>OX392463.1:133810221-134233165 GCA_947623515.1 Neoascia interrupta
GGGGACCGTGAAAAAGAACAAGTCTTTTTTTTCAGGTGACGATGGCAGGATTCGAACCCAGACCTCCGGCGTAGTAAGCACACACACTAAACACTACGCCACGGCACCCCACTTATATGTAAGTGCTTACATCGAATTTAAGCTTGGTGAATTTTCAACTTGAACTGACAATACGCGCTGACAGATTAGTCTATATCGCTCACGTCAAAGAAAAAAAAAACACCAAAAACAGAAGACATAAAACCATTAGGTTTTTTGTGTGCGATTCAGCATTAACGTAAGCTTAGACCATAGCAAACGCCACATAACATTTCATTTCAATTTCCCAATTATAGAAAATGTTGATATCAATGTGAGCTATATGTTTTGCCACGTAATATTACAACATAACGCTGTTTTAATGTTTTTTTTTCAACTTCCGTTGTTTTGGCATAGTGGAAACTGTCTTTGTGAATTATACATTCAGTATCTAATCAAACAAGGAATTAAAAAATTACGCTTCGTCTTGTTAGAGGCTCCACTGTAAAATAAAGCTCTCCTATAACCACTGTGCTGACAATTTATGTTGAACAGGGTAAGGATACTTTCCATTGGTGGGTATTTTTATAGAAAAAATTCCACCCTTTTGGCAGTCAGATCACAATTTATGAAATATCTATTGTTCACTTGAAAATTGAAGTTCGTTGGCAGTGAATTTCACCGCACATAGCAATTTTTAATCCGTGTAAAACTCCAACCCCGATATTTTATCAGTCCACGTTCCGCCCCTACGGCCCGAAAACAAGTTCACAACCCAATAGGGAAGACAAACTGTTATGCGACCAACAAACCAGTTCTAGTTCCAAATAGACCAGTTCCAAATAGACCTTTCTGTAGGCCATACATGATCTATACACATATGTGCGTCTCAAAGGCCCGTATCTTCAAAACGTAAATCTTTTTCTCCTCGTGTGCAAGTATATGTAAGCGTATGAAAAAAGATAAAATTGTTTACGTTCCTTAATTTCATTTTATTATTGGCACAGATTTCGATTTTCTTTCTCAACTTCTGTATTCCTCCTACCCTGCCTAGATGACGCCATATCAAGCAAACTCCTTTTACGTTCAACCCGTCTAAAAGAAGGAGAAGTTGTTCTTGCCTCCCCCTTGTGGATATGTGTGTGGATAATTTATGAATTTATGTAACATACTAGCGTACAGACATTCGCCATTTCTCAATAGGCCACCATGCCATGACAAACAATAAAGACTAAACAGACAGAAACCAAACAGGAACAGGATTCACAGTGCCATACCGACACCAATGCGAAACAAAAAACAATAACAACAACAACAGCAGAAACAGCCAACAAGGATATCACAAATAAATAAATGAGAAAAAATAGCTTTTTTTGGCAAATGGAGCGGAGGTTGAGTGTGGGTGGAGCAGGAGAATAAAAGATGGATACGCAGCAGCAACAAAAAAAAAGAAACCGGAAATAAAACTGTTTCCAAAGACAACAAAAGGATATTAAAGATTAAGATAAAGAGTTGACTAACAAGAAATTGTTGTTGGTTGGTATTGGTAGTCATTGTCATCGTTTTGTTGTGGATTGTGTGCTGTTTGTTAAGCGTGCTGTTAGGTGCCGTGTGTGGGAACGTGTGTCCCGATGCCAGGAAGGATGGGAGTTTTATTTCCTTCTAATTAACAAGCTCCAAGATAATGGAGGAGACTGATGCTGGATGAAAGTGGAGGCAGCAATTTATTGGATTTTGGACAATTGGCGTATAGAGATTGTGTGGACAGAAGAAGCTTATGTGATTCACGCAATATACATTTATTTAGATATCACTTTCCCGATTTGTCTTTAGGGTTAGACCTATGTTGACAGAGGAAAATAATTTAACCTCAATTCACTTGAATATTTGGGGAAGTGGTTTATTGTACTTATATGTTGTTTTTTATTTTGGCGTATAGTTAATAATGAGATTAAACTAATAAATTCATGTTAACATAAAAAAATTAAAATTAATATAATAAAATAAACTATATTATAAAAAAAATTAATATTAACACTTATTATACATATTTTAACATTAAATCAATAATAAGATTAGTATTATTAAGAAATCAATTACTGATGACACTTAGTAAAAAGAATAAGGAAGATAACTATCGCCAAGAAGCGGAAGTCTTGTAAATCAAGGTGTTATATTTCTTGCAGACAAAGGTTTAAAATCAACCAATTATTATATTTTCCAAAGATGCAAATACATTTGTGCTGCAGATGATAGAGGCAAAAAAATTAATTTGCGTACAAACATTTCTTCCTGTTTTCGCATGGTTTTTCTTAATCTTAGTTTATTTAATATACGAACCAAAACATTTTTATGAGTTACTAATAAGAAAAATTATAGATTGTACAATTTTACAATATTTCGAAGTTTGCGATTTAATGCAGTCCCCAACACCAGATGCTCTATTGACTAGACCACTGAGCCCAGCATTGGTTTTGGGGCGAATGCGAGGTTTTACACATTTAGCGATCCGTCCAAAAATGGAAAAAGGTCCTCCTTTGGTATCACTACGTTATCCGTCCGTCCAATCGTGTTATAATTTCTGAACGGTAAGACAAAATATTGTTTGCTTTTAAACTTCGAAAATAGCCAGAAAACTCAACGAGGGCAATTTTTTTCAAGCCCAAAATTTCAAAAACATGGCATTTTCAAAAACATGGTAAAAGCAATCTTGTTCAGACTTGGTTAAAACACAAAAGGCACCAAAAAAAGCTGCGTTAATTTTTTTTTCAATTTCCGTTTCTAACCTAAGTTTTTCGAAGCCTATTTAAGAAACGAAAAAAAGGGGCTGTTTCACCGTTTACGCAATAACCGGGGGCCATAGAATTTTAGAAAACTGGGGTGGACTTTTTTTTATTTTGTTCAAAATAAGGGGCATAGTCCACCATCTGAATTTTTTTAATAAAACTTCGAATATAAATGGCGAACTTCGAATATTCAGAAATTTCGTTGATTTGACTCAAAAACGGTAAAACATTTCCGAAAAGAATTTTTTAAAGGTTTCTAGTCCGTTAATGGTTATGATTATGACGAACTTATTTTAATTGGGCTGATGAAAAATGTAACGTTAACAACGCAAGCTAACTGCATTAAAAGGGTTTCAAAATTGCCGTTTCCAAAACCCATTAAAATAAAAAATAAAATATTAAAATCGAAAACATTGTAATCCATGTCCACAGAATTCACAAAAAGTTGCCAATAAACCGCAGCTGGTTGTAAAATTAAAAAAAAAAAACTGTTGCTGTTTTGTGGATTCTCAATTTTAAAAATTGTGAAAATGCCAAGAAAATATTTATCCTTTCCCTCTTTTTTTTGAAACGGTAAGAGGCAAAAATTTTAAACAAATAACAGACAAGGTCCATCTTTCAAAATTTAAAAACATTAGCAGTTTTGAAATTATTTTGCCTCAGTGCCGAAGAGATCCAAAACAGGGTGGCCTGCCGATATATTCTGAGGTCAAATCGGTGTACCCCACAAGCGGAATAGGAAATATTAGGAATACAGTAGAGTGGAAGGGTTATGATCCATCACTTCAGATCATAACTTTGCGCCTAAACGAAAAAAAAGAGGATGAAGAAGAAAAACGTTTTGAAATAATAAAAGGTTTCCTAGACGTGTTTGAAAACACTTTAGTTGACTGAGTAAAATGATGCTGCTAGCAAATATCGTAACTTCTGGGCCAATTATTTTACATTCACCAAATTGGACGCAAGCATATGAGCGTTAACCAACACTATAGTTAAAAAAAGCAACAAACGTATAATAGTTAATTTCCTATAAAAAAATTATAGGCAAAGTTTTTTGCTACCCTCTTTTTAGATTAACGAAACTTGAGAATCACCCAATATAAGAACAGTAGACTGCACTATAGAATTTTACACAAACTGCGCAACATAGATGAGCTAAGCCTTCATCAAAAGCCGACGAACCGCTCGGGGTATGTCTTCAGTCACGCCTCCAAAAAGTTTATGCTAGGTGGTTGGATACATTTCCGATGCGGATGCATATACAATATATACAAAAACGTTAGAAAATGCTAATCTACAACTTTTGTAATATAATTTCTTATCAAATTTCATATACAGCAATTTATTGAAAAACAAGCATTTTAAGTTAAAAGTTGCTACCTCAAAGACAATTACAAGGCAATGTCGCATACCAAAAATTAGCTTAAAATTTAAGGCCTTAAACTTGTTTACATACATTCAGGGACAGACGGGCATGGCTTAATCGATTCTCCGGTCGGTCCCATTCATATCTCTAAAAGGTCTAAGGTAGGGCTCTACAGTGATTATTTCAAACTATACATCAAACTTAATATACCATGGGTAGGGTATAAAAACTAAACTAGTAGGTGGGTTACATATGTATAAAATGGATTTTTAAAACTGATAATTAAATGTCGCCTCAGAACCATGGGAGATCTCACAAATCGCTTAGAGGGGCACTGCGTACTAATTTCAGGGTCCTGCGACGGGTAAGGGGCGGGACGGGAAAAAGGGACCCAAAGAAGACCCAAAATTGGATTAAAAAATATCTAACTAGACTCGGATGGATCATTACCTGGGACATAAGTCACACGTCTCACCAATATTCGACATCCCCCTACACAAGTGGATTTGAGAGCTATCGAAAAGTTCAAACGTTATATCCATCAGCTTAAGACTTTCGTCGTCCACTTTTCGCTTAACCGCCCTAACATGCACTTGCACTCTGTGACTTTTCCGCAAAGCGCACTCACTTGGCTCGAACAAAATCTCCACCTTCAGGAGGAGAGATACCAAAACAGGTGCAGAGGTACCATGCAAAACGGGATACGCCCTTCGTTTATTGAGAGATTTCCAACAAACTAAGTTATTCCGGCGAAAAGTTTCTCCTCCGAGGGAATTTCAATTTCCAAAACCAGAGGAAGGATTCACCCCTCTTTATTGAAAGTTGTTTATGGTTCTACTGCTGTTTTTGATGATGAAGCTGATGATGATGATGATGATGCAAGTTGATTTGTTTGTGATGAATTTACGTAAAATTGAAACATTAACTTCATTAGCCTCTGGATTTGCCAACAAAATTTGGATGATGATTTGCCTAAATCAGCACGACGAGGACGACGAGAAGCATCAAAAACAAAGATGTTTTGACTCGGTTACCGATTGTGTAGCCTGGCTTTTGCAGCCGGGGTGACGATGTGAAGATTCCATTTTTATATGGGCTTTTAGTCAAATTGCCGGAACAAATTCGACAAAAGTAGAACCCACAGAGTTCAAAGAATCAACTTTGGCCCATAATAACTCGACTTCTCTACAACGATCCCTAAAAAAAGACACGCATTTGCTTCTGGACATAAAATAAAAAGCACATTTTTTTCGCTGTGAAAAGCATGACATTGTGGTTGACGCAGCTTTCTTTGTTTTAGGTTATCATTACTAAATAAAATTTAGGATTCATGTTTGTATTCTGTATTATTAGTAGCATAGCAGGGGCATTTGATTGTTGGAACAGAAAAATTGTAAGAATTAAAAATATGTATTACCATGAAACAAATTTAAATAAACAATAAGAACAACAAAAAGAATAAAGAATGCACTCACCGAGTAAGTCAGCAACCGAACGACTTGCATCTGAAAAATTAAGCATAGGTATAGTGAATTGCTTTTTTAACAATACATATTAATATTGTTATGAATATCTAACAGTCTAAGAGCCAACAGCACCTTCTGGGAGTAGTTATATAACCAAAAAAATTGCATATTGATGGAAAGGTCTGGTGACAATGTACGAGATACCTACTAGGTGCCTCGTACATTAAAATTTTGTAATAAAATTGCCTGGATACGCAGATCTTCGTCAGATTATCTTATGTATTTTCTATTCAATTTGTATTTTTAAAACTTGTTATGCAAATAAATCTCAGACGACCGAAAAAAGAATGGAAGTTAGTTTTGCAGGATTTCATTTATATTTCACTAATCAAGTCAATATGTACATACATAGTTCAAGCTCTCATTATTAGTGAACTATTGTACGAAGTACACAGATCCATCGGAGCTCAACCCAACCGGACTTCCAGAGAATGAGATGAAGACCTATCCTAATAACACCAAGGTGGCACTCATTGAGATAAGAAGCAACTCGTCTTGCCTTCAAACACTAACCGTACCTCCATGTCTTTATTTTTCTGACCTCTTAGAGGGACTATTGCAGACTTGAGTAGAAGGTAAATAATACGGATTTGATAGACTATGTACTGCCGCAGCTACGATTTATATAAATGAGAGTGGTAAGTTGCGGATAGTCGAAACTATTCCCAAAAAGAAGCCAATGCAAGTACATATTACATCGTGCAACAAGAAAATCGAAATTTTTTTACGATAAGCTCTATTTCCGCGAAATGTAATGATTTCTTTTTCTTCCTGGTCGGCGTTTGTTGTCTAAGTCAGGGTTGGCCGAATATTAAACATCATGTTACATGCTTCATGGAAAAGAAATTCAATCACTTCACTAGCTGAGCAGATCTATTTTGAAATATTGAAGGAAAATTCTATCTTAGACCAGGTTTCTCTTGTTCAAGTAGGAATCAAATGCTTAGAAGTTGGTGTTATTTGGCTACTATCGCAAACTTATGCGAGTCAGCAATATTTTAGTAAGAAGTAACTGTCAGCTGAAACCCACCATACTAAAACTGTTGTACTTGTGGCATTGGGTGCCGTGGCGTAGTGTGCGTGCTTATTACGCCAGAGGCCTGGGTTCGAACCTTACCGTCGTCACCGTTCGAAATTTACCGTCTACGTCAGAAATAAACACACACAGCATACATTGCTGACAGGGTGGCCCTGGTTAACCTCGAGCTGTTTCGCCACTTTATTTTTTTTTCTTATTTTTACTTGTAGCATTGCAACGGATATTGGCATATAAAAGCTGGCTACCGGCTGAAAACTAGTTCACGCAGATGGTCTCGCTTCCACGAACGAAGGAACTGTGTTGATGAGTGTATAATGCGCTTTATCCGAACATGTAGGTCAGTTGTCTGCGATTGTTGAGCCCAAAGGATTTTTTGGAATTCGTTTCATGACAGAAAATTTAACAGCTCCTAAGAAGGGAACCTGAACAAAATCTTCTCAGTCGACTTATTTTTCCAAAGGTACGTGGAGGCTAACGTGTATCTACCACCTGCATGCCTACCATCAAAGATAACAACTAAAATATGATTTCACTCACGATTTTCGCTCAACTATACGACACCTACAAGACTCCTTGAAAAGTAAAGACTACTTTGCAGACTTAATTTTTTCTCTGGTAGTTTTAGGACGGCCCGCTCCAGGAGATTCAAGCGCAATTATGTTTGTGACTCAACTTTCATGAGGAATTGTCAAAAAAGTACTATTCGCCTGAACTACGTAGAATCCAATCCGATTAATTTTCGAGGTCGTGGAAAACCGAATAAAACTGCATTTCCCTTTTTCCAAAAATATGATAAAACAGCTGTTCAGAGCACACAAATTCTAATCAGACCATGTTCACTGCAACACAAAAAACAACAAATCTACGAATCCTCCAAATTATTGTACTCACCCCAGGGCCAAACAGGGCCAAAACTCGAAATTTTAAAACTTTAGCAGCGCAATAAACCAAAAATCTATTACAACATTTAAGGTTTGGCTACAAAAAAAACACGATTTAGCAAAATCCGATACAAACATTTTAAACGAAGGAATGATTAATACACGATCAAATACCGAACCAATTGGTGCCCCGATTGATTAACTAAACAATTAATGCAAAAACAATAAATAAAAAGGAAAATTTAACAATATTCGCCAAAAATAAGAATTTCCACGATCGCGAACGATACACTTTCGGCGGCAAAACAATGGATAATGAAGAAGGAGACACAATTATTCTAACAAGATTGGAAGTTGAAGCTTTTTCCAGGCGATTTTCCCTCTTGTTTTGGTTGTGTGTGTATACGCTCTGCCATAAATATGTCGCTGGGCTGAAGCATAAATGAATTTATGGATGACGCCTGACGTGCAAAAGTTGGAATGTGCTAAATTATCTTTGTTTTTCACAATGCTACGTGTTAGTGTACAGTGTTCGAATATCGAGGGAAATTTACCTTTTCGAGGGAAAACCCGTGAAAGGAAGATGCACAAAGGGAAACAGGGAAAACTTGCAATTTTGAAACGATGACGGTTCTATAAGTTTCCCAGATTCAATGAAAGTAGTTAAGTATGCTCTGTCATAACCTCGCTCAAATTCAGAATCTCAACGCATTTCTTTACGGTATATGTAGGAAGAAGAGTAGGAAATGACTTGCCAAATGTAGTCTTGGGAAGTCAACGTTATATCTAACCTTGAACTTGCTTTTAATTTGTTTTTAATTATAGTAAATTGAAAAATTTAATTGAAAAGTGAAAAATTACAACAATTTACAATTCCTAATTGTTTGAACTTGTTGTTGTAAAATTGTTGTAGTTTTTCAATTTATTTTAGTACGGGTTTGCCAATGATACGTTCGGTTAGCTTTTCAATTTAGTAAAAATAATTTATTTGGTTAGTTTTTATTGATAAATTTATATATTTTTTTTTTTAATTGAATAAATTATTTTATTTGTTTTTTTTTACACGTTTTTATACATATAAAAAAGTTTTGAGCACAAAAAAAATTATTTCTCGAGAAATGCTTAAGGGGAAAAAAGGTAATTTCGGCAAGGTACTGAGGGAAAAAAAGGAAAAACCACACTCGCTCGAGGTAAAAACCATCCCAGCGACATTGAAACACTGTTAGTGACAGGGGAATTTTTCCCTGTGAAAGTTTAATTTGGAATATTCAAAAATGTGTTGCTTTATGAACAATATTATACAAAAGAGGCGATAGTCTTGCTCTTAACCATAAATTACTGAATTACTGTTATTCAGTAATTTATGCTCTCCACAGTCAAAACACTCAAACCGCATTTCGCTAACCCCTGTAATTCCGAGGTAATAATAAAGTTGAACAGGGTGGGACAAATGGAACAACAATATCAAAAACGAATAACACTTGATGTTTTAACTTGCATAATAATTGTTTTTTAGCCACCGCATTTGTAGTTTGTGAACGGGAAAAATTAAGACAAAATTTTATGTGCTTATAAACCGCGTAAAAAATATTAGAGCGCATTGTACCCAGCAGCTACTAGCAAATATTCATTTTAATAAACACAAGATTAATAACAGGGTGAAATATCATGTTTCAATGGCTGCAATGTGTTTTTTATGTGCTTATTTACAAACAAGAGCTCCCAAAAAAAACCTAGGCCAGTAAGTCTTAAGTACTTAAGCTAAGTATAGACTGCATGCAACTTTAGCATATTTGGCACAAGCAGAAAAATGCTGCAAAAGCCTCTTGCATGCCAATTGCCGTCTCGTTTGTCAATTAGTATTAGGCATTTCATTCTCACTGACATGTGTCACACGCTTGCAAGCGAACCAGACGAGCTGTTGTTAAATAACCAACATGCATGCTGTTGTGCTTATAACACTTTATGCCTTTAAAAATTTGATTACCTCTTTAAACTTTTGTTTTATTATCTTTCTTGAGCTCGCCCCTAAATTTTTGATGCAAAAATACAGTATTTTTTGTCGCTTTAATCGACGTTGTCACAACCAACGTAAGACAAGAAAAGAAACAGAATCTCATACATTAACAACTGAAACCTAATTTCGCTGAATGCTTTTTGCGTTGCTAATGTATAAAATTCTGTTTCTGTTCCTGTTTCTGTTCCTTGTGATTACGCGGCTTTACTAACCAAAACCATAAATTTAGTAAAATGATTAACATTTTCTCCAGAATGCTAAGTACATTTTTCGCCAAAAGGATTCAGCTAATTGTTAGTCTTGCGTCAAAAATGCTGCCATTTGCATAGACGCTCAATTATATTGAATTTTTTGGTTGGCATATTTATCATCTACACACCTGGCCACAAACTAAGTTTTCCTAAAAAAAAAAACTCAAAAACTTCATCAAAAGCATGCGATTTACCATCTATTTTTTATCATTAATTTTCAGTTGAGGAAACCTCTGTTTTCTTGTAGTTTTTGTCCGAAATCACTGTGAACTGAGATCGACCCGAAGACTTTTTACGCCAACTGTAATTTCTAGTGAAAGAAATTCTAGATGATCGTAAGCTTGATGCATACGAAAGTTTTTATGTACAGAGACACCCAAATGCGATGAATATAGACAACGGCAATATTGAATCGCACTTGTTCTCTCTTATATCATAGTAATTACAACAACAAAACAAAACAAAGTTCCACTTTTGGATTTAGGTGTGATGCTAAAGAGCAGAGCAGAGCTCGAACTGTCAAACAAAAATTTGTGTTTCTTTTTGTGCTCAGATAGTAATCAGAGCACAGGATTTGTATTTCTTTTTTCGCTCAGAGCATGATCGGAGCGCGCTCAATGTGCTCGGAATAATTTGACCGAGCATTCTTAGCTAATTGCTGAGCACAGCGAAATGACAGATAAATGTTAAAAGATAAAAAAAAATTAAAAAGAGATGTTTGTTGTTCTAAGGCCGGGTAAAAGCGTTTGATGAATTATTGTTCGGTGAAATTATATTTATTTTGCATCAATTTCGGCTCGTAACAAATATTTTGCCAATTTTTTCAAGTTTTCTTTTCTTTCATTTTGCATTCTGACAGATAACCAAAAAATGTGCCCAAGTGCGTTACAAAATCAGAACAGAGTACTTTGAGCGCACTCGGTTCAGAGCACGCTTAGAGTGCTCGAGCTCTGTTCAGTGCTCTACTCTGAACTAAAAAGGAAAAACGCCCATCGTAAAAGCAAGGTTGAAGTTGAATATCTAGCCATTCAGTAATTTATGCCACCGGGTTGAGGACGACGCCAAAACCCATAAGCTATACTTACATTGTTCTATCTAAAAAAAGATAAAAGAAGCATCGCCCATTGCGTTAATCAAAAACTTCCATCCTTGGATTATGCATCCACATAATTTAGATATTTACCAGAAGTGAGTGCGATTAGAACATTTATGATTAAAGATTAAAAAAAACGTCCATCCCAGTAGCACGGTGCTCGTAATATTTTTTTAGAGCCACTTCTGTTTCTTGTCATTTGTTAATGGGATCTAGGATAAATAAGAAGCACATTTGTACTTATCGAGCAAAACAATCAGAAAAAGTTTTTCTTCTGTGTTAAGAGGTATGTAGGTAAAAATTCCATGAGAATGTAAGACTTTCTCTGCCAAATGAAGAAAGTAGAGTGCCTTACCGTCATAGCTCGTATCGATATCTTAATCTTGATATCTTATCTCGATATCTTAATCTCTTCAAGACCGTTTTGTTGCTTTGTCCCCGACCCTAGTCGCAAATGTTTTTAGAATAAAAAAAAGCAATAAAATGAATATATCGTTTAGAGTTTTTTTTTTAGTAAGAAATCCGCTATACAATCTGCACCTTGCATTTCAATTTAATTTTTTCCTCTCAATACCAACCAAAATGGTTCGCTTCAAATGAAATGTCAAAATTTCCGAAAAGTGGATGAGATAGCGCCACCTTAAGTAAGTAAGGATGAGTTCGCAGTTCGGTGGCTGTGAATGCAATTTTCGTCAAATTCGTTTGCGTTACGTTTATTTTCTTATTTCTTTTAATTAATGCAGAGGTACGAGAAACGTTGGGATAAAATTTTAATATTATAATATAAATTAAATAAAACCAAGTGGTTCAAGTTCAATTTTCAATTAAATTCAATCTTGGATCTCACTTGGATCTCAAAACTTTATTTCAATTCAATCGCTTTAAGTCTCGATATTCACAATTCAATCGTTCAAGTACGACTGTGTCATTTCTGTATTTTAA
Organism: Neoascia interrupta; assembly: GCA_947623515.1. Taxonomy (NCBI): domain Eukaryota; kingdom Metazoa; phylum Arthropoda; class Insecta; order Diptera; family Syrphidae; genus Neoascia; species Neoascia interrupta. Next base: position 133,822,141 of record OX392463.1, read on the forward strand.
ATTCACCAAGTTTTAGAAAGTTTCGAAATGGTGAACAAATTTTTCCATTGGTATTTTTGTAGTGAATTCCATGGAAGGGACATTGTAGATATTCGAATGTCTGTTTATTGTCCGTTGACTGAAAAGACAGTCAGGTGTAGTTGTTTTAAATGTCGCCTGCCTGTTAATATTGTTAGGTGGCGACAAGAAATAAAACAGCATGCAGGAGTCGCTGAATGCACCCATCGATTCGCTCTACGAGCAAACCCGATCAATTCGCTGAACGAACATACCCAGCTGTTATTTCAGTCATCTGACAGCAGACTGCCTTTCGAAGTTCGAATTCGATATCGAACTTCCCCTCCATGGAATTCAATGGAAAATTACCAGCGTCGTTCGAGAACATGGAGAATTTGTATAAATACATGGATGACAGGCTCAGACGGGACAGTGATATTTTAAACGTTGACTTGTGAAAATCGGTAAAAAGTGATTGAGCGTTATCACAAAGAAGAGAAACAGAATTTCATACTTTACAACGCAAAAAGCATTCAGCGAATTTAGGTTTCAGTTGCTAATGTATGAGATTCTGTTTCTGTTCCTGTTTTACGTTGCTTGTAACAACGCGGCTTAGCAGTGTGATTTGAATTTAAATAAGTTTGTTTGATAAATAAAGTGTTTCATTGTGTGATTATAAAAGTGAAATTGAGTTTTATTCGACGAACCCCAGGCAAAAACATAACAATGTGTACGGAAATCCAAACCGGATCATGGATTCCAATATCTTTTTTATCACGGATTTCTGCCAAAGTGTAACAAAAACTGACAGCTAAGATTTCTAGTCACGAACAGCAGTACTTTCCAAGTACGAACCGTTCTCTTTTCCGATGGAGAATTGTGAGGACTTCCACATAAAAAGAAAACTTTTTTCTTCTGCAATAGAGGTTGAATTTTACTAGTGCGCGAAGCATATGCTGCTTGTTTGTACTTTGTTTTGTTGTTTTTTTCTGTGCGAAAGCATATGGCATTTGTTCGTACATGCTTTGTTTTTCATGCACACACTGAACATTTGTACCGACGGCGTATTTCAATTCCAATTTTTGAAATGGCGTAAGTACTACAACGCATCAAAAATCGCTTGGCACAACAACCATCATTGTTTCTCGCTCTGAAAAAAATGAAATAGCTGCGAAGAATTGCCATAGGACGTTACACATGTTTTGCTCTTTCATTCTATTAGTAAAAAGTACATCTTTTACTTTGGATTTCCGTCCTCAAATTGCACTCGAAATTCCGAGGTGGAAGTATTCTGTGTAAATTGCTTATTGGGTACCCTCCAAGCAAAACAGCGAATCGCTTTATTCTTTACGCAAACTTTACGCTTTTGTTGCGCTCAAATATCAGCACAACGTATTAGAACTCAAAGATGATGGGGTGATTTCAGTAAACAAATACAATTTCAAGTGTTAAACGCATAAGTCTGTTGGCTGGTCTGAAAGTGCGTGCTATTTTTTCGGTTAAGCACAGGCGTTCTTCGATAAGGTGGTATTTTTTTGTTTTCTTCTAAGTTGATTTACGAACAGTAAGTTTTAGAACTAGAAATTTAAGTTGCGAGAATGGACAACAAAGATTATTAAAATATTCGAAGAGAAATCAATCTTATTTGTGAAAGTGCAAAAAAAAACATTAATTGCGTACTTCCTCTTCGCAATCTATATTTTATAATATTTTTCAAAAGCATTATTTTTTTTTGTTTCAAGTTTATATATATATTGTGAAAAGACTCAAAAAATAAATTTTTTGTTTTTTGAATAAATGTTAAAGCATTTTATATGGGAATTACAAAAACGAATGGGTGTTGCGAGAAGATTCCGCACTGTCGTTAAGAATATATTTCGCTTTGGTACTTCGAAAACATTTCGTTCAAACTTTACGCATTCTTTACGCTTTCACGTTTACAAAGCGCTCTGCTTTGGCGTTAATGTGTTACGCAAATGTGTCTCGCATTTGTGTTACGCTGGTGATTCTAATTTTCATATGGCGAAAGAAAGGAAAGCGTTGAGATTCTAATTCGTCAAGGCGATACAAGCGCCTGTTGTATGGGCAGATGAGTAATTTTTCGTTTCGCATTCGTTTCGCCTTGCTAAGAAAGTAATGATTGAACAAGCACATTTAAGCCAGGGACACAAGCCGACAAAAAAAAAAACGCGCGACGAAATGCCGCCCGACTAGAAGCACAAGCGTTTAAATAGTAGGTAGCACACGATTGCGGCTACGACAAATAGTCGCTTGACTCGATTTGGGACAAATTTCTGGATTGTGACTTTTTCAAGCCGCATGATAAAAAATTCAATCTATTTATTTAACGACAAATATTACGATTTTCATCACAATTCGCAGGAATCGTACCGCAAACGATTTGTGTGCTGAGTTTACCACAAAAATCTTGCAAACTCTTTTTTTCCAACGACAAAAATTAAATTTTTCATCAAATCCTTAATCAAAAACTATAAATCATAATCTTTTAAAGTTATTGATTTCTTAAATTTCGATTTAAGTAATTTCTAGCGATTCTTACGATGAAAGTCTTAAAATTGTCGGCGGAGATTGCGGTCCAAAGTCTCTTTTTCTTTCATCTGCATCACTGATTCTATTTTAAATTTTGAACTTCTACTGGGCATTCGATTTGAACCAATCTCTCAATACTCTGATTCTTTTATTTTTAAGAGATATCAAGGCCGCTTTCGGCTGTATCAAATACTTGATGTTTGAGATTTTGACCTTGACTGTCACTTGAAATGCTGAGATTCCGATATAATAAGAAAAATTGGATTTCCAATAATTTTCTTAAAAATTTTGTATTTTATTGTTGCGCAAATTGTGGGGTGCCGTGGCGTAGTGGTTAGTGTGTGTGCTTACTACGCCGGAGGTCTGGGTTCGAATCCTGCCATCGTCACCTGAAAAAAAAAGACTTGTTCTTTTTCACGGTCCCCACCTCCGCGAGGGTTTGACAAGCCCTCCGAGAGTATTAATTGTCTTGAAAAACTTCTCAAAGTGCGGTTCGGATTCGGCAAAAAATTGTAGGTCCCCTTGTATGCAAAGAAATTAACACACCAGCATACATTGTTGAGAAGTTGGCCCTGGTTCACCTCGAGCTGTTGCGCCACTCTATTTATTTGTTGTGCAAATTTATGGACCCTGCCATATTTAAATATATGTAAAAAAATTTTAAATTTCATATTCTTACTTACTTACTTAAGGTGGCGCTACAGTCCGGGGTGGACCTGGGCCTCAGCCAACAAGCTTCGCCAGCCAGCTCTGTCTCAAGCTAGCCGTCTCCAGTTTCGCACGCGAAGTTGGCTGAGGTCCCCTTCCACTTGCGTGCGCCACCTGAGTCTCGGTGCTCCTCTACCGCGTCGTCCCTGCGGTGTGGATTCGAAGATTTTCCGGGCCGGGGCGTTGGTGTCCATCCGCTCTAGATGACCCAGCCATCGTAGACGTTGTGTTTTGACTCTTTTGGCTAGGTCGGTATCGCTGTACAGCCCGTACAGTTCGATGTTATATCTCCTCCTCCACTCTCCGTCTATGCAGACGGGACCGTAAATCGTCCGAAGAATTTTCCTCTCGAAGCAGCCTAAAGTGTTTTCATCCGCCTTTGACAGGGTCCATGCTTCTGCACCGTAAAGCAGGACTGGGATGATGAGGGTCTTATACATGGACACTTTAGTTGCTCGAGAGAGGGCTTTGCTACTCAATTGCCTTCTTAGCCCAAAGAAACAGCGATTGGCAAGAGTTATCCTTCGTTTGATTTCAGCGCTGGTGTCATTGTCTGAATAGATAGCGGAACCCAGGTAGACAAAGTCCCTAACTACCTCAAAGTTATAGCTGTCGATGGTGATGTTTTGTCCAAGACGTCGGTGTTGGGTGTCTTTTCTTGATGACAGCATATACTTGGTTTTGCCCTCATTGACTGCTAAGCCCATATTCGCCGCTTCCGTCCCAATACTCACGAAGGCTTCACTGACATCACGCTTTGTTCTACCGATTATGTCAATGTCGTCTGCGTATGCAAGTAGTTGAACGGACTTTTGAAAGATTGTACCTCTGGTGTTGGCGCGAGAGTTCTGCACAATTCTCTCAAGTAAGATGTTAAAGAAGTCGCATGACAGCGCGTCGCCTTGTCTAAATCCTTTTTTGACATCAAAGGGATCGGTGAGGTCTTTGCCGACCTTGACGGAACAGCGTGAGTTTTCCATCGTCATCCTGCACAGACTGACGAGTTTGGCAGGGATGCCAAAACTAGACATTGCGCTATATAGCTCGTCTCTAAAGATGCTGTCATACGCGGCCTTGAAATCGATGAAGAGGTGGTGTGTATCGATTTGGAATTCGTGGGTTTTCTCAAAGATCTGCCGCAGTGTGAATATTTGATCGATGGTGGACTTTCCTGGCCTAAAGCCACGCTGATATGTGCCTATCAGATTGTTGACAAACGGCTTCAGGCGTTCACACAGTACAGCAGAAAAGATCTTGTATGCAATGTTAAGAAGACTTATGCCTCTGTAGTTGGCACAACTCTGAGAAATTTCATATTCTAACCTTTCTAAAAGCTTTTTTTTTGAATACTTCAGTTCGTTTCACAGCAAATAATAGCTTTGTCATACTGGATCACAAACTAAGTTTTTGCGTAAGCTCGCATAACCTACATCAAAAACATGAGTTTTTCCAAAAACATGTCTTTTTATAAATTTTCTGTTTCTTAACCGACTATTTTTTAGCATCAAAACCACTATGATCGTAACGTAACGATCACGAGTATCACGTTGTCGTTCAGAAATAAAGATTGAAATTGCAAAGAATATCACGTTTGCCTTAGCTTTGGATACAAATATGAATCTACGAAACCGAAGGCTCCATCTAAATACTGCTTGCATTTTTAAGATCAAAGTATAATTCCTTATTATATTCCCTTCTTTCAAGGGTCTTTAAGAGCCCTTTCGAAAATAAATATGGGCTTAAATTATGACAGTGTAATGACAAACATAAACAAACCCCAGTACCCGTTCAGTAGCTAAACGATTTTTATTTATATATTTATTCGTCAACTCACTGCTGTTACGTGGTCATTTGTTCCTCATGTTTAAGCCGTTAAGAAGTCTTTCTAAATGTCATTATAAATCTCTGGAAGAATACTAAGAAACCATACATTTCGGTTGCGGTTCTACATACAATCCACACATTTTCAATTGAATTTACACATGGAAAAAAAAACCTGGCCTGAGATCACTGATAGTTTGAAAAAATTGCAAACATTTTAAACATCACAAAATGTGTGCAGTGAACTGGAGGCTTGCTGCAGCTGGCCGCGTCATCAATATTCCAGACAGCCGAACCACACGCACACTTAGATAATTATTAGTTGGATAAAAGCTTCATTGGAATGGAATGTCACTAAGTTCAGTGCTTATTGGAATAATCCCACCATCTTCATAGTGCCTTGTCCCGCTAAGAGTAGTGCATCTTTTTGTGGAATTTATAATCGTGAAATTTCTTATTTTGGTAAATATTATTGAATTGTTGTTTTAACTAACTTTTTTTGCATTTATTATTAACTTAAGTATTCGGCGCATGGATTGGTTCGGTATTAGAACTTGTTTTCATCTTTTTTTCGCTTCGAATCTCGGTCGCAAAATTTGCAAGCTCACAGATGTTTTTTCCCCATATAACAGAGTTCATTGCTCTCTTTGAAAAAAGGTAAAATGGCTATAAAACTCGTCGTTTATTGTTTTGAACTGGACCTTTCGGTCTCAGGATCATGTATCGACATAATTATCGAAAGTGAGTACGATCAAGGACTTGACCAGCAGTGATATCTCAAAAAAAAAACCCAGTTGGACTGTATTTTAGACGGTTCATTTTTTTCTGTAGATTCTTATTGGAGTCTACCAGGCTCAATAAGTAGCACATTTGGAATAGTCGAGCAAAACAATAACAAACATCTGACAAGATCCGCTGTAAAATAAATTTGTTTTTGGAGACAACAGTGTTTGTGTAGATTTCAACTCCCTTTTTAGCAGGGTTGCCTCTCACGCGACGTCGTCGCTTCGCTAAGGCACAAATTATTCAGTTTTTCAGTAATTTATGACTAAGAGTAGGTGCCAGTTGTCTGGCAGGCGCCTATGGCCATTTACAGGTGTGTTAAAGTTGCACTCTTTTTGAACTTCTTTGGCTTATAACTTCTAAACTAATCGAGACCGACAATTTTTAATAGCATATTCGGAATCAGGACATCCAAATCCATATATTGAGATAAAAAAATCCAATACATTCCACTTGGACCTACGGTCAACTTATGCCCAAACATGTTATTCTTCCCACAGGTAGATAAAAAATTCCTGGAAGGATTTCAATAAAGTATTTGTACACAGGCGCTCCCTATCCCAATGTGACATAAGAAATAAAAACGATTTAACTTTTCGCTAAGAGATTCTTAAAAGGTGCTGCAGGTCTTTGCTGATAAGCAGCTGTCTTTTATTGTTCTTTAAGGCGCGGGCTATGATCTGAAATTCTCCCACTCTACTGCATTCCTAATGGTCCGCTTGTGGGGTACGCCGATTTACCTCAAAATATACCGGCAGGCCACCCGGTTTTGGATCTCCTCGTCACTGGAGCCAAATAAATGCTGTTCTCGTTGCATTTGTGTGATCCATGAATGTTTAGTCTTGACATGAATGTTTATTGGCATCGCCTTTTTGACAGGGTTCGTAAGATGTTTCCTTGAAGATGGCAATACCAACTGAGCCGGTCTCCATTTTCCTGGAGATAAGTTCATTCACGTGGAATATTCCTCGTGAAATAACCCTCTTCGTACCTACTTCTTATTGTCTTTAATCCATTAAGTACGGTATTGAAAAGACCGCGAAAGTCTTTTTTACAAGATCGGGCCAGACAGGGGGAGTCATAGTTTTATCTTCCTTTAATCTTTGCAGATAGGTATGAAGCTTCTACGAAATTAAACCGTCACCAACCCTCTTTATATCCTGAGACCCTTTCCTTGAAGAGACTTTTAGAGCCGTCGGCTCAAGCTGTTCGCCAGTCAACAAATCATGTGGCATACTTAACGTTTCCTAGTTTTTACAACATGCATCTAAGTAAGACATAAGGCCCAACTAGAACTAGTAAATTACAAAGATATGCTGCTGGCTATCTCCTAATAAGCCCACGATGCCTCAATTAAATAAATAAACGGACCTTCAGGCGTGAACCGTGATCTGTGGCATAGATTTAACTTCTTGGGTTTGCCATAATGATCTGCGAAGAATCGACAAACCGGCCGTAAGATCCCACACGAATGTTGGTGGCAGAGTTGTAAAAGAATGCAATCATTGTGGATTGAAGTCATAGTGAAAACTTCTTTGAATTGACTTCAATCACATGAATTCAATACCGAGCTTCAACTTTATTAGATTCATAAGACTTCTACATGACTGTAATGACTTCAAAATGACTTTAACATGACTTCAATATAACTTCAATAATTTCATGACTTCAAAATTACTTCAAAAAGACTTCAATGACTTCACGGCAATCAGAGAAGACTGCATTAATGCAATCATTGAATGTACTGAATTGAATTACCAATCAGTGACTTCAAAAATGAATGGTGATTTCAAAGCTTGGAGTTGAAATCTTTTAGTAAATTCATGAGTCGAGATTTTTTAGAGATAAATTAAATGTGTTATATTCTGCTGTGATTTATTTCCTTTACAACTCTGGATGGTGGTTGTCTTTCGGAAAATGAATGACAACTGTGTTGCTCAATCCTTCATGGGAGCGCTAAGGGTAACAATCACCTCTTTTTAAATTCGGAATAAATAAAGTGAATAAAGTCAGGAATACGCGATTCAAATATCTAAATATGTTTTTGTTTGGTTTATGCGTATAAGTAATTGACACGTTTAGTTACCTCATTAAAAGTTAATTTTCTGTTTGAATACACCACATGTAATTCTTAATTTTTGTTTTTATTTCAGAAACCTTTTGGTCGCATCTTCGATAACCACAAAATATCTCTTAAAGCGATCTGTCGTTAGTCTCGCGGACTCGCGGGTAACGTATAATTGTGTTTTATATCGGTATTGCCATAATTCAAAATTTTAACGAATGCATTAAGTCTTGTTACCTCTGTGATCTCCTGACTTTGACCGTCGTGTTTCTGTAATCTCGAGAATTCGGCCGTCGCGAGTGATATAAATTTTTCGGTTCCATGAATCAAAGCCCAATGTAAGAATCAAAATAATAATAACACTGTAAAATCGTTTTAAACTTTCTTCAATTTGTTTTCTTTTTTCTCCTGTTAAAATTATTAGTCGAAACATAATATTTTATTTTTTTTCCTAAACAAATTGGCTGGTGCGAGCCAAGAAAAATGTTTTATTGGGAGGTCTATTCCCCCCGTTTCCAAAAAAAAATTACTTGAAACGGGGAGAATTTTACTAAATGAACTGAAAAAAATTTAAAACGCTTAGCACCACAACAACTTGATATACCTTCTTGTTAAAGAAGACTTCTTTATTTTAATATTGAATAAAGATTTGTAAGGCAAAACCTTTTGAAAACAAAATTAAAAAAAAAAATATTTAAGTTATATGTTTTAAAAGTTCACATAGTCAAATATAAAATTTTTCTTAAAGATCAGTATTATTAGTTTTTAGCTAAAAACAAACACTTAAGTTATTGCGCGACTGTCCTTGTAGCAGAATTAATGTTTAAAGCATTTAAACATAAACTTTATTTAATATTTGAAGTCTTATAAAATACAACAAAGTGATAAAATAGTGTGTTTATCCAATTCTACCCTTTTTGTTGTTGATAACAAATTAAAATCCATCTGGAATTTATTTTATTCGTGCTGCGTCAACCTGCCAGAACCAATATTGTAAACAGAAATCTTACTAACTTTCTTAGCTTAACCGTATCAGTAGTGCATGTCCGTTAGTTCTTCTCGAGAGTAGTTTGAGTGATGACTCATATAACACCTAAATTGGAAATACTTATTCAATTAAAATTGTATGCCCTTCAAATATGTATCTTTATGTTGAACAAATTTTGTAATTCAGTAAAAATTGCGGTTTTATTGTTTTGACTCTTTTAGGTAGACACTGCGGCGCAATGGCGGCAGCCGTAATAAAAAATGTTGATGGTCGATGACACTTGAAGTGTTATCAACGAAAAAAGGGCAGAACAGGATAAACGCCCAATATTATGTTTTAATAATATTAAAAAAAAAGCGAAGTCAATCCCTCAAACAAAAATATAAAATGTTATTTATATTAAAAAATGTTCTTTTTATAAAAAAATGGTGTTAGTCATTTCTAAATTTCTTCGAAAGTACAAGACATATGGGCATGTGCTTTTGGAAAACAAATGCTTAAACTTTTTTTTTTAAATTTCAGTTTAAAAATTAATTTTTCAAAAACAATGCTTCAAAACAGCTTAATTAAAAAAATAAAGAAGATTTTTCTGGTCTTACCAAAAAGTATACCATGGCATTGTGTGGTTGGTCGCTGTTTTTAAATTACTTTTTTACTTACTTTTACCTTCTAACTTAAATTACTCTTTCTTTTAAATACCTCTACCTTTTTCACACTTTTTCTGAATCACCCTGTACATAGTATTAACTATTTTGTGAGATTAAAGCTGAATTGGAGTTTTTCATTTTTTTTTGCGAATTCTTTAAACATATTTTGTCTCTTTAGATACTTTAGATTTTAAAGTATCTTTTAAAGATTTTAAATTAAAATTTCAATTATGTACTTTTTTGATCAATATTTCCGAATTTAATGCGAACTTTGAATGGCATGGGGCTTGATTATACGGGACACTTTTTTTCGATAAATATATCCCGGTAAATTTTTTCGTGTATTCGTGTCTAATTAATAACTTTTCTATAATCTTTTGTTGTGGGCTTGTTAAAAAAAATCGAATCTAAACTATATTCCGATCGTTTATTGACTTTTCGTTTTTGGCGTATACACCATTCACATTCGGACCGGATTCGCGACATAACTGCAGTAAAATATGGTGAGTGGATAAATAAGTTTTTTCTTTATATTTCTAGATATCGATAACAAAAAAATTTAACAACGTCAGAGTTAAAAAATCGTTTCCGTATATTTATTTAATTTGATGTTTAAAAAAGAACTAAAAAATTGTATTAATTAAAATTAATAATAATTAAATAATAATACAATAATAATACAAAAAATTTTATAATAATTGGAAAAAAAATAATATTAAATAATAATAATTAAAAAATTATATGTTGTAGATATGTAAAAATTTTCCTTGAAATGTATTGTATTTCAGTATACTCATCTGTGGAGCCTCTGACTCTTAACAATAGAAAATACAGTAAAATACAGTAAGAAAATGCATCTTAGACTATTTTTGCCAGGCAAAATTTCAAATTCTTAAATATAATTCTTTCATTAATTTTAAGGTAGTCACTGTTATAGTTTTTTTGTAAGCCTTATTTGAGGCCAATTTTTAATTAAGGTACTCAAATTTTTATCGAAACGCAGGGTGATAAATAAATTTTTTCGATTAATTTTTGGGTTAGTTTGCATATAAGTTAGTTGATAAGATGGAACCAACTCAGAAGTTATAGATAGGCATTTTTTAGCAATACCATTTTAGTAAATCAACTTGAGTGATTAAAGCGTAGCTCAAAAATCGTTCAATATTTCAGCGCGCTTTAATTTTTTTCGAACCCCAAAATATTGTCTATGTCTGATATTTTTTCGAACCGGTATATATTACCGTTACCGAGACGCGATTTTTTAGCTTTCTTATGCATTTTTGAGCGGTCCGTCCAAAAATGGAAAAAGGACCTCTTATGGTATCGCTACGTTGTCCGTCCGTCCAATAGCTTTATAATTTCTGAACGGTAAGTCTTAGAAAGACAAAATTTGGTATGCGTATGAACTGCGGAAATAGTCAGAGAATCCAAAGAGGCAATTTTTTTTAAGCACAAATAACGGTTTTTAAATACAAATATACAAGTACGGTTTACAAATAACAAATTTCAAACGGTTACAGTTTGAAATTTCATGTGAAAATTGACTTAATGTTTTTTAGTGTTTTTTTAAGAAGTTTAGTAGGCAATAACTAGAAAAACGAAACTTAGGTTTAAGAAATACTAAGCTTTAAATAAAAAATAAAACTTTTCGAAAATATCAAAACGTTTTTGAGAAATGAAGAGACGGAAATGCATGACGTTTTTCAAAGTGTTGGAGGCCATAACTTTTGAACGGCTTATTGCTTAAAATCAATGTTGAACACACGTATAAAGCAACTCAAAGTAAACCAAGTGCTTAGGTCATATTTTTCAAAAACAGTTTGAGTACTGCAGCTTTGACGCATTTTCGAAAAAAAATCGCAAAAAAGGAATGAAAAAACGTGTGTCCACCCCTTTATCTCCGGTGCTGTTTGGTGGAATTCTATGAAAAAAATCACACGTATCAGAAATAATTTAAAATTTTAAGGAGAACTATAGCGAATTTTGAAATTTCAAAATCTTCTGAGATTTAACTAAAAAAACATAAAAGCATTTTAAAAAACAATTTTTTTAAGTCTTCTAGTAGCTTAACGGTATAAGCGATCTTTTTTAGATTCGGTTAAAGTAGAAAGCATACAAAAAGAAGGAAATCTGCGTTAAATTTTTTTTAAATTGCCGTTTTTAACCTAAGTTTTTAGAAGCCTATTTAAAAAACGAAATAATAAAAGAGTTTGTTTTACCGTTTGCGCATAAACCGGTGGCCATAGAATTAAAAAAAAAACATCCAAGGCTAGTGCTGCTAGTTGTGCTTTTGCAAAAAAGTCTAACGGGAACTGGAAAATGCTTCAAAATATTTGTTTTATAGATTTAAAATTTGAAAAATTATAAAAAAAGGTCAAAAGAACGCATATCTTCCACTCTATCTCCCAAACGGTATAGTGTATAATTTTTAAACTAACACCGCACATAGTCCATCTTCTAAAATATGATACAAAACTAAAGCAGACTTAGAATATTCAAAAAATTCGAAGATTTAACTGAAAAACGTGAAAACATTTTCGAAAACTATTTTTTAAAGATTTCTAGTTCCTTAACGGTTATGACCACCTTGTTTAAATTTGGCTGAAGTATGTTATGTTTAAAAGGCAAGCGAACTGCAAAACGTTTTAAAATTGCCGATTTCGACCCTAAGTTTTTAAGCCCATTCAAACAAGCGAAATAAAAAACAGCATATTTTTACCGTTTTCTCGGAAATACATGTCCGCAGAATTTGAGAAAAGTGGCAAATGCTAGCACAGGTGGTTGTAAAATTGATCAAAAAGTCTAACGATATTTAAATATAATCGAAATTGCTGTTTTATGAGTTTTAAATTATAAAAATCCTAAAAAAGGCCAAGAAAGAGTATGTACTTCCCTCTATTTTCGAAACGGTAAAGATTTTTGTCAGCCTATTCTTAGAGTTACAAAACCCAATATAATATATAGATTTTTTATGTTGTGTGATGATTATATAGAATCACCCAATATAAGAACAGTAGACAGCACTACGAAAAAAGTATATTACAGACTGTAAAATATATCCAGAAATAATTTTAATAAATAAATAGAATATTGCACAAACTGCAATACAAACACGCAATATAGATGACTATAAGCTTCAACAAAAGCCGACGGACCGCTCCGCGTGTGTCTTCATACTTGACGGTCTTTTTTTTATTTAAAATCAATAAAACTACTATTCAGAATTTTTTTTTAAATACCGTTGTATATATTTTTTTTTATTTTCATGTACTTTGCGGGTATTGGGAAAATTTTTCCCAAATTTTTCCCAAAAAAAAACCTCTGGGCACAGGTTTCTTAGTTATTGGTTATAAATGCGTTTTTAATTTGCTCTTCAAACCGTTTGGAAAAACTCAAATTTATAAGTTAGAAACGTAATTTTCGAAAGATCTTAAAAATATAGAATGGCGCAATAGCTCGAGGTGTACCAGGGCCAACTTCTCAACCATGCTTGCTGTGTGTTTAAATTTCTTCACATACAAGCGGCACTTTGAGAAGTTTTTCAAGACAATTGTTATTCTCGGTGGATTAGTTAGACCCCGTTCATTGCAGAAAAGAAAAAGGTTAAGTCTAGAGACCCATGTGGCCAGTGTTGCGGAACAGTTCACGCTTCACGAAGTCAGAAGAAAAGGAAACCACGTATGTGACGAGTAAAATAATGTGCTATTCAATAGGATGAAAATAATAAAGTGTACTATAGATTTTGGTAGCCCCAAAGACACTACATTTTCCTTAAGGTATGTACACACGACTGCCATATTGTCAGATATTTTAATGAAAAACATGTTCCAAATATGTGGGCAAAAGCATTTTAAGATATTTAGGACCTCTGTCAGTGGGGAAAATGTCTTAAAAATATGGCCAAGGATATTAAGGTATAAGATATAAGGTATTTGGGAAAAATTAATCACTGACAGATCTGGCAATACTGCCAATTCTGACAATCGTGTGCAATAAACTTTTTTTTGAAGGTTTTGGATTTTCGCGTAAGCTTTGCTTTTGCTTATATTTTTGGTGTCGTTGATGTTCCCCATTGGCCCTATGCCGGTGAAAAATATGGAGCTAAGAACAGCAAAGCAAAATTAAGGCCAAGCATATGTTTTTTAAAAAAAGGACTACCCTTGGAAAGTTCTTTTTCTTTAATTTTAAGACTAAAATATTTGCGCGTTTTAAAGGCACAACTTCTTAGCACTTAGTTTCACAAGATCTATTTTTGCACGTCATGTTACTTTTGACATGTAAGGAACTCTGGCATTATCTTTGAAACCATTTTGATCAATCTCGAAAGTTAACTTTGTGTGATGGTTCAAATCAATTTGTAAAACAAACAGTAATTCTCTTTTCTTTGTCCAATGGAGAATAAAAATATAATCTTGAACGCCATTTGTATAGAAGCTTTAAAAGTTTCAAATAAAATCCGACAACTTTTTCCCATTCACGGACCTCTGGTGAACGAACTAAAGCTCAAAGGTATTCCAACTTTTTGCGTTTGGAATCTCGAAAAATGTTAATCTATTTCAATGCGATTGGAATGCTTTCATTGGAAATTGTTTTCACATACAGTCAGTCCCTTTGCACTTCAGCACTGGCGCACTTTATTTCCAATTTGGCCGCGAAAAAAATTCAATCAACACATTCGCGCACAATTAAATCTCCATTTTGTTCGAATTGGTTGCAAAAAAATCCGGTTCTTCTTTACAGCCATTAGAAAACATCACAGTCATCGTCCGAAAAATTCAAAAAGTACCTGGGTACTTGCAAAAAAAAAAAACTGCCAGTCAGGATCTCTCCATTAGAAGTGTCGATTGAGTAACCCATGCTCCGACAGTCTCTTAGTAGAAAAAACATTCAGCAAAATAAATTGAATATCAAAATCCAACAATGGGCCTCAAAGTCACAGCAAGATAGACAGACCAGACTGAAAAAAAATCTCATTTATATCCCACAATACAATCCATTCAGGCAACACAGTAAACGGGTGATTTAACAGCTCCATTTCTGCTCAATATGCTTTTTTTTCAAATGTACCTACTACATTTACCTATATATACACATTTATATCCTGTACACTTGCAACCATATTCACAATAAATCGGAACAAATTGTTAAAACATTTTCACAACTTTTTGGAGCTAGACTCCATCCCTATGCGAAAAAAAACTATCACAGAGAGTGTAGGTATTTTGAAAATTGTAGGATATTAAACAAACGCACATATCCCCTGATACTTGATCCTGTACCTGTGCGCGCGTTCCTCAACAAAATTTCATTTAAGGACTAACTTGCAGTAGATTTTTTCCATATAGAAATACAACGTCCAGTTGTAGAAGGGGTGTGTAGCTTAAAACAAGTCTATATTCAGCAAAGGGTGGCAAAACAAATGTTTGATGCGGTGATGGTGTGATGGACCTGGAATCCCACCCGTTGTTTCCACTGCTGCCGGCTGAGGTTTGTCGAACAGGTATTTCGTGGTCTTGGCCAGTAACCAATATGGTATCCTGCTGGTATTTCTATTATTTTCAAACACATGCGAGTACAAGGTAACACAAAAACCATGGTGGTATCAGCGTATTTCTTTTTTTTTTTTTTTTTTTGTAAAAAAAACCTTTGAAATATTTTCGGGAGGGGAGTGAGGCATAGCTCCACGATCCTGTTTTGATTTGTGTGGTTTGCAATCATAAAGGATACATTTTTTGCTTGGCTGGACCAGCGTTGCCACGCTTTTAATTACAAAACGAGTGTTTCTGTACACATTTAAATCTAGTATTAAGCCATCTGACGCTTTGACGAGGTTTCGTGTTACCAAAGGCTGAAGCAGCAATAAGTATGGATTCCTGCCTCTGCAAAATTCTCCCACCTCGTTAGTTTAGTAGAACTTGTATACGTTCCAAAGCAAATCCCCATTCTCAGTGCTTAATCAAACCCAGAATTTGGGTTTTCTGTTCATTAAGAGTCAAATAGCTCCATCTCCGAAAGGATTTGTTTTTTTTTTTCTCGATGACATATGTAAACCCGTAAGCGTTTATCATGACGATTTCGGTACTGTGGTCATCTAAAATTTAATCGAGCGTAAAATTTAATCATCATAATGATGTTGAGATCTGAAAATGCATATGGTAATGTGTTTTGAAAGGATTACATGTGAATAAGAGGTTCTTGGGTCGAGTGTGCATGCTACGTATACGCTCTTTGTGGAAAAGGCACTTAATGGTTAACAAACTCACTCCCGCGTTGTCGGTGTGCTTTTCATATAAAAGTTTGCAATATGGCACACAAAGGGGAGTCATCCGATGGTTTGTGCTTTGCTTTAGTGTAGGTTCGCTTGAAGGAGGCAATTATAGTCGCATCTTGAGTTGTATTTAGAGCGTAATATACTTAACCAACGAAAATATGTGTGAGAGCGAGAAAAGAAAACTCTTTCCATTGCGGTTGGCACTTGGCCTTTGCTACCGGTTCAGGTATGGGTCAACTACGCCATTATCTCAAGGCCGATGTTCTATAACTAAATTCTCGAAGACGAGGGTGTTAAGTCCTTAGCAATCTCTCCCTAAAGCGAGGTTATAGGTCATAAAAAAGCTGAGTGTCCACAGTATATAAAAAACTAAAATCGGATTTAGTAAGATCTAAGCCACGCCAGTGGGAGTGTTTAAAAAAGAATTTACACTCTTAATACTGCTGCGTCATCCACAAAATCCATGATGTCTAAAACTCGTAGCGTGAAATTAAAGACCTTTAAAATTCTGACAAACACACGGACAGACGGATATACCTTTTTGGACTCACAATTCAATCTAAGACATGCCGTTAGGTGTTGAGAATGTTGGGAAAAAGAATTTTTACCACAAGGGGAACCCCGCAAGGTGGAGTACCATCATCTTTTATATGGCTTTGGTAAGGAATACATATTTAATGAAGCTCAGTAACTCTCCGGTAAAGCTAACGCTTATGCCGACGACTTTGTGCTCATAGTGCGTGCCAAATTTCTGCCATCAACACTTGTTGATATGATGCTAGATGCGCTTAATAAGCCAATGGACCGGGTTATATGGCCTTAGCGTCAACCCGGAAAAAACCAGAGCTTGTCCTCTTTACAAAAAGGAGGTCGATACCGGTTGTAGAGCTGCCAACATTCGAAGGCTCAGCTCCTCAGCTACCTAAAAGAGCCAAATATCTGGCTATCATCCTAAATAGTAAGCTAAGCTGGAAGCCAAACACAGAAGAAATCTGTGTTCCAATCAAAATCCAATCAAGACTTCTCCATTCATATTACCTGCAGCTGAGAAGACTGGAGGCTTAATAACGTTTTAGACAACTCCGAGGTAGCGATCTATCCAAATCAAGTGAGTATGTTGGAGCAGGTGTATGTTTTGACATGCTTGGTATCCTTGGTGACAAGCTTGGTGAATTTGAGCAGTATCTTCCAAGCCAAACTCTAGCAAAACTTTTAGCCGCCGAAAAGGCCAGAGTATTGGAACTATCGGAAGGATATCCATTGACGTAGACAGCCAAGCAGCCATTAAGGCCATGGGAACACCAACAGTAAAATCTCATAGTAGTACTCTGGTAGCTCAGAACTAAGGGTTTCTAAGCAGCCAGAATAATGTCCGCATTGTTTGGGTACCAGGGCATAGTGACTATCGGGAATGAAAAGGCTGACGAGCTAGCGAAATGTGGGTCATATCTATGTATCACTACAGCGGACAAAAGGACCCATCCTTCGCTCTCTTTTGAGGCAGACGAAATATCTGCGATGATTCATAATATAGCCCAAAACAGATTGATGTATTGTGATTAGCGAAAACTGCCCCCTTATGGGCGTCATATTTAATTTGCATTCTAGTAAACGGTTTTTAATCGATATTATTTGCTTTAAGCGTATGCTCTCAACTCAAAGGAATACATTTTTGCCACGCCCACTTTTGGGGGTGTTTTTAAGTACAACCCAAATTTTTTATATGAAATTGTATACCACATCTGATAAAAAATATGAAAAAAAACGATGTGATTGAAAAGTTGTTGATGCCCCCCACCCTTTTTTAAGAAAGGAGATTGTTAACTGAAAAACTCTAAATACAATCAAAGTTAACAGAAACTAAAATTTAACGACCCAGATTTATGACGCAATTCATTTTTAATCTCTGCTCTCTCTTACATTCCTGCTACTTGGACATTTTTATTATGGCTCTTGTTATGCCCTCCACAGCGTGTTTCAGTTCTAAAGAGGAGAGGGTCATATTTCCTAATGTCAATGAGATTCAAACTATTTTTAAGCTAATCTTCCTTGGGCTTCTTAAACGGGAAGTTGCCGTGTCTTATCTACGATTCCCGGCACCCAATCATTGTCCGTGTACAACTTGTCCTAAGGTTTCGTCGTTATCGATTTTAGTAAACCCATGTTTGAAACGGGCGTTTTTTTTGCTAGTATTGGCAAAGCTCATTAGAGTCTGTTTTGTAAGAAAAAAAATACCAGTTCCAAACAGTAGGTATCCGCATTTAATATTGAGTGCTTAAAGTGAAAACTTTGCCAAGCGACATATTACCGCTTCAATATTCACTTCATGTTTAAGGTTAAAATCAAAACATTGTTCAAAACTACATCAATGGCATATTTCGACCGCATTACAGGGGCAACCCCATCAACCGAAGCCACAGAATTCCCCTCAGTTATTGGGTAAAAGTACCTTCGTTAGACATTGAAGTATCTGTGAAGAGACATATTTGCTGTAAAATAGTTGCTCACTTTTCTGCATTGCACCCGCAAACTTTTAAACTTCAGATATGTGTCCTTCGGCAGATTCCTATCCTTTATCTACATTTTACCTCAGCGCCTTTATTCTCAGACCGAGCCACATCAAGATCCGGTGAACAGAATTTTACATCCTTCTCGACATTCCACACTCTCTACCTCTGCAGTGACACACATTCATCACACGAAGGTAAATGAGAAGGACCCACTCGACATAATAACTTGTATACACATAGGCAGATGGAGAACTTGCTGCTTTGCAAAAAGTTACTATGCTGAATAACTGAGTGAGGGGGAGGCCCCCTCAGAACCGACTGTTATTCAACTGCTTTTCCGGATTTTAATACATGACAAGAACTACTATAGCATCCACATGCAACACTAAAGTACTTGCAAGTTGCATAATTACGCCACCAGAGGTTAACTGAAGGACTTGGGAGAAGTTGTGCAGCAGCTGCGGGTGTTGGAGTTGTGTTTCTTTTTATTCTTGCCCGTTTTTTAAACAAATTTCTGCGATAACAGTGAATAAGATACTTAAAGGATTTAATTCAAGGAGTAGGTACGTAGGGTTGGTACTCGGAGTAAAGTCGTGGTGGCATTTTAATTAAACTAAGTGGTGGCCATGTTTAAAGGGACTGCATTTACTTCGTGTGTTGTAGCATACAACCACTTTTCATTGCCTCACTCAGTCTGCATTGAAGGATAACACACCAGCGTTATGCTGGAGATCTTTAGTGGGTCCTTATGGCAAGTGCAATGGGAATACTTTTTTTGGGCAATATTTACTTCGGCGTGGACGATTCTTAAACTGTTCCTCAAAAATAGTTCCGGGACAAAAATTGAATATGTTCTTTCTTCAACCACTGTGTAGGTTCAACTGGCATTGAAAAAGAAGAAAATTATCTATAGATATACCTGTAGGTTAATAACTATAAATATTTTTTGAATAACTATTGTAACTCCCTTGTTCCTAAGTAGATCTTAAACAAGCTAATTGGGCAAGTTACCGCAGAGATTTGAAAAGACAGTTTAGAGATACTACTATGGACCTGGGGTCTATATCAACAAAACAAGATGTTGACTCTATTGTGCAACAATTTTCAAGCTCTGTCGTCACGTCCGCGCACAACAACATTCCAAAAGTTCAGAAGAAAAATGTTTGCTTTAAACTCCCCGATCACATCCTAGAACTTATAAGAATCAGGAACCTGCATAGAAGAAACTGGCAACGATATCGCCAAACAGCATCTCGCGTTTTTGTTGCAAAACTTAATAAAAAAATTAATGAAAAGATACTAGAGCACCGTAATACCAAGTGGAATGCGAAACTTAGGTCTTTAGACAAGGGTTCAAAACCGTTCTGGAACGTAACTAAAATTATAAAGACAAGGCACAAGGAGATGCCATGTCTCAAAAGCGGTGTCAATACTTACATTACAGACAGGGATAAAGCAAATGCCCTTGCTGAAAATTTTGAAAAAAATCACGGTGTTTCTCAGCACCTAGGGGATGTAAACACTATAACTTATGTAGGCAATACAATTCGTACCTTTAACTCTTCTAGTCAAGAAACCCCATCAAACGAATTCGTTTCAGTAGATGATACACTGTTTTTCTTGAACAGACTTATACTTCGTAAGACAGGTGGCATAGATAATATAAAAAATATTTATCTAAAAAACCTGCCTAAAGAGGGGATAAAGTTCTTAACTTACGTGCTTAATGCGTGCCTTAAAGTTCAATACTTTCCAGATGTATGGAAATTAGCCAAGGTGATTGCAATACCCAAGGCAGGAAGGGCTAGCGACAAAATTGAAAGCTATAGACCGATAAGCTTGTTAAGTTCAGTTAGTAAGCTCTATGAAAACGTTGTAAAAGAAAAGCTAATAAAGTTTATTGATGACCAAAATGTCTATCCAAACGAACAGTTTGGTTTTAGACGCCACCATGGTACTTCACACCAAGTTTTAAGATTGTGCCACATAATTAAGCGAAACCGCACAATTGGAAAATCGACAGGTATGATTTTACTCGACATCGAAAAAGCTTTTGATTCTGTGTGGCACGATGGTCTTATATACAAAATGTTAAACTTAAACTTTGGTTCAAACTTTCCTCCGTTTTTATGTAAGATTGTTCAAAGTTTCGTCTCAAACCGTCTGTTTAGAGTGCATGTTAAGAGTGGTGTCTCTAGTTTGGTTAGAGTAAATGCTGGGGTTCCCCAAGGTTCAGTTCTTGGTCCAGTATTCACCTCAGATTTTCCTGTTCTTCCTAATTGTGAAACAGCAATTTATGCTGATGATACAGCCATTTTGTCATCGCATGAGTTTAGTCTTAACATCGAGACAAACTTAATAAATGCGGCGACAATTTTGGAAAATTATTTTACCAAGTGGAAAATTAAGCTAAATGCCAATAAGATTCAGGCTATCTTTTTCACCAGGAAAAGAAAGTCCTGTTTTTTGCCGGCAAACCAGCTGAATGTTTTAGGGAACACCATACCATGGCAAACTTCTGCGAAATATCTAGGCATATATCTCGACAAAAAACTAACTTTCAGCGTACACAACTCACAGGTTCTTAAAAAGATCAATATAGCCATCAAAATGTTGTATCCATTAATTAACAGAAGATCTTTGCTTTCCCATGAGAACAAAATTATTATCTACAAAGTTATATTTCAAGCAATTCTTCTGTACGGATGCCAAGTTTGGGGCAACTGTGCAAAGTGCTATATTAATAAGCTGCAAATATCGCAAAACAAAATCCTCAAAATGATGCTAAATCTCCCCTGGCATCATTCTACTATTGTTTTGCACCATAAAGCTAATGTTGATTTGATCTCTAGCAGAATACAGAAACTATCTGAAACTTTCAGAATCAGATAGTCAATGAGCTTAGCACTGAAAATCCATCATACACATGATTCATTTACCCTTGCAATAACAGTGATATATATTTTTTGTTTGTTTATATGTTATTTATTCTATTGTTTATGCTATTTACTTATTTATTTACTTTATTTATTTTTTAACTTATTTATTTATTAATTCATTATTTATTTATTAGTTAATTTATTGTTTAAATTATATATTTAGTAAATACTTTATTTATATGCATAGTATAGTTGCTTATTTATTAATATATTTATTTATTTATTTATTAATTTATTAACTTGTTGTGTTTTTCGTTCAAAATTATGTATCTATAGTTACTTTTGTTTTTTGTCATAATAATAAGCCTATCTTTTTATTAAGTAATTTACTCATCTTTTGTTTACTATATAAGACATATCTAAATACTTACGCATTTCTAGTCATTGAATTTTTTTTTTTTTTTCCCTTTTAAATGGAGCTTTCTTTTTCGTTGTTCTCCTCGTATTTATATTATTTTTGCTTAAAAAAAATGTATCTTTGAAATATTAAAATTGTTTTCAGTAGTAAGATTATATTAATAATCATATCTCTGTGCGAATATTGTAAATTGTGCGACAACTAGATGTATTTTTTAAAACGAAATAAAGATATCTATCTATCTATCTTTGTTCCTAAGTAAATCTCTTGAAGAAGTTAAATCACAGCTTAATAAAAGTAACTTGAAAGACGGAGTTTTTTTTCTGGTTAGAAGAGTTGGTGACTATTTGGGCCTTACCTGGGGCTTTACCATTCGAGATATTTCCTTACCGATTTCCGCGATGAGAGTAACCGTTTTGGATATATTTCGGTCCAATGATATCGAGCTATCGGTGTCGTCGCAGTTTCGAGACTTAATTAATATTTTTTTTTTTATTTTAGATTACTGAATGTGGAAAAAAATCTAGAGGGTGGATTGCGGGAACTTTAATTGATTCGCCTGTCGATTCACATAAAATAAAAATTGTAGTCTTCAAAAAAAGTCATAACACCACCTTAAAAATAATCAAAAAAAGTTTTAAATCTGAAAATCGGGAAAATTGTTAACGATGTCCGAATGCATACATCTTGGCTTGTCAGTGGAAGTTTTCAAAAAATGTGCACACTTCTACTTATAGATATAGAAAGTTAAAGTTTCAAGTTCGTATCTTAAAATTTAAGGCCGACCAAAGACTACCAACAGACAGACGGATGGACATGTCTCATGCGACTCACAAATCGGTCTCGATCAAATGCCCTTAAAATACTTATGAAGTCGAATATGGTTCTGAATCTAAAATAAGAAATAGAATAATGACCCCAACTGGTTTTTAAAAATTTTGCACTAAATAAAAAATCAGAGGAAATTAATTTTAGTTTGTAACACAGTGAAATAATCATCGTAATTTTCGACTAATGTCGAGCATACAGTCGTATATGCTTCGTATATGTTTCCTTAGGTTAGGTTAGGTTGATGGATGCCCTTTTGACAATAGTCACGGCTTCACTTAGACCAGCAGTTGGGTCCATTGTGTCCATTGGGAACCTTCTTAATACCTGGAACGAAAACAGAAATAGACCGCTGTTAGAAGCTCAGAGTTCCGACCTCTTGGACCCATCCGGATTTGTATACAAATCTTAGGAGGTCCTTTAGATCTACATTATTTAGATCTTCGAGCTCGTTGAAGAAGTAGCTGCCGAGGATACTACGCCTGATGCTGTTTAGGGCTGGGCATTCGCAGAGCAGATGACGAACAGATTCAATTTCTTCAACGTCCCTGCAGCTTCTGCAGTAATCGTTATGCGGTATGCCTAGCCGCTCAGCGTGTAGACCCACAACGCAGTGCCCCGTGAGGATTCCCGTGAGTACTCGGATGTTCCTGCGGGCTAGTCCGATCAAAAATAGTGATCTCTTTTTGTTTACCGCTGGCCATAGCTCCCTTGTGTGTCTGCACGTATCAAGTTCTGTCCAACGTAGATTGGTTCTACTCAAGGATTCAGTTTCTAACCTACGTGCTATCGAACTCAGCGGGACTCTTATGGATTTGAGGGCTAGAGATGCATTCATTCCAGACCCAAATCTCGCAAGCTTGTCCGCTTCTTCGTTTCCCGATATATCGGTGTGACCTGGCACCCAACACACAGTTACAGTGTTGCCAAGTGATAACTCGTCCAGAATTTCCCTGCATAGTTTCACAGCCCTTGACTTTACCACGTCTGATTCCAAGGCTTTAATTGCCGCTTGGCTATCAGAGTATATGGTGATGGTCTTGTTTGCGGGGCCGTATTTCTTCAGCTCGGAGGCAGCTTCGATTATGGCTGCCAGCTCCGCCTGAAAAATGCTGCAGTCGTCATTGATTCGGAAAGATTTACCTAGTCGGTATATCTAGTCGTCTCCTGTAATGGTCTTATCTTCCCATTCACCTCTTTCAGGTATTCTGGTAGCGAATCTCCTGTTGAAGGCGAATGTCATAGGTAGGTAATCTGTGACTGGGGTGTTTGTGGAGGCAGCCCACTGAGTTTCCACAGAGGCGTGTCCATAAGATCTTGAGGACCACAGTCCGGATTCCCTTAGGCGAACAGCCGTTTTAGCTGCCTTGCTGCTGCAGTATATGTCCAAGGGGGTGAGGTTGAGTAGTACCTCCAGTGCCGCGGTGGGTGTGGTCCTTAGGGACCCTGTTATACCCATGCAGGCTGCCCTTTGAACTTTGGTGAGGCTAGAGAGATGACACTTTCTTTCCGTAGCCTTCCACCATACAACTGCACCGTAAGTTAAGATGGGTCTTACAACCGTTATATACATCCAGTGTACCATGTTTGGTTGCAGTCCCCACATGCTTCCGAACGTTCTGCGGCAGGCGTATAGTGCCACGTATGCCCGCTTGACACGATCTTCTATATTATCCCTCCAGTTGAGTTTGGAGTCTAATATGACGCCCAGGTATCTTACCGATCTGGATAACGGTAACTCCACTCCCCCCATTCTCGGGTTGCTGAAGGATGGAACTGCCCTTTTCCTTGTAAACAACACAACTTCCGTCTTAGAGGGGTTAATTCCCAGTCCTCGACCCTCTACCCATTTTTCAACAATGCGAAGTGCGTAGCTGAGTCGGTCACTGAGGATTGGTGGGAGTTTACCTGGGATCAGGATTGCTACATCGTCTGCGTATGCGCTCACAGTGAAGCCTTCCCTCTCCAGGGTTTTCAGCAATTCGTCCATTACCAGGGTCCATATAAGCGGAGATAGGACACCTCCCTGCGGTGTTCCTCTGCTGACGTTTCGTCTGCTGCATACTTCGCCTAGGTAGCAGTTTATCTTTCGTGTGCTTAACATGAGCCCGATCCAGTCGCATAGACTGCTATCTAGGTGGGCGTTTCTCAAGCTGCGCAATATCGCGTCTGCCTCAATGTTATTAAACGCCCCCTCTATGTCTAGAAAGGCACCCAAAGTGTACTCCTTGTGTTCCAGGGATTTTTCCACAACTGCTCTATGTAGTGCAGTGTCAACCGATCTGCTTCTCATGTACGCGTGCTGTGATTTTGATAAATAGTTATCACCAATCAGCTCTCTCACATACACGTCAATAAGCCGTTCCAACGTCTTGAGCATAAATGAGGACAGGCTTATGGGTCGATAGTCCTTTGCCGTAGAGTGGTTTGCCTTCCCTGCTTTGGGGATGAATATCACTCGGACTTCTCTCCAAGCTTTGGGAATATAGCACAGCTTTAGGCAGGACTTGTATACGTTACTTAACCATGGAATGATAGTTTCCCCTGCTTTTTGGAGCATTATTGGTCGGATGTTATCCATCCCTGGTGCTTTAAAGGGATCGAAGGAGTTGATCGCCCAGGCCAGCCTTTTTACATCGGTTATAGCCCTGATCTTTTCGTCCTTCATCTTTTTCCGCGAGCCTTGCGCTACTGTAGCGTAATCCTCATAGGTATCGAAGCACCCTGGGAAGTGAGTTTCCGCCAGTAAATCCAGCGTTTCCTTGTGTGTCGAGGTCCAATCGCCCTCAGTCTTCCTGAGTGAAGATAGCGGTATAGGCGCTTTGGATAAGACTTTTCTCAGTCGGGACGCTTCAGTTGTTGTTTCGATTGATTCGCAGAAATTCCTCCATGAGCTCCTCTTGGCGAATCTGATCTCCTTTTTCAGGATTCTAACGCTCTCCCTATAGGTCGTCCATTCGATGAGCCCCTCTTTTGCAAGGTTCCATCTGGATCTTGAGCTCTTGATGAGCTCCGCGATCTTGGAGTTCCACCAGGGAGGGCGTTGTTTCCCTCCTGTATTGCTGTTTGGGCAGGATTTTTCGAAAGAGCTGGAGATCATCCCGGTGATGTATTCGACTGTATCGTCGATCTCATGCGCGGTAGTAAGATCTCTGTCTGGGCAGGGGGAGATAGTCCTCCGCAGTTCTTTGTTGAACTTCACCCAGTTTGCTCTTTTTGGGGTTTTGAAAACTTTCCTAGCCTGCGAGCCTACCTGTATCTCAAAGAGTATCCAGCAGTGATCTGATAGTGATGCCTGCTTAGATACTCTCCAGTTCGTTACTTGAACAGAGCTGTTCTGAGACACGAAAGTCACGTCCAAGACTTCCCTCCTATTCGCTGTAATGAAGGTGGGATCATTTCCCCTGTTACATACTAGAAGGTTGGAGCTAAGGACAAAATCAAACAGAACCTCGCCTCTGGCGTTAATGTCTGAGCTTCCCCAGATCGTATGATGGGCATTGACATCACAGCTTAAGACTAAGTTCTTGTTACCTTGTTCGGACGCTGTCACTAGCGTCTTCAGAGATTCCGGGGGGACCGAGGTTCGTCAAATGGCATGTAGACCGACGCTACCGTGTAGTTCTCGTCCGTCCCTCTAACCTCCACCACCGTTAGGTCACCTGTGCAGAAATGAGATAACATTAATACATGAACGTTCTTATTTGCTACAATACAGGTTCTCGCCTTACCTTTATTTTTTACATTATACAGTGAGAAATTTTTCGACCCTAATCCTAAAACCCTGTTCTTTTTGTCAATCCAGGGTTCTTGGATTAGGGCTAGGTCCAGCTGTTCCCTCTCGAGGAACAGCCTCAGGTTGGCTGTGGCAACCCTTCTGTGATGGAGGTTTATTTGGATCACCTTCATCATTGTTCTCCACCTCCAACGCAGTGTCCGTCGCCTTCGTTGCTTCCGCAGTCCGCTTAATCAGCTTGAGGGTTACCTCGCTAGCTGCAAACGACAACAGAAGCTGTTTTTCCGCCTTTAGGTTCCCGGGCAGGTCGCCGAAGGCGACAATATAGCCCCTGAAACCATTTCTCGGCTCTTCCTCGCTTATAATTTCCCAATCCTGCATCGGAATCTGGGGGTTTTGTGCTTGCAGCACGCGGAGGATGTCACCTTTAACTATTCCCATCTCCGGAATAGTCAGCCTACCCTTTGCCCTGTTTGGAACCTGGTCTATTGGAACGGCTTTAAGTTCCGCACCATCCCAAAGCTGTAGTCCTTCCACTACTGTCTTGGCAAAGTCATTTGAAGCTTGGTCCTTGCAGTCGATGTACGTAATGCCTTTAGACCATTTCATTCTGCCGTAGGTCGGGGCACTAGTACCCGTGTTTTTTAGAATGTGGCTGATGATAGCTGCCCCGAGGGCTTGCTCAATCTTCCTGCCACACTCAACACTGTACTGCCCGCTTGGTTTCTTGGAGTCTACTACAGCAAGCTGTAGTGGATTCCTTGTCACCTCGCTATACTGGCCCGCCCGGCTCGTACTTGGCTTGCTGGGACTTCCCACTGTGGTGGCGCCCCATTTCGCCTTCTTCGGCGTCCTTGAAGTGTCCTCAGAAGATCGTGTTCTCTTCGAGGCGAACGCTTCTCTTCTATGCCTTCCGGCATTGCCTTTCTGCATCCCGCTTGGGCCCGGTTTGTCACTGGGTCCTTGGGTTGCAGTTCCTCTTCCGGTAACAGGCTTTCTGTTGGTTCCGAGGGATGTCCTAGTAGCGGCATCGTCCCTCGGCCTTCCAGATTTTCCCGATTTACCACCCGTACCTTTAACTGAACGAGCTGCCTTAGGCGTAGGCCTCGTGGCAACGTCGTTAGCTATGGTCTCCCGGGCCCACTCAAGGGAAGATAGTTCCTTCTGAGTGAGGGAAGATTTTTCTTTAGCTGTTAAGATGCCATAAATATGCTTGGCCTTCTTAAACCGCCTCTTTCTCTCCAGGCCGGGAGTGGTCCTTCTGGCCTTGCTCCCGTGCTTGGTCTCCTTTTTTTGGCCGGATTTCTCTTCGGAATCATCGGAGTGTTCAGCGAGTAGCTCTTCCTCCCTTTCCATTGAGATATCCTCAGTTTCGATCAAACTGGCTGGTAGTACCACGTTTGGATCGCACGGAACCACCGGTATGGTGTCGTCCGTGTTTTTGGCACATAGCGTGCCCTCCCGCACATCCTTATTTGTTTTAGTTAGTTCGGATATTTTGGTCCCACGAGAATGGCCGGAAAGGGTGGTCCACCCCGGCAGAGCCGCCATACCGGGGTAAGGCTATGGTTTATCTGCAGGTCTTCGCCTAGGCACCTGAGAGAGCTCGTTAGAGGCTGGTTTAACCCCCAGCCTTGCATCCTTCGGCACGGTTTACAATATGCTCACACCACCACTGGAGTCAGGTTTGGCAGGACTTAGTTCGTCGCTCCTCAGCCGACCCACGCCGGCTGAAAATCCGCAACTTAAGCCCCCACACCGGCGTCATAGAAGATGACGCACTCGACGCACGCGCCTGCCACGCGGGGGGATGTGTTTGTCCTTAACCGGAAATATGTTTCCTTAACCACGGCACACTTCAAATTATATTCTTATTTCGAAATTAAGTTATTTTGAAACGCCAAAACGGGAATAATTAAGCGCAAATTTTAATTTCTTTGACACAAACAATGATCTTTACAAAATAAAAATGTGCTTATCCTACAGACAAAGATTCCTTTGCCGATGTTTCTAAGCAGAACTTTTTTTAAAACAGGAAAATGTGCCCGCAAAACAAAGAAGCATTTGTTTGAAACTAAATTGTGTTTCTCATAAACAAAAAGCTAAAGGAGCTTTTTCTTAAAACAAGGTTTAATCTAGTATATTTTCACAGTTTCTTGAGTTGTCTGTATTCCACCTCCACATAATTTGTCCAATGTGTTTCGGGCGGACCACATCTTCTGGCATGGAATGGATTTTATCCTTCGCATAAAGGACAACTAAATTGAAAAGTGGCGCCTATTCTTATGTTATGCCATATCGCTCCTGAAATATATCTTTTCCTTGAGTCTCTATCTACTTCATACGTCATTTGAGATCAATTGAATTAGACAATTGTGTTCGGCGATCAGTGTGCTTTTAAGAGTTGTTAGAGTCAGTTTATTGTTACACTACAGGAGAAGACTTTTCGCGAACATCCAAGGACTAGGTTGAAATGAAACTCGAATGTAAAAAACCATCACACTTAGGCCGATTGAGAACCTCGATTGTAAAGACATTTCAACAAACGGTCTATATGTGCAACTACTTCCTGTGCTTTCAAATCTGTAAGACGTCATGAAAGGCTAAAATTTGTTACTTAAATTCGACACAAAGAAAAATAATGTCGGTGTGCCCCACCTAGTGGGCATGGTGGGGCCTGATTCTATTCTAGATTTTTATACCCGACTCAGGGTCTATTAATTTTAATGCATAGTTTGTAACACAGTGAAATAATCACCGTAGACCCCTAAGACCTTTTAGAGATAAGATCGAGACCGACAGGTGAATCGATAAAGCCGTGTCCGTCCGTCTGTATGTGTGAAAGTTTTAGGTCTTCAAAATCAAGCAAACTTGGTACACGGCTTGGTTCTTCTGTTGCACAAACAAAGTGTGAAAATTGGCTTAATCCGTCAACGGCCATGCCCACTACTGACTTCAATGTGAGACAACCTTTGTTTCTGGTTTTCGTTCAAAATACCTTTTGGTCAGGTTAAAAAACTGGACAGCCCACAATATCGACCCACTTTTAATATGTTAGATCTTTAAAAACCCGATTTCTAGGAAAGTTTTTAAAGATCTAACATATTTTCCATACAAAGTTTTGAGCTCCGCCCACCTTTAAGGGGCGTTTTTAGAAAAAAAAACTTTTTTTTCGGAAATAATTGTCTTTTTCCGTATTTTAATATGATTCTAACGAAATAACAATTAATTGATTTTCATTTTTGGGGCCGTGGCCTATACAAATAATATATGAATAATATAGAGTCGGGTATAAAAGTTTGTCACAGACGAACTCTTGCACGTACTCGGCAAAAAAGAAGCAAAAAATAAATGAATTACTAAAAAGCAATAAGGACTAAGAATTAAATTCTTAATGTCAACATTTGCTAGCTTCTAGACGCAGGTAATTAAAAAAATAAATGCTATCCGACCAACCACATACTAACGACCTTATTGTAACGGCAGTTCAAAAAAATTACCTCTTCATGGATAATTCAATTATAATTCCAGTAAAATAAGTCTGTCCTTCGAAATAACCTCTATAATATTGTTTAGTATTCAAATAATTAATAATTTTTTTGTGTAAATATGAACACAGATCAATTATAAATGTTTCCTTCCAATTTTAAAAAAAGAACCACCACAAAACTTTTTTTCTTTAAAACGAGGTCGTTTCTAATTATCTTTCCACCACTGTATTTTAAGGGTAAATTTTCAAATGCTTTTTTCTCAATATTTTTGCTCCAAACTGAAAAAATGTTGCTTAATATTTTATGTAAAAAACACTTGTTCTTAATTTTGTTCACACAAGGCTTTGGGCCACGCCCACATTTGGAGGCAGAATTTAAGAAAAACCTAAAATTTTACAGAAAAGCGTAATTTCGACTGGCTTTAAGCCTAATTTAGGAAAGCACGAAACAAAAAAATTTCAGGTAAGGTGAAACGAGATTTCGTTCCAGATTACGTTCATACAATGTTTTAAAAAATGCATTTTTACGTGAATTTAAGCGTAACTTGGAAATATCGTTAATATTGATAGTTTGTAAGGGGCGATTGGACCACGCCCCTTTTCGAAGTTTGCACTACTTAAAAAATGTCAAAAAATAATAATATCATCAGCATTTGACAATGTGGGATATGATGGGATATTCTATGGTGTTTTTTACCTTCCTTCCAATTTTAAAAAAAGAACCACCACAAAACTTTTTTTCTTTAAAACGAGGTCGTTTCTAATTATCTTTCCACCACTGCATTTTAAGGGTAAATTTTCAAATGCTTTTTTCTCAATATTTTTGCTCCAAACTGAAAAAAAGTTGCTTAATATTTTATGTAAAAAACACTTGTTCTTAGTTTTGTTCACACAAGGCTTTGGGCCACGCCCACATTTGGAGGCAGAATTTAAGAAAAACCTAAAATTTTACAGAAAAACGTAATTTCGACTGGCTTTAAGCCTAATTTAGGAAAGCGTGAAACAAAAAACTTCAGGTTAGGTGAAACGAGATTTCGTTCCAGATTACGTTCATACAATGTTTTAAAAAATGCATTTTTACGTGTATTTAAGCGTAACTTGGAAATATCTGTTAATATGTTGGACCACGCCCCTTTTCGAAGTTTGCACTACTTAAAAAATGTCAAAAAATAATATCATCAGCATTTTACAATGTGGGATATGATGGGATATTCTATGGTCCTTTTTACGGACCTGCGTATACACGTTGCACTTATTCACTGGTTTCCTCTTAATTTATGTGATTATTATTTGCTCATAACCTAATTTATGCATATTTTGTTGTTTAATTCATTCTTTGCATGATGTTAAATAATTTATTCATTTATTTATTTACCAATTTATATATTTTATATTTAAATAGTATTTAAATAGTAAAAAATCTAAAACCAGATTATCTGACTCGATTTAATGAATCAGAGTAATGGCCGTTTTGGTTACAGTCCACTTCATTTTGCAAATTAAAAAAAAAGAATTACCTGTTGGCCTATCGATGAGGTGTAATCATGCGTAAATGCAATGGCACTGAAATTGCCAAACCTATGAATTGAATTACATTTTTCAAATCGATATAACGTCAGAAAATGTTTGTGCTATTTTTCCAGAATCAATGACTTCAGGGCTCCAGCTATATTTTAACAGTTGAACAGCTTCGGCCTTAGAAATCTAATTTCGTATCCAATATGTTTGTAGATTTTCGGTCTTTGTTCATACAGCTTTATGGATCCCAGCTTTAGGTTTGGGTTATTAAAAAGAAAGGGATCTAAAAGTCCTTTCACAGGATATTAAAGAAACTTTTGCCTGTGCTTGTTTCATAGCGGGAAGATTGCGCCCTCCGGGTGCAATTACAAAGCTCCTCGCAGTTGCATCCCATTCTCTATGACAATGCATCTTTATTATGTCCCATAAAAAGCCAACGATCCTTGCTTGTGCGTGTACTTTATGTCAATTTGTTTGTCCTTTTGTATCTCTTTATATGGGTTTTCGCCTTCTTTATCACATAACAGCAGCACGACATCGGCAATAAATTGAGACCAGCACACGAAAAAAAAAGGACGAAACATTCTTTAACGCCACATGCATCCATCCTCATCCACATGTTTTCGTCTTCGTCGTCAAAGTATGTTGACGTTTATGGTGGTACTAGTGCGGAGCCACAGGACATAGTTCACAACTACTTAACCCTTTTTTGTTGTTTTTGCCATTTTTTCCTGCAAACTGTGAATTTTTGAGCATCCGCATCACCGGGGTTCTGTTTGTGGGAATGTTTCTCTCCACTTCCAGGTGGCAATGGGGTGGTGGGTTGAGGTCGAGATGCCTGACAGGTACAAGGCGGCAAATTGTGTGTGCAGCAGGCAACAGCATCCAGCCAGCATCAAAAAAACATTTTAGAGTGACTTTTCGACTGTGACTTTTCCTCTATTTATGCAGGTGTCGCCCGGATGGCGTGGCGGCGATGTGTGTGTTCCTTACTCATTCGTGTTTCGCTTTTTCCGAAAGCTGACACGCGTTGCTTTTGTAACCGCTGTTACTGAAATAAATGTTCTTGGGTCAGGTACATGCTTCCACTTTAAGTTTCGCAGGGGTAAAGATGCATAAAGTGGGTGGAAAGGAGGGCGAAAGTCAAGGAAATGCAGAGAGTTCAAGGGAAAGAGGAAAAAAATATATTTATTTTTTAAACGACTTTTTGACAGCTGAGGGTGCGAGCAAGGATTCGGGTTATTTTTAGAAAGTGTTGTCAGACTATTTTTGACACTTTGAGCGGCTGTCAGTGCACAAAGCGAGTTTGAAAAATTGCGCAATGAAAACTTAGCGTCTGGAAGCGTACAACAGAAAATAACTCTCACTCAATCGGAAGAGTTTTTAGATTTGAAAACTATGATGCATATGAAAACGATTTAAACTGACATTTTGTTCTCCGAAACAATTCAACGACTACAGGCTCTGCAGTTGATAATCTTTCTGATTTCATTGTGCCCGTTGCGCATTCAAAACAAATCTCAAATAGGCAAAATACCCAGACAGTGAATTTAAAAAAATACCTATATGTTCCTATTAAAAATCGCCTCCAAACATGAAAACGTTGCCCGGCTACAAAGGATATGCTTCAAAGCAAACAAGAGCTCAACTCACAACAATGCGGAATGTAAAATATTTAATCATCTTGAAAATGACTATCAAAGCATATTCAGATTCACATATATCCTTTTCAATTGGGTTCTCCGAATGGTATGCCAATAATTTGAATCCTTTTACCAAGAGCTACAGCTAAGGACTCGTGTTTGCTCAAAACGGAATACTGCATCATGCATTGCATCGATGATGATGTTGGTGTAATGCAAAAGTCCATCAATTGCCGATGATGATGATGTATCCCTCTATTTCTGGTGCTGCTGCTATGCTCTGTCTGTTGTTTACGAATATACTTGAGTAAATTGTTTACTGTCTGGATTGGGAATGGCTGAGTTGACTGGGCTGTCAGGGTGGAGAGTTTGACTGTTTAGTTCCCGTAATTAAAGCTGTGATTGCAGTGCAAATAAGTGATATTTCCCATAGAAGAACACAAAACCGTTGAAATTCGCTTTGTTGTCTGTGGTTTGATGTGGACTGGTGCGCTATTTGATCTTAGGAATGTTTTTCGGCATATAGAATGTAAAGTAATGAATCATTAACGTGAAGTTGAAGCATATGATGTTATTGCTCGTAGTATAAGACTTGTGTAGACCGAAAATCAGTGTTATAGACCCAAATGTTTGCAGAGCTCTCACGTAAAGGCAGCTATGGTTCGCAAATATGGGCCATAATCGAAATACTAACCAATCAAGCTATTCGCTTTAGAATTTACTCGCTTGGAAAGTAAAAGGTAGTTTTTGAGGGCAACGCCAGTTTCTAAGGCAAAGCCACCTTATTAGTTTTATGTGGCAAATTATGTCTGTCTTTGCCGCGTATGCAATGCTAAGTGTTCAAACTAGGTCACGATGGAGTTCGACACCTTAGGCCAGAGACAAGCGATGATAGAAAATCATTCCGACTAGAAGATTAAGATCAGGATGGCATTTTTTTTCAACAGTGAAAATGCTGTTTTTCATGAAATATAAGTAATTGCAAGGTTACTTATTGTTTCCTCCTGCAAGGCCGGGGCTAGAATAGCTTTTAGGTAAGGTATGCTTGTCGTCAGAGCCAACTTAAATCCACCGGAAGAATTACTCTTTAATGGTTCAACGGAGGCTGTCGATGCTGCTCTATTTGGGGCAACCTTTGACAGGCAGTAAGGTTTAAACTTATAGATGAATCTGAAGGTTAAATTAACCCTTCACTGGTCGGCGTGTCTCAAAAGGGGCGGCTGTATTTAAAAATGGAAATAGACGTGACTAAATTATTTCTCATAAAAACGACATGTAAAAAAATGGCAATGAACAAAGCGAAAGATTTGATTACCCCAGGTAGCCCAGCTATGCTGGAAAATCCACCACGGATTCTTGGGAGAGCCTATTATTGCTTATAAATCCTTTTGAGAAAAGGACAAAACTTAATTGATCACTATCACCTAAATCGAACATATCTGGGAAAAGTAGTCCACCGTTAAACCAGGACACAGTGAAAATTAAGAGCTTAGAAAAGGAGAATAATGAGCTTACTGAAATGGAGCGACTCTTCCACGATATTAAAGTCGAAATTGACTCTGCGAAAGGAAAACGAAGATATTAAAAATACTCGAGTAACGAAAGTCTGTGAGGTAACGAAAGAGCGTGTAACACCGAATCGTCCAGCAAGCGAATACTTTACGGAGGTTTAGCAAGTATTCGTCTCCCTACGTCATACATGATGACGATACAGTGCTTTTTTTATTGCAAACACACGATTTTTGACAGATTAAATTAATTTTCAACTTGACTATATCTTTCCTTCCCAACTATATCATATCCTACCATCGTCACCTGAAAAAAAGACTCGTTCTTTTTCACGGTTCCCACCTCCGCAAGGGTCTGAAAAGTTTGATCCTAAGTAGAAGACCCCTAAGACCTTTTCGAGATATGAATGGGAATTGGTTCCCATTCATTGGATCACAATGAATGGGACGGACGGACATGGCTTTATCGATTCTCCGACAGGAGAATCGATAAAGCCATGTCCGTCCGTCCGTCCATCCGTACGTAAACAACTTTTAGGCCTTAAATTTTAAGGTAGAGAGCTGAAATTTGGTGGGTTGGCTGGAAGTCTAGTCTTTCAGATCAAGTTTGTAAATTAGCTGAATCTGCCCACAGACACGCCCAGTACAGGCCTATATGTGCGACCATCTCTAATTTAAAAAAAATAATACTTTTTCCAAATTTTTGCTATGTTACAATGGTGCTAGCGCACTCATTTTTGGTATGTTATATTGCCTTTTAATTGTCTTTGAGGCAGCCCAAAATTGTTGGCCATTTCATTGACCACGCCCATTTTGTTAATTTAAGATTTAAGCTTAAAATGACTGTTTTTCAATAAATATATATGAAACGAGCTGACCCGACGGACTTCGACCCGTCCAGCATTTGGCGAAAATATAATAATTTTGCTCGTTTAATAAGAATTCTGTTCGTTTTATCAAAATCTAACAAAAAGAATATAGCAGCGATTGTATTTAATTTAGGGCTTTATAATAAACAAAATTTTTTGATTTCTGCTGCAGAGCATAAGTCAAGAGTGAGAATGGCTCAATAACACGGGAACACGCCACATACAGCTGGCCATGTCAAAAGCACGACATTTCCATATTTATACCGACTGCCCCTGCCCTTGTGACTTTTTTATAGTATTATAGTCATCGCTAATGCAAGTTTTACTGCGAATTGGAGTTTCATTTTGTTCGTTTAGTTCTAGGACGCTTCGCAGTCGCGTTAAATTTTGTGAACGTCGACCAATGTTACTAAAATCTTCTCTTCTTGGCAGCGTAAAAACATCAAACTGTAAATGATCATAACTTGAAAAAACACTTGATAAAGCTTTCATTAATTAATAATTTTGGCGTTAGATCTTATCACCCAAAACCTCAACGCCCAAATTTTAAAATGTCATAGCGCACAAAAAAGCGATATATTTTTCCAAATCTCAAGGTGTAAACAATCACAATGCGCAAATGAAATGACATTTCGCCAAAGTTGATGATTTATTTATGTCATAACGCCCAAAAAAACGACATATCGTCCAAATCTCTAAGTTTAAAGCGTCACAAAGCACAAATGAAATGTCATATCGCCCAAATTAACGAATTTTTCACAACTTCGTTCTGGTTTCGGGCGATTAGACCTCATGCTTTTGGTCATAACGTCCAAAACCATAAAGCCCAGATTTAAAAATGTCACAACGTCCAAATAATTTAGAAAACTAAATCAAAAAATCGTGTGTCTTTTAAAAAACATTAAAATTGGACATACATACGCAGCGTAGCGGTGTCCTGCGCACCTGCCTGTAAGGCCATAGGCCGGCCGTTGTATAAGTTTGAGAGACACCCGGAGTCTTTTTTTAAGACATAAGAAGATTTTTTTAAGAACACCAAATTTCCGTTATCAAAAAGAGTTTGGGTGGTTCTTGAAAAAGAGGACTCCAGGTGTCTCTTCGACTCATGCGCGGCGCCGGCCGGCCTTCGGCCTCACATGCAGGCGCCCGTACGTCCAATTTTACATTTTCGAAAACTACGCGATTTTTTTAGTTTTCTTTACCATTTTTTTTTTTTTTTCTTGGGAATTTTGATATTTGTAAATAAGGGCTTTGTTTTTTTGGGCTATGAGAGCTTATGCTTTTGGTCTTATCGCCCAAAACCATAACGCCCAAATTTAAAAATGCCGTATTGCCCAAAAAAGTGACATATCGACCAAATCTCAAGATGTAAAGCATCACAAAGCCCAAACTAAATGTCGTATCAACCAAATTGAAAATTTTTCAACAACAACAAATTGTTAAGAAATTTGTTGGTGCTATGATATTTTAAAATGTGGGCGTTGTGGTTTTGGGCGATAAGACCGTACGCCAATACTTTTGCCTATTCCGACTATTACTATTAATGCATTACCGACCTCTTCCAATGAAAATGGGGTGTGGTTTTCACTTGTGACCCTCGCTTTCCTACACCCGCAACTCTGTTTTAGCCTTACGAATAACCCACGCAATTATGTTCATTGTATTCACAGAATACAACAAAAATAATAATAAAATAGTCAATGAAATAGTTTTGAAATATCAGAGGGAAAAATCAATGAAAAATGAGTGCGCCTTGAGCACCAACTATACTATCGCGTCGTATATACGAACAAATCGACAGTAGAACGTATAAGATTTCGTCAAATGGTTTTCAAGATATGAGCCTCCGAACATAATTTACAATCCATTTTTATATATATAGATTTGACTAAAAATTTTATGACAAAAGTTGTAGATACTAGCATTTTCTAACTTTTTTCTATGTGTAGCATATGCCTCCGCATACTTTTTTGGGCGTGGCGGTAAAAAAAGTGATTTTTTGAGTTCAAAAGGCGGAGTCTAAGGCCGAAACATATGCAACCACCTAGTATAAGACATTTAACAGTTATATTTTTATATCCCGCCCCTTTTTGGAGGCGTGGCAGTTTCCTTTTTTGGTAGGGAAGGGAATTTTGTGCGAATTTAGCAATCCGTCACAGACGGACTGAAGTTTTTACATACGCACTGTTGCACTTTCCCACTTGTTTTTTTTTCTGTGTTATTCGTCAACAAATGAAGATTCAAAGCATAGAACAAAATTAAACATATATGCAATAGATACTGAGATACAAGACATAAGGCAAACCCTTATATGTGTTCATATTCAGTTGAACGGGAGTGTATATCTTAAAAATTTTTAATGCAAGTTTTTCTTGATTTCAAGCAAATATATTAAATAATTTCCGCTTAGCGAATGCAAATGAAATGTGGCCCACATGGGAGCGTTTTTCGTTTTTTTTTTTTTCTTAAATATGGATCACAATACATTTACGCAAGGATACAGCAGACTAAACTTCAGTGTCCCATGACATTTTTGATTTTACATGCTAATAAGAAAAGTGGGCTTGTCAGGAGGCGGATTAAAAAAATTTTAACACTTTTACTTCTTCGGGACCCAGGATGAACAGGTATGTAGTTCCACGTTCCTAGGTCAAAATTTAAGGCTTAAGAACTACCGACACACGGACGGGCATGGCTCATTCGACTCACTATTCGGTTTCAATAATATGTCCTCAAGGTCTTGGGGGTCTACAGTCCTTATTTCTGTATGTTACATTCAAGTTTTACTATGAATTAAACTTAATATACCTCCTGTCCTATGGAATGGGATATAAAACATTCATTGTGTTGGCTTTTCTGGGCATTGGTGGCTAGTGCCTAGTGTTGGCATAAACCTAAGACTAAAGAAACCGATGAAAAATCGCACGATCACAATGGTCGATTTACATCGCCACCAGTTGACGAAACTACATGTCATCAGCGTCCAGATCATCCGATTCGATTCTCACCAAATGAAATTAGGTATCATTGGCCAATAGCTCCGTTAGCCATGTTGATCCGGCCAATGCCCTCATCAGGAAGTTTGAATTGCAATGTGGTAGTTCTTGTGTGAATTGTGATGGCCCCAAATTCGATTATTTGCTTTTCTATGATCACATTCATCCAAAAATGGGTCACGCTGAATACGATTTCCACCAACATTCTACGCTTGGCATCAGCCTGTCACACATAAAGCATCGCACGATCCCAGCGGCTTTTCAGTTTCATCGCAACTTAGAGCCGTGTTCGAAAATCGGTAGTGCTAATTGTACATTAAGATATTTTATTTATTTATTATCATATTAAAATACA
This sequence comes from Neoascia interrupta, assembly GCA_947623515.1. Taxonomy (NCBI): domain Eukaryota; kingdom Metazoa; phylum Arthropoda; class Insecta; order Diptera; family Syrphidae; genus Neoascia; species Neoascia interrupta. The sequence goes on from OX392463.1 coordinate 133,860,721, forward strand.
ATTTAAAATTGTACCTAATATATAAGGAAAGAGCAACTAGCAGCAAAGGCTTTCGGCTCATAAAAGAAATAACTAATAATAAAGTTAAATAGGGATCTTAAGAATGTTTATGATTTTTTTCAACTTAAGAATATTAGGTTGGTTTGGTTCTCTAAGAGTTTCTAATAGATTATGGTGTTGGCTATGGTACGTTTGCAATGATGGATGTGACGATAGGAAGCATGCGCTGAGGAGATGCGTGACTGTTATGGAGCTGCGGCAGGTGGGACAGGTAGGTCGAGGTTCCCTTTCGAGCAAGTGATGGTGGTTGTATGCGGTGTGTCCAAGTCGTAGTCGAATGAACATAGTAATATCTGCTTTTGGGATGTTTGTTGGGAAATTCGGGCGCATTTTTTGCAGGTTGAAGGATTGGTAGTGGTGTTGGTAGTGTTCCCATTCAAGTAATTGTTGGTTTCATAACTCCTGGTTGATGTGCCTCTTCAGATCAAGGCGGGAGAAGGTGTCGTGGGTGTAGGTGGGTGCATTTAGGGCGGAGTTTGCTGCCTGGTCGGCAAGCTCATTACCCTTAATACCAACGTGGCCAGGTGTCCAGATGAGCTTTACCTTCGATCTCGATTTTATTAGGATGTCTCGAATCTTTGCAATGATGTGTGTGTCATTTCTCGGGTTCATGATGCCTTGTAAAACGGATAAGCTGTCGGAGCAAATGCCCCATTTGCCTGCTGTTTGTGAGCTCTTGTTTACTGCTTCAAGTATCGCTAGTATACTTGATCTAATATTGCTTCAGTCGTGTATATGGAAGCAAAATTAGGTAGAATTCCTTGTTTTATGATTGAACATGCTTCAGTTACAACTGCGAAAGCTGTGTTTGTATTTGTTTTTGAACCGTCTGTGTATATCAAAGTCCAGCCTTTACTTTTCAGATCAGTCGCAATTTCGAGGAATCGTGCTTTGTAAATGGCATTACTAGTAACGTCCTTACGGAATTCTTGTAGGTCGAGAATTACTGAATTCTTGTGCAGTGAAGTAGGTGGATGAGTTGGTGTAAATTTAGGGGTTCTTTTCCACGGCAAGCTTAATGATGTATAGGAGTCAAGGATTCTGTGTATTGCGGATGGGATTCTTCTGTTGCGTTTGTGATTTCTGGCTTTTTTCGAGTCATTGTCTATTACAGACCCAGTTTGAAATGAAAGCTTCATATTTAATTTTGCGATGGCTTCCCGGTAGCGTTCGTCAATTGTCGGTAGTCCAGCTTCAGCGAGAATATTTTTGGTTGGGGAAGTTGGAAAGGCGCCTAGGCTTCTCCTCGCTGGTTGATGATATGTTGGTGCAATAATGTTTTTAGTTGTTTTGGGGCAGGAACCATAGATGGCCAAGGCGATTGATATCAGACTCGATGCATACTAAAGCATCTCATCACTGCGAAAGGCCTAAAATCCTTAAAGCATTTAAGATTAATTTCCCCAGCAAAATGAATTTCAATTGAAATGCGGGACCACACCGCCAATCCTCAATACACCATCGAGTTGCTCGGTGCTACCCACATCCCATTATCGATTTTCATCAGAAAAGCGAATGACCGCGAGATAACTTTAACTGTCACGGCAACTAGGAAGCTGTGTTTGGGACAAAGAAAAAAGAAACTTCAGGTTCTTAACACACCTGACGCGCAATGGCAATGGCAAGGATATTAAAAAGAAGGGAAGCTGGAAACTTTGGCTGTTCTACATTTTGCACGAATTCCCCGAATGGGAGGGTGCTAGATGTAGGATGACATTACTACACTGACTGACAGGACAAATCAGCAGCGCCAGGTGCTGATGGATAAGCAGAGCTTCCAGGATACTTCCTTTTCGACTTTGTGCGAAATTAAAATGTTGGAATGCACTTAAAGTGAACAAAATAAATTCCCAGGGTAATTAGTTTCCAAAACCTTCTCGCACCCACCTTGGGGAAGAAAGAAACATGGCAGGTTTAATGAATTTCCATTTAGTGTGGCGTCTTATCGCCGCCGCTGCCGTCGCCGCACACAACACACAACACCTAGAAGAACCTGTCCAATATTCGTGTGTCTTTTGGCGAAATAAAAATTTTTTACAAAGCAAACGTGATTTCGCATACAGTCACCTTGCGCAACCTAATAGCAAACACGCTTCACTCGTTTTGAAATAGGTGTCATTTTCGGGAGCCGTTCGTAAATTCCAGTAAAAGGAAGTAGAAAGACGAGAAGCTAACGAATTAATATATCAGCTGGGATGGGTTGTGAAATGATCCTGAAATATATTGATGTCCTAAATGTGAAAGACAGGATACTTGTGCTCTCATCAATTCATGTCAATTACTTTACGATCTTCTTTGTAATGTAATTAAAAAGTTTTTCTCACCAGGTGCCGGTCCTTCGGGTTCCTTTTAGCCTATCCTTGTTATGCTTTTTGGCTGTTGTCTCTGTTTTCTGTTCTTCGAGGAGTATTCAAACAGTGGGACCTGTGTAGGGCTTTATGTTTGTCGAGACTGGGAGCTTAATAGCGTATGAACATATTTCATATTCGTTTCATTCGCTTCACTATAAGGGTGCACGCAATATTATGCGAATGCTTTTTGTTTTGTTTTTAAAAACTATTAGTTAGGCGAAGGAGCTAGGAAAAATTATACACTTAGCGGCCCATAAACTATTTCATAGGAATCTTTTTCATGCTAAACTTTATAGGCCTCTCGTTTTTTTCGCCAGTACCTACCAGTTTTTGCTGGGATGGCGCGAAATAACGCGAAACGAAATAACACTAAATCTCAAATTTGGTCTTATCTCGTTTTCAAAAACAAAATTTAGCGTTATTTCATGTCACCTTTTTTTGGCAACAACTATACGGTTGCAATTCAGGGACCTACTCTTTTCGCGTTTACAATTTCAAAATTTTAGCGATCAAGCAAATCACTCAATTTTGTATCATATCAAATCAATTTTGTAATTTGCCTTTTTTTTAAAGATATGTGGTCTATAAAAGATGCAAAAACACAGGACTACAAGTCATGTAGGAACGATTGGCAAAGTGCTAGGGAATCGAAGTGTGGCGAATCCCGATGATGGAGCTACTTTCCCCCGCAAATAAACTTTACACTTAACATCAGCACACTCAAAACACTTTCTACGAGAAATGTCTTCAACCTTTTTTTTCGGTGTCGCTGCAGTTTTGCTGCAAACTGGGCCTAGTTTATTGATTGGACGCTTCAAGCGCGTTTAGATCTGCGTCTCTTAAGGACCTACTAACTGAGAACAAACTACCTTTGTTACATAATATATTATTATCTGAGTACCTTTACTCACATAATAATATTCATTTTTGTAGCCAAATATCCGGACACGCCTTTTTTAGTTTGTTATTTCCGTAGACACTTCAAAACGTTAAATTTTGTTGTTAAAACACTTTTTTATCAAGTTTTTGTGATAGGTTCCTATAATTTAGTACACCAATCATCTGCATTGCCTTGTATAAATGTAGATAATAAATCATCATTTAAAAATAAAAAAAGTTGAGAAAATTGTGCAGAACTCTCGCGTCAACACCAGAGGTACAACCTTTCAAAAGTAGAACAAAGCGTTATGTCAGTGAAGCCTTCGTGAGTGTTGGGACGGAAGCGGCGAATATGGGTTTAGCAGTCAATGTGGGCAAAACCAAGTATATGCTGTCATCAAGAAAAGACACCCAACACTGACGTCTTGGACAAAGCATCACCATCGACAGCTATAACTTTGAGGTAGTTAGGGACTTTGTCAACCTGGGTTCCGCTATCAGTTCAGACAATGACACCAGCGCTGAAATCAAACGAAGGATAACTCTTGCCAATCGCTGTTTCTTTGGGCTAAGAAGGCAATTGAGTAGCAAAGCCCTCTCTCGAGCAACTAAAGTGTCCATGTATAAGACCCTCATCATATCAGTCCTGCTTTACGGTGCAGAAGCATGGACCCTGTCAAAGGCGGATGAAAACACTTTAGACTGCTTCGAGAGGAAAATTCTTCGGACGATTTACGGTCCCGTCTGCATAGACGAAGAGTGGAGGAGGAGATATAACATCGAACTGTACGGGCAATTCAATTTAATTCTTTTTATTTGAGGCTTTTTGAAACACAGTTTTCTTATGTATAAAGATTAATAATATGTAAATCTTATATGTAATTATTAAGTGGCCGGCTTAAGGATATGCCAGGCAAAGCAATTGTAGGAAATAATTTTTATATAACAATTATTAAGCAGTTAATTGTGTTAGACTATACAGTGCTAAGCAAGTTTGGGTGCACGCACGTTTAATGTTTATTTTATATCTTAAATTAGTGACTAGGATTAAACACAAATGGGACAACACAAAAGATGGCTAACATGCCATTCAAATTAATATATTCAATTCAACTGGTATATAATATACATGTCCTGCATATACGTGACTCTAGTATTATTGGATGATGCGAGTGTGTACTTTGCGTAACATTGAACTTCAGATGCTTGGGCTTTTATCCTCTTAAATTGCAGCATGACGCTTTTTCATAGAAGGGTATCAAGCAGTTCCTGCTACTGACAGGCTCTGTTAGCGATGTTGATCTCTCGTTAATAATATTGAATGGGGAAAGATAATAATTGTCTTCTAAGCTGTCTGTTAGGTTTGAATCAAATAAGGATCTTATTAAGAGGTTTGGGTGGTGTTCAGTGCGTTGAAGTTTAGTTTTTGCAAGGTTTATTAAATATTGGAGGAGTGGAATAGTTTTGCGATCTTCATAGATTGTTTTATTTGAGTAATATTTCTTATTCGCTCTTCTAAATTTACCGCAGCAGAATCTCAGAATTTTCCTCTCGAATCTTTCAAGCTCCTTTGCTATCGTGGGTGAGATAGTGAACCAGGAGCAGAATCCGTATGCCAAAATTGGCCGAATCAGAGTCTTATATATAAGAACCTTTGTATTTTTGGGCATTCCTTTTATATGCAGTACAGGCTTAAGTCGTGCAGTTACAAATTTTGCTTTACTAAGTGTTTTGCGAGCATGATTGTTGAAAAGTAGTCTGTTATGAAAGTGAATACCTAGGTATTTAAATTCATTTCGCAGTGGTATAGGTACGTTATTAATTTTAAGGGAGAGGCTTTTACTCTCCTTAACTGCCAGTCTATGACCTTTTCCACTAGCATTCCGGAAGCATATTAAACTACATTTTTCGGCATTTATATTTAAACCCCACTTTTCGAAATACCCCATTAGTAGTACTAGTTTTTGTTCAATTTTGAATAAGGCTTTTTGGGGCCTCACGTCACTGGCTATTATGGCGGTATCGTCCGCGAATAGAATTCCATTAGGTTCCTCGCCTGTTTCAAAATTACCAAATGGAAAATCATGCAAATATATATTAAACAAAATTGGTCCTAATATTGATCCCTGAGGTATTCCTGATAGAACTGGGAACTGTACGGGCTGTACAGTGATACCGACATAGCCAAAAGAGTCAAAACACAACGTCTACGATGGCTGGGTCATCTAGAGCGGATGGACACCAACGCCCCGGCCAGGAAAATCTTCGAATTCACACCGCAGGGACGGCGCGGTAGACGAGTTCCGAGACTTAGGTGGCGCACGCAAGTGGAAGGGGACCTCAGCCAACTTCGCGTGCGAAACTGGAGACGGCTAGCTAGAGACAGAGCTGGCTGGCGAAGCTTGTTGGCTGAGGCCCAGGTCCACCCCGGACTGTAGCGCCACCTTAAGTAAGTAAGTAAGTAAATAAAAAGGCTTATTTAATGTTCTGTACAATTTTGCAGAATGTAATTATACATCCTGTAAAATTGATTTGTTCGCAACTTTTTAGTTCGATCGTTCTATGTACGACAGGGTCCTTCTATGTTCCAATGTCCCAAGTTCAAGGGATCTGTAGTTTCCTCCTCAAAAAATCCTCAAAGTTCTGCTTCCTCAAAATTATTGCTGCCAATTTATGATCCTGCGAGTGCTTACTGGGTAGGTGTTCTTTTTAGCTGTCCGTCCAAAAATGGAAAAAGGACCTCTTATGTATCACTACGGTGTCCGCCCGTCAAATCGCGTTACAACTTCTGAACAGTAAGTCGTAGAATGAAGAAATCTGGTGTTCTTATAAACTTCCAACAAATAACGGTTTGATTGCAGTTTGAAGTTTTTTGGGAAAATGGATTAAATGTTTATATCTGACCGAGGGTATATTAATTTTAATGCATAGTTTGTAACACAGTGAAATAAACATCCTACACGCCTTAGACCTTTTAGAGATATGATCGAGACCGATAGGTGAATTGATAAGGCCATTTCCGTCCATCCGTCTGTATGTGTTAAGCTTTTAGGTCCTCAAAATCGAGCCAGTGAGCTGAAACGCGGATTGGTACGCGCCTTGGTTCTTGCACAGGCAAGGTATAAAAATTGACTCAATCCGTCAATGGCCACGACCATTCTTTCAAAATGCCCTTTTGTCAAGTTAGACATGTCGTAGGAGGTCAAATTTTGGTACTGAGCAATATTGGCCCAAGTCCCTTAATAAGGCAAAAATAGGACCGCCCACAATATCGAATATGTCCACTTTTAACATGTTAGATTCTTAAAAAATCGATTTCTCGGAAAGTTTACTTGAAATCGAAAAAAAATTATATGACAAATATTATAGATGTTAATATTTGCTCAGTTTGCTTCCTAAAATTTTTTTAGCAGGGGGCGTTTTTAGAAAGAAACGTTATTTTTCTGAAATAAATTTCGCTATTACCGTATTTCTTATGATTCTAACGAAATTACAATTGATTGATTTTAATTTTTTTTTTGAGAAAAAGTTTAAATACAGCCATTTTGAAGCATTTACTAGAAAAAATAGCAAAATTACATAAAAAAATGTGTGCCCCAGCCCCCTACCATCGGTGTCATTTGGAGAAATCATTTGAAAAAAAAATCACCGTGTCAAAAACCACCCAAAATTTTAAGGAAAACTGCAGCGAATTTTAAAGTTGCAAGAACATTGCGTTTTCAAAAACATTTTTTTAAATCTTCTAGTATCTTAAACGTAAAAGCGATCTAGGTCAGATTTAGTTAAAGCTCGAAGCCTACAAGGAAAGCAAGATATGTTAAAAAAAACTAATATTTTTTTTAAATTTTAAAAAACCGGTGCCCATAGAATTAAAAAAAAAACAACCAATGCTAACGCAGGTGGTTGTGCTATTGGAAAAAAGTCTTCTGGGAACTGAAAAAAAATCAAAATATGTCTATAGTTGTTTTATGGATTTGAATGGAATTGTAAAAATTATTTTAATTTTATAATTTTTAAATAAATATAGGACAAGTGAAATTTTATACAAAACAACAAACTGTGAGTATTCAAAAATTTTGAAGATTTTACTCAAAAACGTAATAGCATTTTCGAAAAAGATTTTTTAAAGATCTCTTGTCCCTTTACGGTTAAAACGATCTTGAATATATTTCGATGAAGTATGAAAGTTTCAAAGGCAAGCTAACTGCATTAAAAATGTTTCAAATTTGCCGTCCAACTTCAAGTTTTAAGGCCCATTTAAACCAACGAAATAAAAAAAGTATGTTTTACCGTTTATCAGAAATCCATGTCGGTAAATTTAAAAAAAGTGGCCAATGCTAACGCAGTTTAATTGGGGAAAAAAATCTAACTGTAATTGAAGAAAAAAACGAAATTGCTGTTCTATGGTTTTTAAATTTTAAAATGTTAAGAATGGCAAGGAAAGGAGAACATATGTCCTTGAGTCTTTTTCTAAACGGTAATTTGCCAAAATTTTAAATAAATAACGAACATAGGTAGTCCATCTTTAGAAACTAAAAAAAAAAAAAACAGTTTTGAAATACAATGTAGATGAGCTTAACCTTCAACAAAAGCCGACGGACCGCTCCGCCTATGTCTTCATGTTTGACGGTCTTTTTTGTAACAAGATCGCGAAGTAACTGTTATGATCATGTTTAAAATGCTCAAGCATATCACGAGAAAAAATATTAGAGACAAAAAAGAAAGGAGTTCCCGATGGAACACAAAAGCCGACAAACTAGTACTGAGCACGAGTACTGAAAACACTGGGTACAAATACCAAAGCGTATCCACGCAGGTGTTATGCCTTAAGTAACCACCAGAGAATTCAGTAGCAACAACATTTCTCATAGTACATTTGCTCATTTGATTTTCGTATTGAGAATATGAAAAGAGAAGAGGATGTTCAATTTTCGACTACACTTAACTTCTATAACACAGTCACAGACGCCTTTTAGGAAGCCCCTTATTTTGAAACAAGACGTTAAATAATTTTTATTTTGTTGGTGGTTTTGATCAAACCAGGATATTTTTTATACGGGGTCCCATCCGTCATATATGTATAATCACCACCTGCAGATAAGCCCAATCGGAGACCAGCTACCCTGAAGAAACTCGAATATATCTAAGGTCTACCATACCAAGCATACCGTCTTAGAAGAAAATACGTGATGAACGGCAATGAAATATAACAAAGTCTATCCTTTAAAATGGTTAATAAAACAATAGCTAAAAAACTCTTGCTTTATAACTAGCTTGTCCATGTCTGTTTTTTAGTTTTTTTTTATGTGTTTGGGTCAACTGAAACCCTTTAATTTTATATACACAATTTTGGAAAAATCATATTGCCAGAAATCTTCTCCGCCAGAGATTCTGAAGTATTAAAGATCCTCGATTCTAGATTGTATCAAGGATAAAGATTAGGTACAATTGGTCTACTATAGTTTTCCAGAGCACCAGTACAACCTCGGTAATTCGAACTAATAGAAACCCCGCTAATTCGAACCATGGAGGTTTTCGAATTAACAAATACTTTTTGTAGTAAAAACTTTGCATGAAAATGATGTAGCATTCAACAGATTTTAGGGAAAAAGTGCATAACAAAAAAAATTGTAGCTCTAATGAAAATAATGTAATTTTGAGGTTAGGTATTACCTGTAAATAGATATTGCGGCTGTTCTAAGAAATTTATTTTGGTTCAGGCAAAACCTGCTCTCAACATTGCTTAACCTTTGACTTAAAATAACAAATTTCTTAAAAAAAATTTCAATAGTGAAAACATAAAGCACGGCGAAATAAAAGACACGCAATATTCGTAAGAAAAAAATTAAAATATGAATTACAGACTACCGATTTGGGAATGATTTTTCGAATTACAAGATACACAATCCTAACAACTAGGTGTTCGAATTAGTGGAGCGTTCTAACTACCGAGTGTTCGAATAAGCGAGGGTGTACTGTACTCCATTTTCATGTTAAAATTGAATACTATCCGAATCGATTCACTAAGTTTTGAAAGTTGAGGTTACTTCTTAAATAAAGTCGCCAACCAATTATTGCAAATTGTCCTTTTATCGTACAACATAAACATGCCCCACTGTCCAGCATCAGTATCTACTGCATTCAGCTGAACCAAGTTTCCTCAACAGGACTCTTGATACTAGTAGCTCCAAATTTTAATACGGTATGCCTCTGCCATTGTGGCAAACACAAAACTGCAACAAACCAACACTAAAGTGGTTACGACCTTGTACACGCTGCGCTTCTTCTACTCCTCGTTGCAACTTGCATGCTGTTCCAAAGAAGTTTCCCACTCAAAGGATTACACCGCATCTACCACTGCTGTCTACCACCGAAGGCGAAGTACTGCACCTACTTTGCCTCACTTACCGTTGTGTTCAACCCAAAATGGCAGCCAAACACTAGCTGATGTTCACGTGGATGGTGCTCTACTGCACTTCGGGGGTTAAAACTTTTAACTTGCGACAAAGAAATATATACATGCGCGTATGTGTATGTCTATAGTTGTAAACTCCTCCTGTGGAACAACTTTCCAACCATATTCTCTGGGATAGCGACTCGCAGGAAATATAGGGAAAAGTTTCTCTCTAACATAGAATTGAAACAAAGACTTACCAGGCGGGCGCTGCATAACTGGCTCAAAAGTTTCCTTTTTCGGTTACAAAATGCGGTTTAAATGAATGCGCTCTAAGAAAAAGGAGAATAAGGCACCTATCTAGTTACTTGGAGCAGACTTCCTCTACCTTACGTGGATCCTCTTCAATTTGCGCTCAGCTAACCAGAGTGTGCCTTATTACAGGCTTAAAGCCTTTCATTGCGGTGCGGCACGTCGCGCGGCTTCGTCTTCCTTTTTAGCTGTTCAATGTGCACAGTTGACACATTTAAGTTGACACAGTTGAACGATTGTCTATCCCCTTTTGGCGGTAGGGGATGCTTCCACTTCGTTCCGTTTGAACAATGTTGTACATTGCCACTAAGTAAGTAAAGTAGGTGACAGTGTGGAGGGGTATATATAACAGCTACGGCGGCGTGACGGCATACGTGGGAGAGTTTTCCAGGTAATTGAAGTGTTGAATTTTGTGGGGAGAATCGAAAGATTAAAATTTATTCGATTCGAAATGGTTACGGTGTAATGAAACGCAGAGTACGTTGCCTACCTCTGTTGGTGATCAATTTAAACTAAGAGAGAAAGCGGAAAGTTTTGGAATATGAACATTTCGATATATTTTACAGAGTCAAGTCAGTTGTAGAGAGCAAAGACCGAAACATAAATAACCTTTAATATTGGTCGTGGTTTAAGAAGAAAATTTGCCAGTTGAATTCCAAAGGGTGCTATAGAAGAAAAATGGTTTAACCTTCGGCTTAAAATACGAACTTAACGAAAAGCTCTGTCAAGGTAATCTAGAAAAGTGATTGATTTTGTTAATATAAACTAGAATCAATATATAAATAATAAATTTAAACTATTTTTTCAATAAATAACAACAATACGCGCGAATTTGGCTATAATGAATGCAAAACGAATGCTAAACGAATGCAAAGGGCGCTAAGAAAAATTCGCGTGAATTTTCTTCTATTCTTTCAACAAATAATAACAGGTAAAAACAAAAATAGAGATATTGTTCTCATTTGCTGAAATAATAGTGAAAAATTCGCTCAAATTTCAACGAATAAAATCAGATAAAACTAAACCAGTTAAAAACAGAGATTTTGTTTCCATTTGCTAAAATAATAGTAAAAAATTCGCGCAAGTTTCACTAACGCGCAAATTTCATCAAACTAAACCAGTTAAAAACAGAAACAGAGATTTTGTTTCTGTTTTAAGGACTGCCGATAAAAACGGCTGCCATTCCTCCTCTACATTGTGCAAGACCAAAAAAGCAAAAAAATTATGGCCTATATGCCTGGCTTTCGCATTCCAAGTTACAAAATTTAAGCTCGTATTCATTTTTTTTTATTATTGATATAAATATACTTTATATCATATACTTTATGAGATCTGTTGCTGCGCTGATAAAGTTATCATCTGACTGGTGGGGGAGGAAAAAAGCTTTCCGGAGCCTGAGGTTCCATTCTGGGGAGTTTGTTTGTCGAGTGATGGCTTTCCATGCGTTGACGATGTTGCTATCATTCGGCTGCTGCTTACGCTGTCTTATTAAGTCAATGGCAGGCCTGGAGGCGCCATATCCTATGTCTGACTTAAGAGTTTATGTAGTTTTATTCGGTCTCCTGGGAGAAGGTAAAAATAAACGACTAAACTACTTTGACTATAGGACTTAGATTATTAAACTCTTTGATGCCAGTCCAGGATGCGTAATTGTCTCTTAAAGCAGCTAATTTGTAGTCTTACATCGCATATCAAATGTATCACAAAATAATGTTGCAAAAGCTAGAATTATCTCGTATTCAGATGAAAATGCCACTCGCTTTCATGTGCCCATATTACCTCCTGGACCATGGCTCAAAACTTCTTTCATCAAGACTTAAACCCATAAGGCAGTGACTTACTTTTTTACCTGTGTGCAGATGCAGATTGCAAAAATTCTCGCAAAGGTTTCTCCTCATTACGAAATATAGGTCACTCTCAATGTGAGCATATATCTCGCAAGCGATGGCTGTCCGCCATCCATCATGTATGTAAACGTCCATCCTGTTGGAAAATTCAAATCATGCTTCAGACACCACTCTCATTTGCTCGAAACCTACTCTGCTGCTATTCCATTTCATGGTTATGAATACATTGTCCTTAATTATCCTAATTTATGACCACCGTTTTGTCAAGTCAGGAGTAAATATATATGCTTGCCGTCGACCCCTTTTCATTTCGCTCCACACATATATTGTTTTCATAATATTCCAAGCAAGGACATGTTATGGTCTAATGAAGCCTTAACTTTACTGTACCTACTGCTCGTTGTATGACAACCTCCATGTCCTGTTTATGTGTAATTTATCCACTTCCCTCCCAATCCCTACAACATGTATGATTTACGCAAAAAGATATAAAACACCACATCTCTACCATCAAAATGATATTCAAACTGGGTTAAGAAATGAAACCACCAGCGAATGTTCTTTGAATGGCGGATAAAACCAAATTAGGATTCCAAAACTATAAACAGAAAAGTATAGGAGCCTAATTAATGACATCAAATATGCGGGACTTCTGAGTCATCTTTTCATTACTTCCAACGAAAAGGTCTCGCTTTCCGTGCCAATTATTTCCATGAGGCTTTGTTTCGAAGGACTTCACTTTGACTCAGCCCAGGGGTTTTTGAAAAAGATTTTCGTCCCTTTGTTTTACTAGAAACGCCAACTAAAAGTAGGTAGTTTTCGTTTGTCTTTTCGTTTTGTAAGGAATTTTTCTGGACTTCCATTGTGGGTAAGTATTGTAAAGTATCCCGATTTTGCCTTATCTTACAATGTATGCGCCGATATTGAGTTGACATATGCAGCAGTGTGATTCTTGTCGTTTCTTACTATCGTCCCAACGTACATATAATTTTAAAATTATGTTTGCTCATGGTTAAGACATTCGGTAGATGATGACATGAGACAGACTCCCTTTTGTTCTTTCCATTGTGTCCTTTTTTCGTAGAAAATAAAAAGACTTTTTTGCAATATTTCCATATTTCATTATTCTTTGGTGTGCTGGTATTGAAGTGGTACATGGAATTTTGTGTGCTCATCCATAGAGGAGTTTAAATAATTGTCAATGACAGCAGTGATATGAACCAACATTAATCATAATTACATTGCGGGTCGACTTAGTTTTTCGTAGAAATTTATGTTTTTCAAGAATTAATATTTGACTTGGCTCCAAGGCGGTTTTGTTTTACATGCGTGGCGTGAGCTATCATAATGTATATAGACCACACTAGAGCCTACGGCGATTGCATATTGAATTGAGGCAGTATACTTAATAACGAACCAACTTTGTTTGTTTAGGAGTTGAAGACCTGCCGCCGGACACTTTCGTGTCCTTGAATAGAAAACAATTGATTATTATGGCACATTTTCAGATATGAAAATATTAATTGATAAACATCACTCGAAGCTGATACTTTGTTTGTTTCAAAATGTTTGTTTTAAAGTAGCCTCAAGTGATATTAAAATAAAACGAAACCATTCGCAACAATACTATAAATGCCACACCGCCATTTTCTTGATTAAATTACATTAAGCAAAAAATATGCTTTGGGTTAATTAGTATACCGACTGGAAATACTGACGTAAAATGAATAAAAAAAATGCAAAAAAGTTTTTTTGTACGGTCAAAAAAAGTCAAAAATAATATATGAGTCTAAGTCTAAGTAGCCTCCTGTTGAGGCAAATCAAATTTTTATTTAAAGAGATAAAAAAATGTTTCTATTTTTAATAAATATTAGAAAAGTTCACATTTTTGTTGAAGTTTTTTTGCTTTGAGTTGAGCTACAAAAAAAATCTTCCTAGTTCACGCGGAAAATCGACCAGGATAGTTGGCACTAGCTATTTGTTTAACCGTAGGCAAAATTGTAGCTGCAACTTTTTGCACTCTTCGGAGAAATTGTAATTTGCTAAAAAAAATTGGTCCCAGTTCTGTCTTTTTTTATCTCATATGTCTTATATGTCTGTGTTTTCAGAACTGAAAGACGTCGTAAATGGCTGAAATATGGCTTATAGCATCTTCTAAAGATTGTAAGACATAAAAAAGTAATGTCGGTGGGCCCCACCAAGTGGGCGTGACATTGATTAAAGAGTAATTTTTTAAATGCATCTAATTCCATATTTTTGTTCCCAATCGAAAAAATTTTACTTGATATTTTATGTAGAAAACTTTGTTATACATTTTGTTAAAGCAAAGCTTCGGGTCACGCCCACATTTGGAGGCAGAATTCAAGAATAATCTCTAATTCGGCACAAAAACATGTTTCGTAGCTTAATTAAGAAAAGAATAAGAAAATAAATGTAGCATATAAGGTACACCAGATTATATTCTAGGATTTTTTAATCAAAATTTTTAACCACGCCCATTTTTAGGGTCCATTTTACAAAATTATTGAAACTGAACCAATAAATTACATATTTGTGTATATTTAAGCCGACAACTTCGATATTTCTATGCTAATATTGAATTTTAGTTATATGAACTGGTTATGCCACACCCTTTTTTAGAATAAATCAAATAACCTTTCAAGGAAAAAAATCATTTTTTTTTTATACGCCTTGGGCACTTACTAGTATTTTGTATTTAATTTTAATATATTTTTTCGTCTGTTTACTTTTTTCCTACACTGTTTCATATAAAACATATTACTCAAATGGTTTAAGTACCCTACTGATTCGTCATAAAATGAAAAAATACTGTTTTATGCAAGTTGCAAAAAACATTTTAGAAATTGGTTCGTTTACTTTTAGCATCCACTGTTATTACCAATTTAATATCAGCACATATTTAAGTGCTCGTCGACATTTTTTTCAAATTCCACAAGTTTTATGACTGCTTTTATAGTTTTAATTGAATGCCTTATTTTGATAATTCCCTTTTCTAAGAAAATCGCACTTCAGCAAAATATTTCGAAACAACCTGTCTACCTAAATTTACGTTATAGTTCCTGAAATTAATAATAAGAAGACGAAAAAATTGTGCTGATAGCTTTATGCGTCCGAAAGTTATGATTTTTGCAACGAAAAAAGTCATTGGGAACACAGTACGGCTCTATGTGCCACACACCCCAAACCCCTCGTTATTATTTTATCTGGAGGCGACGTGAACTGATATCATGATATCCCCACCTCCCTATTTTAGAATATATGTAGGAATCCTCCGGTTGTCAGAAAATATATGCGATGTCATTTCCGTTAGGGGGAAGGATTCTGATCTTAAAGCTTAAGTTTGAACGATCGACTATGGCTCTGGTTCAGGTTTATGCACCAAATCGAGAGTCAGAGTATGTGTCCTTTTTGAACCAAGTTGATGCTGCCCTGGACAGAGTGGCAGAAATGGACTTCTTTCTCCTGATGGGTGACTTCAATGCACATGTGGGTACGGAAGACAATACTTGGAGGAGTGTGATCGGGAGGCACGGTGATCCGGATCAAAACAGGAACGGAGGGAAGTTGTTGGACTTTTGCTGTGCACATGGCTTGTCGATCATGAACACCGTTTTCCCACACAAAGAACTTCATAAATACACATGGTACAAGTGTATTTGTGCATGTACAGTTTAAATCAGAGGTCACTGATTGATTTCTTTGTTGTACCATCGTGTGTTTAAAGAATGATTTGTGATGTTCGAGTTTTCAGGGGAGCTGAGTTGTCAAATGTGCTGTGTAAAATGTTTTTCAGTGACAGTATTCCCTTCCCACCCAGGCGAAAACCAAGGCTGGTGGCCCGCATACGGTGGGAAAGCTTGCAGGATGCTGACTCTGATTTCAGAGAGCGCTTTGCACAGCATGTTTCGGAGAAGTTTGAAAAAATTCCAACTGACCTTTTGAATGTAGAGGAGGAATGGCAGCTGTTTTTATCGGCAGTCATTGCCTCTGCAGGAAATGTTTGTGGAGTGAAGCGGCTTGGGGTAGCGGCTGGTGGTGAGAAAAGAACTGCTTGGTTTAAAACTTCTGGAGCTCAAGAAAGAAACTCAACTTCTCGAGCCCGGTACAATGAGGCGCGAAAAAGTCATGGAAAAAGTTCGGCGAGAAATTGGAGCACGATTACAGATCTGCAAACAAGATATTTTGGCAGACCTTCGCCGGCTCAGAGGAAGGAAGTTGAATATCATTCAAGGGGTTAAATCTAAGGACGGTACACTTCTTTCAAATGAGAGCGATGTCTTGCGCAGATGGAGAGAGCACTCGGAGTTGCTCAACCCCCAACAGGGCACTGAAGATGGCATTCCCACTGCTGATAAGATAAGGGCGGAGAATAGTCCCACAGTAGACGAAGTCACTAAAGCGATTAAATCGCTAAAAGTTAGCAAGTCTGCTGGAGTTGATGAAATCCGGCCAGAAATGCTCAAGGCAATGGGTGAAGAGGGTGTTAAATGGCTAACACTCATTAAGGTGGTCTGGGATAGCGGGAAGGCACCTAGCGATTGGCAAACGGGAGTTATAGTGCCCATTTTCAAAAAAGGGAAGAGGAGAGACTGCGCCAACTATAGGGGCATATCTGTCTTGAGTCTTCCGGGAAAAGTGGGTGTTGAAAACGCGATCCAGAGCTGTAATCGAGCCTTTGTTACGGGAAGAACAATGTGGCTTTCGGCCTGGCAGAGGCACAACCGACCAGCTTTTTACTCTGAAGGTTATGCTTGAGAAGGCCTGGGAATATGCCAAACCGGTCTAAGCGTGTTTTGTAGATCTGGAAAAGGCGTATGACCGAGTCCCTCGGAATACACTGTGGAGAGTTTTGCAGGACTATGCGCTAATTGGCCTCTTCTGAGAGCCATCCAGTCTTTGTATGGAAACTGCAGAAGCTGTGTACGGATAAATGGCGTCAAATCCCGTCCTTTTGATGTGCGCGTTGGACTTCGCCAGGGCTGTGTTCTGTCGCCGCACCTTTTCATAGCTTATATGGACTGGATGGTTAAGGGCAGTCTTGGCGAGCAATGTTTCGAATTGGCTGGCATCAGGATGAGCCATCTGCTTTTCGCAGATGATTTGGCCATCCTTGCATCATCCAAAGAGGAACTTCAACAAGCACTGGATAGGTTTGCAGCCGTCTGTGGTGATGCTGGGATGAAAGTAAACGTGAACAAATCGGAAGTGATGGTTGTCTCCCGAACTCCTGTGCAGTGTACCCTGTACATAAATGGAGTTCCATTAAAACAGGTGGAGAAGTTTAAGTGTCTCGGGGTCTTTTTCACAAAAGATGGGAGGAGTGATACTGAGTTGTCCTGTAGAATTGGCCAAGCTGGAGCAATAGTAAAGGAGCTGCGCCGGCCGGTCATCAGGAAAGCTGGGCTTGGAGTGAAAGCAAAGATCTCAGTTTTTAATTCAGTGTTCGTTCCAACCCCCATCTATGGTCATGAAATTTGGGTAATGACCGAAAGAATTAGATCGCGGGTACAAGCTGCTGAAATGAGATTCCTGAGGTGCGTTGCTGGTGTTACTCTAAGGGATAGAGTGAGAAACGTCAGTATTCGTGGGAATCTTAATGTTGAGCAGCTACTTCTCCGGAGCGATCGATTCTTCAATCGCTCCACTCGGAGGACACGTTGTTCGCATACCCCCTGACAGACTTCCTAGACAGGTCATATCCCTAAGTATATTATAAAATCTTGGGTGCTGTAGGAACAGATACATTGATCGGCACCAGCCCAGCGTTTTAACCGTGTCCATACATGAAGTGCTTATGATAACTCCGCGTGGTAACGGCCGAGTACTGGCCTTGCCTTCCCTTGGACTTGGCTTGCTGAACTTATAAGTGCGAGTGTTGGGTATGAAAAAAATAGCTTAGGGTGCGCATTCGTCGTGGGGTAAGATCAAAAGTTAATGCATCGTCGGTTAGTGTTCGCCTTGATCCGCATCAAAAGCACTTTCCAAAACAACCCCTAGTATACTTACAATAATTATTTTTATTGTTATTATTTAAATTGGGTTTTGCACTGCGACCTGTTGTGCAAATTGTGCCTCCTACTAAGCCGTGAAGAGGTTTATCCCCTCAAGAGTGCTTCCCTCGCACTATAATCGATTGTAATTCAATAATAAATTTTATTTTGTGGTTCAGAGGTCTGCCAAATGATCTGCAAAATGTGTTCCGGAGTTACACTAACCTAATCACGAAATCTGCAGAAGGGTTCCTCCGTTACACCAATTTTCCTTATAGGTGCTCCTTGAGTTCACAGTGCCCCGTTAGGAATTAGGCAATTAGGCAATTCGAACGAATGCGTAGGTTATTTTTACTAAGGCTGCTATTTTTACTTCATGCCTTGAATATTCTCTGGTTGTAGGTCTTGAAGGCTCTTTTTCTGAAAATAACTGGCTATGAGGATTGGAAACAAAATTATCAAGCCCGGCGGCGTTGAGCCCGATGATTCCGTGAAAGCTCTTTTAGAACTGGAATTGAACTCTGAATTGAAGCCACAATTGAGGGATCTTCGCATTACCCGAACCAGGGAAATTGAGTTAAACAACAAAAAAAGCTGTCATTATCTATGTCCCAGGCTTTCCAAAAAATCCAAATCTGTTTGATGCGCGAGTTGGAGAAAAAATTCTCCGGCAAGCATGTCGTGTTCATTGAAGAGCGTAAAATCCTACCCAAACCAACCAGGAAGTCGAGGAGAGGAACCCACTGAAACAAAAGCGACCACTATTCCGCACAATGACATCGGTGTACGATGCCATTCTGGAGGATATGGTATTCCCTGCCGAGATTGTGGGCAAACGCATCCTCGTCAAGCTCGACGGCATGCAGCTGATTAAAATGCATTTAGATAAGAATCAACAGACCACCATTGAACACAAAGTTGACATCTTTACTTCCGTTTACAAGAAGCTGACTGGCCGTACTTTCGAGTTCCCAGACAACTACTTGTAAATTTTTATCAAAGCATGAACAATTGCCTTATAACATCTATTTCGAAAGAGGAAGGCTCTCCCAGATCTTAGCTCGTTTCTTCCGTTCTTTTGAATTCTTGCCTAAGGGTGTGTTCCATTATCCGCAGAGAGGTTTAGGAGAGTTCTGCTGCTCCTCGTCTTTATCCATGGAATCCGCTGGTTCATTCTCCTCTATTCCATAATGGCAAAGTACCCAATAGACTATAGAGGGTCACTTACTTGATCTTGCCCAGATTGAGCTTGAGTAGGCAATCCCATACAAATTGGATCTGAATTTATTCGGATTAAGCTCCTAAAAAGCTGTCTGGCTGTCGGACATGAGTACTGTGTCGCAATTTCTGTTTAGACTGAATTGAACACATCTGTCTATAGCGTATATTTCCGACTGAAAGATGCTGGTATCTTTGCCCATGGGGCCCACAACGAATTATTATAGTCTTGGCCGAAATACTCTTGCACTAGTTCCATCATTAGTTTTTGACCACTCTGTATACCATTTAATGCTGCTGTTAACTATGTGCTGTGGATTCATTACTCCAGCTCTTTTCGGTGCTGAGCCTAACGAGGAAGTTTTTTTCGATGCTAAGCTCTCTCAAAACAGAAAGAGTTTCGAAGACTTCCTCCACCAGTCAGAAGGCACTGAAGTTTCCAAGAAGTGAAATTCCACTGATCTTATGCACCTTTCCTTCCCAATCCCCTCTTTAGCCATCATTAACATAGTTTTCCTAGCCGTTTCCTTAACCACGATGTGTAATGTTTTTTGATACCCTATCCCATAGGATAGGAGGTATATTAAGTTTGATTCATAGTTTGCAACATAGAGAAATGATCACCGTAGACCCCCAAGACTTTAAGGGCATATGATCGAGACCGAATTGTAAGTCGAATGAGCCATGTCCGTCCGTCTGCCTGTCGGTAGTTTTTAGGCCTTAAATTTTGAGCTAGAAAGTTGAAACTTAATATCTGTCCTTTCTAGGTCCCGAAGCAGTACAATTGTAACATTTTTTTAAACCGCCCACTCACACGCCCACTTTACTTATTGGCATGAAAAATCAAAGTTGTCGTAGGAAGCTGAAATTTGGTATGCATTATCCTCGCTTAAGTGCATTGTGATTGCCTTTCAAAAAAAGAAGCAAAAACCGCCACATGTGGGCGTTGTCATATTTAATTTGCATTCTAATAAACGGTTTTTATTCGATATATTTTCTTTAAATCCAAAAAAACTTGCACAACAAAATGTTCAGATATGTGAGTAAGCTATCAACTGATGTGAATAAATTTTTGCCACGCCCACTTTTGGTGCCGTTTTTAAGTATAAACCAAATTTTTAATATGAAAATGCAATCAACACGTATATACCACTTCTGATATGAACAAAAAAAAAAGATGTTATTGAAAAGGGGTTGATACGCCCCAGTAGTTTTTTTTTGCCGAAGGTTGCAATATCCGCTGGAGCACTCAGACGCAAGTGCTGGTGCATTTTAGTACCATGCAGGCATTCACCACGTCAGCCCCAGAAATTCGTTTCTATTTGTGTGTTTGTTTAGCAGAGAGAAGGCTTCATCAAATCCAAGCCATAAGGGTTCGAGACGACCAGGAAGACCGAACCTCCGTTTTAAAGATCTAGCTATAGCGGATGGTTTGGACAACAAGAAGCAGTGTACCAAGGTTCGCAGAGATTAGAAGGCAGAGACCCTACATTGGTCGGGAGCCCGATAAGAGATCAAAGTAGGTAGGCACCTATGTGTTTTTAAATCTTGGAACCTAGTCTGTTTATCAGAAAAGTATTTTATAATTTTCGAGTTTTAGTTAACGCAAAAATAATATCCAATACTTAACTCAAACTCTTAAAATCAAGCAGAAAAAAACATTCTTCCTCACATTTAATGGAAAATAATGACCTCCAGGCCGTAGGCGCATTTAATTGGACACACCTCTCTAATGCCCACAGCATTCGCTATGGTTTCTTTAACAGACAATACAATACACATCTCTCATGGTGGCGATGATGATCACATGTTTGTCTATTGCCATGGGAATAACTTTTATACCCTCTCCCACATGACGGGCATATCAATTTCCCTTATTGAGGCGACTAAACGCCTCTGTTCCCCGATTCGATTCGAATTAGAAATTAAACGAAGGAGAAAACCGAAAATTTGAAATTTATTGCTTCGATAACATCCTGCATTTCAATCTCACACCGTGCGTCGCGTGCACATATATGTGCGTCTTTAATTGAATTCCTTCTCTGTGCCAGAAGGATAAGGACCCAACGGTCCGCTGGCTGTAGGGTCACCACGTGCATAACAAATAGGTCGTGTTTTTTTACTTGGGACTGGGATAGCCCTAGCCAGAGCCACCACAGCGATTTGTTAAGTAACAGTGAATTGCTCATAATTTTTCCATCATTACGAAAGGACAACGGTTCGGTGTCCTGCGTGCGTTGTAAAAATTGCGAATAAAAACCTAACAGCTGGGGACTCATAATTGTTTCAAAAGGTAGTTGGAGTGAGAACACCGCACCGTACCGCTCCACCTTTCAAAAAATCGTATCGTAAGGAAAGCAAAAAAAGTAGGTATGAAATATGAAAAAGGACACTCTCGAGCAGCTCATTAATTTCCATTCGTCGTTGCTCGCTGAGGCGTTGTTTGATGGCTTGGCAACCTGCTTTCTCTAGATTGTGTTTTCATATCACGTCCGCGTCGTGTAATCCTTTTCGAGTGCACGCGTATGCCTGGCGTACACATGACTGTGTTCGTTCTTTTTTCATTTTTGTGGTTAAAGAAGAAATGGTCGCTTGAGCAGACATTGCTGGTGTATGTATTGTAACGAAACCACGCAAAGTACCAGGGATCCTTTGTACAGGATATGTGGTCGAACGTGGACGCGATGCCATAAAATCTGACTTTATGAACGTATTGAGTGCTCGTAAATGTTTTCTCGATGTGGAAGCTGTAACCGAGAACGGTGAAAACGATTGTGTGAGTTGTTTTCGTATTGGTTTTGGTATACTCAAACTTTCTCTTGAATTTCGAAGAGCGCACTAACCAAGGTTGCCAACTACTTAATTTATATCAATCCAATTGTTTAATGAAACGTAACTCATGAATAAATTATGTTGTCAAAAACGTTCGGCTGATGTTCTGTTACCATGTTTCTTTTTTAATATTTTCTTCTTTTTGTTAAATGACCGACTTGTTAAACCGACATGTTAACCGACATGCTAACCGACATGTTAAAGAGAAAGAAGGAGAAAGACGGAAGCTTCTGATACCTATCCGCGAGGTTTCAAAATTGCTTAAAGCTCTTCTGTTTGTCCTAACAGCTTGGCAACCCTCTTTCGTCAATATGAAGAGGAACCTCTTGAAATCAACGGCTATATGGAATGGACTGCTATTAGCTAGAGTGTTTGTATGAAATGCATTGCTGAGGTCGAACTGCTTCTATTGTAACCCGTACGCAACTGTGCCATAAGCGAATGGCTATAAAATTGAAGGCAAGCAGAGTTGTTTCTGAAACAGATGAAACAGGCAAACAGACATCACGTCGGTTGAGGAATTATAGGCAGGTTTTCCTGAAGTGAAAAAGGGTAGACACAACGCAGATCAGCGAATATATACTGAGAAGCATTGCGAGTTTTTGCTAGGTCATGTTGCCAATGAAAATAAGCATCATCCACTTTATGTACGGCTTCCGCAGGCTTTTCGGTATAGCTTAGTCATTATAGCTACTTCGTAAGCGATGCGATGCTGCATTATATGCACCAATGATTGGATTTTAGGAGACGTTGCTAGGCTTCTTGTGACAATGCTGCCAAGAATGATTGTTGGTGCAAAGTGTTGTCAATAGTGTGACAGTGCTCTTGAATGGTGTCAGGAAAATAAACTTTGATGACTTTGGCGACTTACTTTATGCTTCAACGCCCTTATAGGACATGCACACAAAATTCTCGTCCAAATTTAAAAGTTCAAAAACTATTATACCAGAGCATAGCGTAAGCGCAGCAAAGGCCAACTGGGACTCACTCGAACTAGAGGGAATTTCGAAAACACTCGAGCGACTAGTGTGTAAATAACTACCGATGCAGCACTGCTAGTTATACTATTGCAGCCAGCAGCAAATACATTATCCTTTTGCGAGATTTGCTTTTATTAGGAGATGCAGAACGAGGCAGTGAACCAATGATGGTATGGTGTCTCTCGCACTCCGCATGGACACATATAATTTGAAATATCGTTTGGGTTAAATTTGATTTATGATCCTTGATACCCTTTGGAAGACTCTCCTCCTTTGGAGCTATGGAACACTCGTATGTAAATACAATTAAACTTATACGAGCTTGGCCGCATCCCGTCTGTATATACATATGTGTGCTCGTTTGACTTTATGTTTAGATATTCTGTTTGAATTGAGTTGAAATTTTCTCCTTGGAAGGATTTACACTTGAGACGACGACGCCGAGACTCAAATGGGATGCGCTCAATGGCACAAGGCGGCTGGCTAGATGGAGAGTGTTTCTTCTTATTACAGTGGTGATTTATGGACGATGTAGTGCGGTGGTTAATGTGACGTTATGGGGATAATCTTGACTATCTCTCAAAAAGTGAAAAATTGTCCTTTAAACTTGTGTTTATCTTCGGAATATTTGGATTGCTTATGTGATAATTTAAAGGTGATTTTGTGCCCCTATAGGGTTTTTGCTAAAGCCTTTAGACCTGTAAGAATATTATTTGAATAAGACGTAGGTTTATATAATATACGTCTTACAGTATATAGAATAAAGTATTACAGAATATACGTCTTACAATTTTGTTTTCCCATTTTTTTACTCCTCATACTTAAAAGACAAAATAAATAAGGAGACGTCTGCTCCATTTGAATAACATCGACTTCCATTCTTAAAAAGAAGGCCACTTTGCTCTTCTAATTAACTTCGAATCTGAAAGCCCATTTATCATGACTTTAGCATGAAAAAAATCTAAAAATTAGAATGGTCTAAAAATGGGACAGGTACTATGGAGAACTGCTTTAGGCGGACTTTTCGGTTAGCCTTGATAAAAGCACCTGGGCAGCAATGCTCCAAAAAATTTCCCTGAATCTCCCCCTCCCCCATGTAGACCTCATACCCTAATCATCCTGGTCAGGGCTAACTTAAAAGCCTAACTGGAACACAATCCGACAAAACATCTCCACCGCATCGGATTTCACCACAGTCCATATGCAGACAAAGAGCGATGAGTCCTCTCTACACATAACCATGGATTGTCCGGCCCTATTGCGTCTCAGGAAGAATGTCCTCGACGAAGAAATAATTTCTTCTGCAAACCAAGCCGATATCCCTCTAGATAGAGAAGATCCTTGTCCTTCTGATTGTCCCATGGTGAAAAGATGGGGAATTTTTCAGGGAAGACAGAATGGGCTTTTTTTTAGAGACCGCAGTGCCAGAGCCCCAGCAAAACTCTCGCGACTAACAATACCACCACAAAAAAAATATTTTGTAATAAAGTAAAATTAATTAATTTATTTATTTATATATAAATAAATTGTGTTAAAAATTTAAAATTTCAATGTTAAGTTGCGTCCTCTCTTTTTCAAAAGAGTTCATATTAATAAATGTTCGTTCATTAAATACATGTTAAAAGGTTTATATATTTTTAAATAAATATATTTATATAATATTTAAATTACATTAATATATATAATATAATTAATATATAAAACAATTAAATAAATATTTTGATTTCGAAGTAAACAAATTGACTGTTGGTTTGGGAAAACTAACCTTCTTCTACCGTTTAGGTCCCTAGGAGATAAGATTCTTCTAAAAGCTTAAAAGATCTCAAGTTTATTTCTGACGACTTTTCTTAACTAACAACATTTGCTTTGATCGCATCAAAAATAAACGATAAAAGCAAATTATTGTATAATTAATTCTTTACTATCAATTTTAGATACAATGTTTGACTGCGTTGGTATCTTTTTTGCACTCCATTGCCTTTATCCTTTCTCTCTATAGATTGCTTTCCCACACTTTCTCAACCAAACACTTGTTTGGCCAGAACATAGCGTCAACATTAGAGGACCTTACTTCAAAGATAAGCTAGCCATCTTTCAAGTATTTGAATGCAAATCAATTAAGCGTTGAATAATTATATGAAGACCAACGTCTTAACTAGCTCTTCTCTCGTTACGCACTACCATGGACTTAAATGAAAAATTAAAATGACAGATCCTTTCTGCGCTTTTGGATCCCGTGAGACTTTTGCCATATCCACCGCGCTAGAAAGGATATAATTATGAATTTTCACTTAACGTGAAAATATGTATTTGCGCCTGTGTGCGTGCTGCTTCGTTGGGAAATTATGAAAGTTACTTATACCTTCGCTAACATGGCGGGAGCGAGATTTTATGTTAATGCAAATGGGTTCTTTTCGCCAGGACTACTGCCTGAGACGTTGTGTTGCTGTAGGATCTGTAGGAGCCGCAGCATTAGCGCAGTACTACTGTTGTAATAGGTATAC
Source organism: Neoascia interrupta (assembly GCA_947623515.1). Classification (NCBI taxonomy): domain Eukaryota; kingdom Metazoa; phylum Arthropoda; class Insecta; order Diptera; family Syrphidae; genus Neoascia; species Neoascia interrupta. The sequence continues at coordinate 133,886,109 of OX392463.1, forward strand.
ATAAAAAGCAGTAAAAATAATAATAATAATATAGTCGCTCGCTTATACATAATTAGAAATATACTCTCTTTTACGTTCTACTCTATTTTCTTAGATGCTTATTCTGCTGTCGGTCCTTTGAAATCGTGTAACATCTTCAGTCCCATTCCTCAGTTGCTGAGTGCCACCCGACATGGGGGTATATTCTTAAAAGCAGATTGCGTAAAATATGTATCACCAAGGTGGATGTAATGGTTTTTTTTTTCTTATAGAAAAGGTAGGAAAAATTACAAATTAAAATATTACGTCCTTGTGTATAGTCCCAAATGGGTGGTAATTAACATCGTCAAGAATATTCAAAGGTATGAAATCGTTTTCTTTACTCTTCACTTTGTGAGCGCGCCATATTTTTCATTGAAATGCAACGTAAGAAGGTTGATGGAAGACTTTGAGGGAAACTTTTGAAACACCGTCTTGATTTAAGGACATTCCTTGGCAAACATAATTATTAAGGAGAGCGGTAGGGTTTATACGTCTTTGTTTCGTTTTTAATTAGTGTAGCTGGGGATGAGCAATTTAAGAGTTAAGACTTAAAGCTTTCAATGAAAATTATTAAGCTGAAGGGAACGTGTCGTTGTTTTTTTTTTCAGCTTTGGTTATAAAATTTGTATTTCTTATTGAAAGATCGTGCTGCCTGAAATCTGGCAATTATACTTGCTTATTTCAAATGCAAAACAATGAGTAAGATTTTAAATGAAGAAGGCAACATCTGCACATGCTTATTAATTCTTTTATAAATCTTTTTTTTTCTCGTCAATGTGGATTGTGGATAAAGCGAAAATTGTTGGTAATTTGTACGATAAGAACGAATTTCGTTAATTTTCTTTCACATTGTAAAACGAATAAAGTCTGCAACAGATTAGGTAGATACTTAATTTGAGACTTTTTCGAAAAGGTATAAGGGCTCACAGGAAAACGTGGGCTCTCCATCTTTCTCCACAGCCCAAAATCGTCTTCTTCCCCGGGTTGTTCCCGGTTGTTCCATCCTCGCCACCGTTCGTCACAGCAAACGCTTTTGGGCATTTAAATCCTTCTCCTGAGTCGAGATTCGAACCCGGGACCGTCGATAGTAGTCCCACGCACTGCCACCGCGCCAACTTTGAGTAAGGCTCATTGAATAAGCCAATTGAATTAATTATTATCGATGTAAGAAATTTTGCAGAGCTTGAAAATAAATATTTTTGTATGGGTTAAAAAACTTCAATTTTTATAAAAGACCACCTTGAATAATAAAATTAGTTTAAAGCATACCTTCGAACACTTCTTAAAACGAAGTTAGTGTAGCATTCGGATTTTCTTGTTTCTGAAATAAGTGAGGCAGCTTGACGATTATACTAACCTACTTTTTTGTGGCGCTTCAATAAGGCATTTTATAATTTTGTCTTCCCAAGTAACCTTTACCAACTTGAAGCTGGTTTTATTCCAAAAACGGACCCCTTACAAAACTTAAGGGCAAAAATCAACACTAAATAGAACTTAATTTTGGGTGCGAAAAGGGTTCTACTTCGAGCTCTTATAGAACCAATTTGACTGTCAATATATTTTTTTAAAGCATTTGGTGGTAAACACACTTTCACCTGTTACTTTCATGGTGTAGTTTGGCTCGTATTTGGGGGCACATTCTTATCTTGTTCTTTGTAAATGAAGATGTTTGTACCCCATCCCCATGGTTGCCACTCCGCGAAAGTTTAAACTACCAAAACAACAAAAAGCTACAAAAGAACACTTATTCAAATATTTTAAAAATTGTTCTTCAATTTGTTTTTTTAAATTGTTCTCTTTATGAATGTTTAATGAACCTTCAAATTGCGTTTGGATTACGAAAAACTACAAAATCCTGGAAAGACTACCAAGCTGCCAAAGCAGAAAAAAACTTCCAGTTTGGTAGGAAGCTAACAAGTGCATTTAATTTCTTCGCGTAATTTATTAAAGAAGGACAAAAGGGAACTATTCGCTTGTTGATATATTAAATATTACATAAAGTAAGGAATGCAAGGTTTTATGTAGAGCCCACTTACCATCAATGGTGTTGTGCATTACCTTTTAGAAACCTTTGGGTTCTATGTAGGACTGTTTAGCTTCATTTTGCCCAAATAGCACCGTTATAACACTTAAGGTGTTCAGGATTACCATTAAGGAACTTTAGGTTTTATGTAGAACTGTTTAGATTCATGTAGAACTATTATAAGGTTTTGAGCTTTAATGGCAAACATGGCACTAATTTTTTTAGACTTTCTACCTATCCCTCTCTTTTCTTATATTTCATACCCACGTATTAGGTATTAAGTGGTGTATTACCTAGTAGGTGGTTTGACTGTTTGCATATTTTGTTGCGGATGTATTATTCATATCCAATGTTCATGGATGTAGTATACATATACATACCTTAAGAGCTTAAACTCCTAGGAGTACTATTTTCAAATTCCTTCCTAAAAAGTGGGCGTGTCAGTGAGTGGATCTGTAAACTGATTGACCAAGAAAGCCTAAACATTACTTACTTGTCTCACTAGTAAACAAAAAGAAAAAATATTATAAATTAAAAAACATAACGTGAATCAATTAAATTGTTGTTATTTTCCCTGTACTTTCGAATTAGATTCGATTTAGGAATCCAGCTTTCTATTCCTACATCGTGAAGCATATTTAATGCAGAAAACATTGACTGGTAGGTTTCGACATTCAATCTGTTAGCTTATATTTCATCAGTGATAATTTTGATAATATTTTCTCAGCGCATGCAATAGGGTAATCTGAGAATTTTGATGAAAAACTCATGCAAAATTTTTAAACAAATACTCCTCCGGTTTGCTTTTTAGATTTCCAACATTGAACCAAAATGTTTCAATAGCTTCGCTTATATGCAGAGTTCAAGCGAGCTTCAAGCCAGCTTCAACCTCATGTAAACAGGTATAATTGAGGTTGAAACAGGCTTGAAGCTCACTTCAAGCACTGCATATAAACGTACAAAATGTGTTAGTACAAAAATAGCTTTTAAAACTTTCGTCCTGTCGCTAGGGTCGCACATCGTTGATATGGACGAATTGAATGGATTCAGGAAAAATTACCAATTTTTTCTTTTGAGTGATCTTCTTTTGAGTATATAATGACACTAATGCTGATTTCATGGAGTTTTTAATTATTTGTGACTGAATTGAAAAAGTGTCCTGCATTCCCGAAAGGTGTCCAATTTCAGTAATTTTTAAGAAGTTCCGTCCTGGTGTCCCTAAAAGGTGCTCGAAAGGTGTCTATGGGACACTTTGGTGTCCCAAAGGTAACCCTGCCTCCAAGTGTTGTATTGGTAAAGTAGTACTTCGGATGTGTCAAACCTTTAGTGTTACAAAATAGATGCTAGAAAGGCCTATATAACCTGCGCCATAGAACCAAAGTCCTCAGCACTTATAACCTTACGACTTTAGTGTTAGGAACGTTTTTAACACCGCGCTTACGAAACTAATGTTGCTAGCCCTTCTAGTTTTATAATTATTATATTATACGTTTCTATGAGCAATTTTGTAAGCTGCGCACCAATGGGACCATAACGAAACTTTGCAAAGCCATAAGTGCTACTGAAAAGCATTTTGAGTGTCTTATAAGTCCAATTTTCAGGAACCAATGATTATGGTTCCAGAATGTGCTACTTGTGTTTACACCTTTATTGATGTTTACGACCATCATTTCACCACCCATATTATACATATATTGTGTTGTCCACTGAAAGCATACCCGATCCCAAGCTAAGTTATAGAATTCGTATAATCTTGATTTGAGAAGGCAATAAATAACTATTTATTATAATATTGTACAAGTTCCTTTCACACAGTAAAGGAATATAAAAAGAAAACACACTTTTTCGATTTTATCTTCGAAGATTGGTTTCTAGTCGGGCGCCACTTAATGTGATAAATCACTTTATCAATCAAATACCCAGCAACATACTTTCCCAAAAACAGATTTGTTTTTCTACTAAGTTCTTCACCTCTTCTCTTTTTATTCATCTAATGATGGAACATTGAAAAAATATATATTTCGTCATGGTTTTTTGCGCCTTTATAAAATGCCTATTTGAATACATTTAGTTGCACCCTACCATCAAGCCTTTTAAAGCACTCAGTCCTTCGATCCTTTTCGCCCTCGCAGCAAAACCAAATTTCGAAGAAACATAAAATGTTATCACCGAGAGGGAAAATGAAAAGTTTTTCAATGTTTTTCATTCATTTTCGCAAATTTTCCTCTTCACCACGGATTCGCCTATACATGAGAGAGCGCGTTCCTTTGTGCCCCCTTCCCTTCCGAGAGGGTGACATTTGATGTGGAACCTATAACCGCGTGTATATGTCCTTACATATATCCCATATTAGAATGATAATATCAAATGAATAAGCAGGGTGGAAGAATGGAGTAAAAAAAAAATGAATCGCCAACAAAATTACTGCGGGAAATGTATCAGAATGGGTTACGTGTAACGATGGTGCAGAGACGAATAATGCTTGATTTTTCTTGCGAAAATTTTCGAAAAAGAGGGAGGATATGGTTGAGCGGCATTTTCGACGGAAATTAAAAGACAGTATGCAGGATGTAGGGACTATTTTATGTTGGTATTAGAGAAGAAAGAAATGCTTACAGGGTACAATGATGGCAAGGTAATAAGCGTCAATTAAGTTGGAGACATTCGTTCGGGTTTTTTTTAAAGGTGCGGTTTTGAAGGTGTATTATGCGGATACAATGGATATGGATATTGAATTTCATAATATGGATTCACTTGTACTGTAAAAACCTGTTAAGGAATGTTGGGCATAAAGTACAAGGAACAAAGGATCCTTTTTGACGGTGCTGCTTTTAAGCTTTTTCGAAATTAATCACTATGCTGTGAGGGCATACGTTGACGTTGTATTCTATCGCACTATTTCTTACTTCATCCAGTAGAATTAGGCTTAAGTAATGAGAAAATAATTCTAAAGATAGGATAGGTACAAATGCTTAATTATTACATTGAGTTAATCACTCCCAGCTATTGTTAGAAAGAGATAATACATGGAACCTAGGGGATCGTCTGCAGGTTAAATTCCATACGGCTTAAGAAAATTAATACACGACTATAATTTCTACGGATAGAAATCTTACTGCTATTTTCTGTGCGAGTAATCTTCGAGCTCTGAAGCAAGCTACTGCATCGACGGAAACTAGGAATAGGAAGTGCATTAAATGGGCCGGGCAAAAGAAAACTCAAATATTTTTTACCCTGTCTCTTGTATCACTTTCGCCATGCTAAGTTACTTAGTTAGGTGGCGCTAGAGTCCGGGTGGACCTGAGCTTCAGCCAACAAAGTTCGCCAGCTAGCCGTCTCCAGTTTAGCGAGCGAAATTGGCTGACGTCCCTTTCCACTTGCGTGCGCTACTCTACCAAGTGGTGGTGTATGTACTTGGTAAATAACGCTGAATAAATCAATAATGCTGAGTATTGATTTCCTTCAATTGTTTGCAAAGTACGATTTAGAATTTACGCAAATTCCCACTGGAAACTCGGAGTTCCTGGGAACTTATAAAAATTCATGAAAAAGCCCTTTTGTCATTAACGATCTTTGGTCAATTTTCCTGTTAAATGTAGCGTTTTCTTATCACCTGTCCAAAAGAATAATCAAATTTTAAACTTAAAAAATACAAACTGAAACATGTTTAAGAATCACATACGTAACAAGGTGCGAAGTTTTCTTTCATTTTTTTCCAAACAATGTGAAATAGAGGTTGTCCCACATTGAAGCCAGTAGTGGGCGTGGCCGTTGACGAATTGAACCCTTTTTCACACTTTGTCTCTGCAACAGAAAAACCGAGCCGTGTTTCAGCTCTCTAGCTTGATTTGGAAGACCTAAAACCTTCCGTCAATCGATTCACCTGTAGGTCTCGATCATATCTCTAAAAAGTCTCTAACGATGATTATTTAACTGTGTTACAAACTATGCATTAAAGTTAATATATCCTGGGTCAGGTATAAAACGTCCACTTATTCCAGCATTGAACATGGGAAAGTCGGTGTTGTTATCCTATTTAGAAAAAAACGGAGGTACTGTCGAAAGAGTTTTCAAGCGTTACGTTTTAGCGCACATATCCTGTAACAATATTCTGCCTTCTGAACAGTTTGGCTTCAGAGCACATCAAAGCACTGTTCATCAAGATAATAGAAATGCTGATCATATCAAAAGTAGCTTTAATTCAGGCGAAGATACTGGCACGGTTCCTTTGGACATTGAGAAAGCTTTTCATAAAGTTTGGCATGAAGGCGTGCTTCACAAGCTCTTAGCCCTAAACTTTCCAACGCATTAAAATAATACAGTAAAATAATAACACTTTGAACACTTTTTTGTCTTGCAATCATTCCATCTATGCAGGAGTTCCGCAAGGTTCGGTGCTGCGCTCGCTTCTCTTTTTTATATCTTTGTCCGATTTTCCTCGTCTTTCAAATTGGGAGTCCGCTGCATTTGCAGATGATACGTGTATTTTTGTATCAGATGCTTACGGTTTTTCATATTAAAACCATTTTGAAGTCTACTCTAAACACTATTAAAAATTATTGTCAGCGTTGTAAAATCAAAATTAACTCGTCTAAGATCCAGGCAAGCTTTTTTACAAAGAAAAGAAACACATACTTCTTCCTAGAAATGGGGTTTTTACTGACAGTGTCCTATCGGAATGGAAGTTGAATGCCAAGTATCTTGGGATACATCTTGACAAGACCCTGACGTTTAATCTCAATGTGCAAGCTTCTTATTTTTAAGGCAACATTTCAACACGTAATGTTTTATGGTTCTGGGGTTTTATGTTTGGGGTAACTGTGCATGCATGCAAATTACAAATAATAAGAATAAATGATTGATTATGTTAAGATTACCGTGGCATTTTTCTACATTCAAGCTTCATACGCTCGCAAACATGTAAACAGTTGTGGAAAGGTTTGGTAAATCAGGAGACCTTTATAACATATCATGCATTTCCTCTGATAACCATTTGATTTCAATTTCAGTCAATTAGTTTCAGCACACATTCATTTATTTTGTTTTTATCGTTTTTATTATTATTATATTTATTATTATTATTTTTATTATTTTCCTTTTTTTATTAATACTTATTTATTATTATTTATTTATTAATTTATTATATTTATTATTATTATATTGACCCGGATCAAAACAGGAACGGAGGGAAGTGGTTGGACTTTTGCTGTGCATATGGCTTGTGCATCATGAACACCTTTTTCCCACACAAAGACATTCACAAATACACATGGTTTAAATCAGAGGTTTAAACTGTGCTTGTACCACAGTTCACTGTGATTGGTACAAACAATCACTAATTGATTTCTTTGTTGTACCATCGTGTGTTCAAAGAATGATTTGTGATGTTCGAGTTTTCAGGGGAGCTGAGTTGTCAACTGATCACCACTTAGTGCTGTGTAAATTGTTTTTCAGTGACAGCATTCCTTTGCCACCCAGGCGAAAACCAAGACTGGTGACCCGCATACTGCGGGAAAGGTTGCAGGATGCTGACTCTGATTTCAGAGAGCTCTTTGCACATGTTTCGGAGAAGTTTGAACAAATTCCAACTGACCTTTTGAATGTAGAGGAGGAATGGCAGCTGTTTTTATCGGCAGTCATTGCCTCTGCAGGAAATGTTTGTGGAGTGAAGCGCCTTGGGGTAGCGGCTGGTGGTGAGAAAAGAACTGCTTGGCTTAAAACGCCTGGAGTTCAAGAAGCCATCAGACAGAAGAAGAGAGCCTACATTGCGTGGATCCAATGTAGAAACTCAACTTCTCGAGCCCGGTACAATGAGGCGCGAAGGACTTCCAATCTGGCAGTCAGAACAGCCAAGGACGAGCAATGTTTCGAATTGGCTGGTATCAGGATGAGCCATCTGCTTTTCGCAGATGATTTGGCCATCCTTGCATCATCCAAAGAGGAACTTCAACGAGCACTGGATAGGTTTGCAGCCGTCTGTGGTGATGCTGGGATGAAAGTAAACGTGAACAAATCGGAAGTGATGGTTGTTTCCCGAACTCCTGTGCAGTGTACCCTGCACATAATTGGAGTTCCATTAAAACAGGTGGAGAAGTTTAAGTATCTCGGGGTCTTTTTCACGAACGATGGGAGAAGTGGTACTGAGTTGTCCTGTAGAATCGGCCAAGCTGGAGCAATAGTAAAGGAACTGCGCCGGCCGGTCATCAGGAAAGCTGAGCTTGGAGTGAAAGCAAAGATCTCAGTTTTTATTTCAGTGTTCGTTCCGACCCTCATCTATGGTCATGAAATTTGGGTAATGACCGAAAGAATTAGATCGCGGGTACAAGCTGCCGAAATGAGATTTCTGAGGTGCGTTGCTGGTGTTACTCTAAGGGATAGAATGAGAAACGTCAGTATTCGTGGGAATCTTAATGTTGAGCAGCTACTTCTCCGAGTGGAGCGATCGATTCTTCGATGGTTTGGACACGTTGTTGGCATGCACCCTTACAGACTTCCTAGACAGGTCATGCTAGCCGAGATGCGAGCGCATCGCCCCCTGGTAGGCCAAGAAACAGTTGGTGGGATCAGGTAAAGAACCTCTCTGAGTCCCGCCTGGGGATTGCGCCGGAGTCTCTTGAGTTGGTGGTGGAGGATCGGGAACGATCGAAAGACCATTTAGCCACCCTCGCTCCGCGACCCTTTTAAAGGATAAGCGGCCCTCGAAAATGATGATTATGTTTTAAGTTTTATTTTCTAGTATTTAAAAAGTGTCAGTTGGTTCGTACAACCAAATCTCTGTAAATTTTGCAATAGTTAAGAGATCTATGCTACATTAAATATATCTATCTATCTATCATAAAATGTTCCGCAAGAATTTGAAGAACAATTGCAGATCTACAAACAAGAATGTGCAGATCCTACCGAAAAGCGAAATAGAGTCCAAGCACTTTCTCTTTCACAAAAGGAATAAAAGAGATTGCTTCAACCCCCAAAGGCTTTGTTAATGAACAGTTATATGCTTTACAGAAGCAAAATGCAGATTTTAAAAAGAGTTAACCCAGACATTAACTCATCCGTCCATCAAAAAGCATAAAATCTAACAAAATATGATCAAACTTTTCGTGCTTTGACGAAAATAAGGGTGAGAAATTGGCGAATGCTTTAAATTCCACAGTGAATAATAATTTTTTACCCAAACTTGGAGCTAAATGTACGCCTTATTTATACCAAGAAAGTGTAAAAAATTCAACAAAAAATGCTAAAAAGCCCTGTTTAATAAACATTACAAAAAAATGTTAAAGTTTATTTTTTTTTATTTTTTTTTATAAAGAAAAAGAGTGTTGCCTGTAATTTATCCAGCAAAATTTTTTTCCCAATGTTGATATGACCATGCGATGAGGTATACCTAAATAAGGACAACAAACAACGCGAAATCTAACAAAAAAATAATTTGCTATTAATGTTTTTGATTTCACCGCTGAAATAGGTTTTCTCCAAAGCTTTAATATTGCATTTTGCTTGCAGATCATAAAATATGTAAAATCAAGTTTATTTTCTTAAGATGTAAAACAAACTTATTTCTGCTACGGTTGACAGAGACAAAGAAAATAATTTACCTGAAAGCCTGATTTTCTTACTTATTTTCTTCTTTTTAGTCTATTTTATCGACGAAACAAAGAACTTTGATGGGGACATTTTGACACAATTATTATAAGAGTTTTTTTAATTTACCAACAAATTTTCAATAAGAAAATTTTTCAATTTCTGTTCATTTGTTTTTACATTTTGATTACCAAAAAAGTGTACCTAATTTCCAAGCCTAGAGGCTTTGTTGAATAGACCATTGATGGATTTGTAAGTTCGTGAAGGAAAGATAAATCTTTGTGGTTTGAGCTCTGGTTCCCTGTTACCGGTCGCAAGGCTCTTTTCACAAATTAGAAAGACTGTTTCCGAGTTAGCTGTCGTCAGCCTTAACCTTGCGTTCAACATTAACAGGAATGATGAGCATGAGGTAGAAACTGAATTTTAATGTCTCATCAATGAACATGAAATATCTAGCTGATCGATTTCATCCCATTTAGTAGTGCTCCCATTGGACGCCGTTCTACACAGTATTGAATTTATATTGCGTTTTATCGTTTATTATTCCAACACAATCCATTAAAGCACATCATTGAGACCTTATCCTTTTCTTACACAAGAAATTGAATCAAAGATCTTCTCCGTTAAATGTGCAATAAAAATTCTTTTTTTCCCAATTCTTTGGTGCAAGAGAAATTGAAAATAAATATCTCATTCTACGGTGCATTTAACGCCCGTTTAATCCAGGTATTCCGCTTGGAACGACATTCATCCAGTGCGAACACAAAATCCTACCTAACCAACAAACAGAAAAGCAAAACTCCTTGCATCCTGCAACCATATTATTTTGCACACAGGATATGCCACAAAAGCATTAAAAATTTGTATTGCAACTCTTTCAAAAGCGTCTAAAGATGCCATGACGACCCTATGATGGTGGCAAGTGCAGAAAAAAAAAATTAACAAAACAACGACGACGGGAAAATCACGTTTGAAGAAGACTCTTGCAGCCAAGATGGCTTCCATCTATAGTCCCGAACCGCTTTGCAAAATATATCTATTTTTTTTAGTATTCCCGGTTTTTGTGCAACGTCCTATGTGATTTCGTTTTGAAATGGCGGATTTCTTGTGTATTCTTTTTGTGGACTTTTTGAATATCGAAAGGATAGCTCGGCACGGTGCGAAATCTTTTCTCTTCATTCAGGCTGAGAATCCCACGGCGCAAAGTTTACAATGGCAAGGAACCTTAAAAGTCCCTAAACTGTGGAAAAAACAACATTGAGGAGCAAATAGGGAGGAAAAAGGTTAAGTTAAAGAATGCCACCCATCTAGGGCCTCGAGTGTTCTCCCGGAGCCACCTTTTACCAAACCATTGTCTGATTATTTTGCTGTCTCGTGCGCTCCTTAACCGCATATCGAGCAACGTGAGCGTGCATAATGCCGCAACAGTCACCGTGGTGTGAAATTAAACATGCCACGCCATATTATGTATTCATGTATACACTTTCCGTTCCCCTCTCGAAATTGAAAAGAAGGTGCTGAATGTGGCCAAAACCGCATCTCGTCAATTCCCAAAGGAATTTTGAAAGAATCAAGAACCCTGAACCACACTGTTAGGATATGAGGAGGAAATGGTTATTTTTGTTTGCGGCTTGTGGAACTGTTCCTTTTATTTAAATGTGTGCGAACTATAAATAAAGAATCTCTGCAAAAAAGGACAGTCACACGCGCGTATTGGATTACGAAGATGTGGGCGGCAAGAGGATGCAATAGAAAACCAAAGGACATGTCATTCCGGGGATGAAGATAAATATTTATGGAATACTTTAGTGCATGTCTTGTGCAAAAGCTTAGGGAGACAAAAAATGAACTGAGGTTGAGTCAAGTACGGCGAATCATCGTAGACACGTAACTTATTAAAGTTAAATGAGGTTAAAATGATTGCCTTAAGCTGGCAGAAAGCTTAACATGAGTCAGCGTCTAGCCATTCATCAAGGAAAAGTGCGTCGTTCCTATACAGAAGAGGAATCCATATTGTTTAACCAGTTCCAAACGATTAAGTGTGTCAAATAATCTAATCACAAATTTGGTTTTGGATGTGGATCAGATTTAGATCAACATCAGATCTAAAAAATATTGGATTTTCGTTTTTCTTTTGTTAAACTTCGCTCAAATCCTTTTGTCTGGCTAGTTCTAAAGCAAATCATTATTATAAAATAATGACTATAGCCCAAAAAAACTATAAATAGCCGAAGCGCTCCGTCGTCCACTTGCCCAACTCAAGCTCTCGGCATCCGCAGTAAATTGCTCCTTAAAATGAAGTGTTGCTCCTCCTGGGTATCTTTATTTTGATATGCGGAAGTAGCTTTTGACTGGATCGTTGATATCCATCCGCTTATCGGCGTGTATGCAGGACTAAACTGATGGCTTTACCATTGGTTTCCCTCGTTAGTATCGCTCATGATGACAAAGTATACCCTCGGGGGGTTTGCCAGAACCACGCGGATTCGGGACAGTCGTGCACAGTAGCCTACACTTTTACCATTAAGCATACCATAAAATTTCCCGCAAGGGCGCTTCACTTGGATGAGCTGACGGTATTGACGACCCCGCGGACCCCAAATTTATAGATAAATAAAGGACCTAAAAATTTTCTACTTCAGGTGGTATTGACGATTACAAAAATCCACCTGTCATAATCCACTCTTTGACTAGGACAGGGGCATCGATTCTGGATAAGACCCTGGCATTAATACCAAATACACTCCTGCTGCAACAGGGGATTTCTGAAGAGGCAGGTCCTGGAAAAGAAAAGTGTTAAGAAAAAGAAAAATTGTAAATACGTTCTAGAATTTATTCGAAATCTTGTTTTTCGAGATTTTTGTGTTTCTAGATGTTGCCCATTCGAGATTTTTGAAGCCGATTATTGGGATTTTGTCCATTCTAGATTTTAGCTGTTTTAGCAAAGGTGCTGATCACCAAATATACCCATGCCCAAAAGACACTGTGTCTTTTGAGCTTTAAGATGGTGGACTGTTGCGTAGCCTTTGTCCATTCTGTATCACACCACATGCGTTAGGACGGGCCTTCCATCATTGCATAGATCGAAGAGTAATCTGTATAGTGAATCTTTTTAATATTTATCCAGGACCAGACCCAGGTATATTAATTTTAATGCCTAGTTTGTAACACAGTAAATTAATCACCGTCGACCCCTAAGGCCTCTTAGAGATAAAACCATGTTCATTCGTCTGTATGTCTGAAGGTTTTAGGTCTTCAAAATCAAGCTAGAGAGCTGAAACATGGGGCACGGCTTGGTATTTATGTTGCACAGTCAAACTGTTAAAATTGGCTTAATGTAATTATTGGCTTTAATGTAAGACAACCTCTAATTTACATTTATTTCAAAAGACCTTTTGACCAACTTAAACCAGCCAAGGGAATTCAAATAGTGGTGCATAGAAATTGCGGCTAAAAACCTTTAACACGACGAAAATTTAACCGCCCACACGATTGACCATAATCCCCTTTTTCAGTGTTTTATCTTTAAAAACTTAATCTTTTCTAAATTGAAAAAATATCATATGACAAATATTGAAGATGCGTTCTGTAAGTTTGTTGCATACAAAGCTTTGGGCTCCGCCCTTTTCTAGGGGGCGTTTTTAGAAAAAAAACCTTTTTTTTTGCAAACATTTTCGTTTTTAACACATTTCCTCTCGGTTCTTTCGGAATAATTTTAAAATATTTTCTTTTAAGTGTGTTCCATTCACATAGTTCTCTTCCAATGAATTAATTCAGGGCAAATAAAGTCGGGTTCTTAGAAGTTTGTTACAAACTTTTTGTTTAGAGCAAAACGATTCTTTTCCCCTCCTCAGCTACTACGTTTTACTTTACAAAGCTCAGATCAGACTGGAATTGAGGTACTGCTCTCATATCTGCATCTCTGCTCATAAGCATTCTCTCCTCCTTCCTGATTCAATTCAGAAAAGAGCCATTCGTTTAATCGACATGGCATGTTGAGAGCACATTGAGACTCAAGAAATTCATTTCCTGAAAACTCTTCTTTTGTTCGATCTACAAGGCAAGCGCTAAGCGCTCATCAGTATAGAACTGACCTCGAGACACCTCGCACTACACTGTTCCAAAATTCTTTCTTCTATAGAACAAGCATTTGGAATTCACTACCTGTATACATATTTCCTAACACATACATATATACCCCCTTTATCCGATACTTTAAATCGCTTTGAACGATATCGAATTGACGAAAACCCATAGCATATACACTTATTGAAACGGATTAAAATATTCGAATCGCTTTACAAAAAACCGATTTTCAAATCGGTATTATCAAATTCAAACCGACTCCAAAATGCGCATAGACGGTTGAATCGGTTAGAATTGATTGACTTTTGAATTTTTGTCACGAATTGTTCGAGTTTTACATAATTCAAACCGGTTAGTTTGAAACTACTTGATTAGTTTGCGCATAAACATGACAGTGGAATCGGTGTGAGTCAAAAGTGTGTGAGATAAACAAGGTAATAAACTGCAAACTTTTTAAAATAAAGTAAATAAATATCTGCTTACATCTCGGGGCACTGGTTAAGTGTCATAGGTTCGCCTCTCTTGAAAAAAGAATTAAAAAAAAATACGAACTCTTGAACTTACTCACTTGTTTTCTTTAGTGATTTTATATTTATATTTATATTTATTTATTTCTCTACGACCTTTTCAGTCCACAGTTAGGAAGCGTATACTACAAATACATTTAGGTACTTAATCTAATTACAAATTTAATTTAAAAGCCTAAGCAAATGATTCTTAAAAACATCTCTAGGCATGCATATATCTAAAGAACTAGAGAACAAGTCATTAAAAAGCTTACAGGAGTAAGATATAGTTTCCCGGGACCCATAAACGGTTCTGTGCCGCCTTTCGAATAAAAGTGACCTAGGTCGTAGTGCTCTTAAGGATGCATACAAATTAATGCTAAGAAGAAGATTCTCACAATCAACAGATGCGCATAAGACATCACAAACAAACAAAACATTATTCATTTTCCTTCTTGTTTCAAGCGACAGCAAACCTAATAGTAAACACTTGGACTTATACGAGATACGATAAGCCGATCCATCTTCAAAAAAGCTACAAAATGCAAAGCGCAAAAAAATTTTTTGAACTCGCTCAATCCTTTTGAAACGGATCTTTAAATTCCCCTGAGTTTCTTTTTAAAAAACCCAGCATCGAATTAGCCTTCGCAACAGTGGCTTGAACTTGAAGCCCAAAATTGAGCTTTCCATCAAAAACAAACCCAAGATCCTTGAAGTCATAAACAACATTAATGGGAGTTCCATCAATATGGTAATCAGGGACAATATGAAACGAAGTTCTGTTGTACGCCATACTAGCACATTTGGAAATATTGACCTTAAGATCGCTTAACTTACACCAGCGAGAAAAAGCAACCAGATCATGTTGCAGGAGATGACGGTCACCAATTGAAGAAATTCTAGCATAGAACTTAACGTCATCTGCATACATAAGACAGCGACCGAACTTCAAAACACTGGGTAGATCAATTATAAAAATTAAAAATAATAATGGACCCAAATGACTTCTTTCAGGGACCCCTGAACTTACATGTATAACCTTAGAAACAAAGTCTAAAACAATTACATGTTGACAACGGCCAGTGAGGTAAGATTTTAACCACTCGAGAGCATATGAACAAAACTCAAAAGCCTTCAATTTGTTAAACAAAATCAACAAGTTTACCCTACTGAAAGCTTTGACAAAATCGGTGTAAATAACTTGAACTAAATGAGAGTATTTTGATGAATTTATACAAAAATTAGTAAACTCAACCAAATTAGTAGTTGTGGCCCTTCCTTTACAGAATCCATGCTGAGTAATCGAAATACATTTTTTAAGAAGAAAACTAAGTTTATCCAAACAGTCTAATAGTTAAGGAATAATTGACAATTTGGTGACTGGCCGATAGTTAGAAACTTTATCCTTCTTTCCTGATTTAAAAATCGGAGTAATAATCGATAACTTCCATTCCTCCAGGAAAATACCAGAAGCAAGGGATTTATTAAAAAGTATTGAGAGGGAAACACAAAGAGAATTAGCACAATGACGAAGAACTATCGGGAAAAACCCCAATAGATCCGGTTTACGAGTCGGGTTCATTTGGCGCAACAAGCTTCTTACTTCATCAACACTAACAAAAAAGTTTGAGCACTCAACTAAAGAAGGAAGGGAACTAAAAAGATTTTCCTCAAGATTTTGGTTTTTACCAGAATTATAAATGCCCTGAAAGAAATCAGCAAACATATCACAGATTTCCTTAGGATCACTAGAAGTTTTATTGTCAAGACTCATAACTGTAGGAAAACCCATGCTACTCTTTTTAGAATTTAGAAAGCTCCAAAACCTTTTAGGATTGCTTTTGAGATCGCGTTCAAGGGATTGAACGAAATTAGTGTACAAAAATCGATACAAGAACAAAAACTCTTTTCTCAAACGGGAAAAAACTGCATAATCATCCTTGGAACAGGATAATTTGTATTTCTTGTGCGCAACGGTTTTAGCATTTTTAAGTTTTACTAATCGAATACTATACCAAGCTGGACGGGAGCTTGCTTTAGAAAACCGGTGGCACCCAATCCAAACTGTCCAAGTGTGAGTTTAAAATGAGCTATAGAATAAGTTTAAGTCTAGAATAACTCCAAAATACTTCACTTATTCCATAATTATTGGAAACTATTTCTAAATGTATGTTTCTTATTTTATGACAGTCCTTCTTCTCTAGTGGTGATTTGCATACATAGGGTGACATCGTTAGCCTTTTCGGTCCCTAATGATGATGACTAATTGCAAAATTTCCCCACCGTGGTATTTGACGGGTCGAATTAGGATCAACCACCTAAATAGTGGTAGTCGGTGCAACAACGCCACTATTAGGCCCTGCACCCTTTTCAGGTCAGGAAAACCTAAGAACCTGGAAAAAGGAACCTGAAAATCTGAACAGGAGTACTCGGGAAAAAACATCTTCACAAAAATTTCCCCACCGTGGTATTTGACGGGTGTATTTGACGGGTCGAATTAGGATCAACCACCTAAATAGCGGTAGTCGGTGCAACAACGCCACTATTAGGCCCTGCACCCTTTTCAGGTCAGGAAAACCTAAGAACCTGGAAAAAGGAACCTGAAAATCTAAACAGGAGTACTCGGGAAAAAACATCTTCACCAGATGGCTTCCGAACAGGACATGCAGACTGTTTAGAGAGCTACGATTTCTCTCTTCACATAATAAAGGAATCTTCGGCCATACTCGTCTTAAAAAGAACATCGTTGGCAAGGATGTTTCAGCATCAGTAAAACTTGCCGAAATCTTCCCAGACTTGCTCTTTTTTAAGAATTAATTTTTTATTTTTTTGTGCAATATATTTTGCCAACTCATTCTAATTTATCAGTTAACAACACTTTTCATCTATCAATAACAAACGATAATTTTTATTCTACTTAGCGCGTTCGCTAGCCCCTGGCTCAACGAATATACCTACATACAACACCTGCCAATAATTCCCAAA
Source organism: Neoascia interrupta (assembly GCA_947623515.1). NCBI lineage: Eukaryota > Metazoa > Arthropoda > Insecta > Diptera > Syrphidae > Neoascia > Neoascia interrupta. The sequence goes on from OX392463.1 coordinate 133,903,311, forward strand.
AATTAACCTAATCTCGTATCGTGTTTTCCGAAAATAGGGGGGATCGCCATTGAATCGCTTTCGATTTCAAATACATTAGCTTAAAGGCTCTCCTCCAGTGATCCGCCTTTAATTCTACGTCGATGTGACACCTTTTAAATTTATGCAATCGCATTGCCATTCATTGCCGTTACGCCAAATCCCCGATTTAAATTAATTTTTGTAAATCCCTGTGAAATTTTCGCCAAATCCTCAAAAGATACACACTTTTTCGGCCGACGACTATGCATAGCATTTGCATACTCTATCGACCACTCACTGCCAGCTCAGCATCACCATTACTATTTATGTTCAGGCCATATCTTCCAAAAAAAACCCTCACACAATAAATTAATGCAAAGTTGAATAACAAATTCGCGGCGTCATAACAGGACCAAAAAAAAACCGACGCATCGCATACCTTCCTCCTCGTACAAGGTGAAAGTTTAATCCCTGCACCACCGTACGCATTAACCCCAATTTTATTTATGTGTGAATTAAAATAAATATTAAGCTCATCCCCTCCCTCTGGGGCACAATAACAATTGCTAACAACCTTCTGAACACACGCAAACCTGCCGCAAAACATGAGTACCATCACAACGCACTGACTCACTGCAGCTAGACCTCTCCCGCTGCGTATATGACATGGCCCTGGCTTGGATTTTGAAATTTTTGTTTTGGGGATTTTGTATAATTTAGTAGACTACACGACTGCATAGTCAAAGTAATAACTCACAAGTGAATGCTTTCACACCGTTGCGTGGTGGTGGAGTATCATGAACACCCCCCAATGATTGCTGTGATGATGTGAGGGGTAACTCGAGGCTGGAGTTATCTCCCCTGTGGTGATGAAATGTATGGCAAATAGTCCTTCAGGAGAATAGCTTTGTTGGTCATTGGGCGATTCACATAGCAAATAAGATATTCATTTGATTATGTTTTTTAAAATTTATTTTTACCGCGTCGTTGTGCCATCCTCTGCCACTCATCAGAGTTGTTGTTATTCTTGGTATATGAAACGATGAGCGCCATCTAGTTTTATGGCTGGCAGTTTGTATGATAAACAGTTTTCAACATTCGGGACTTCTGCGAGTTGGTGCCACTTCACAACACTACAAGACGTAAACTGCTTGATAATAGGTTGTTTTCGTTGAGAAATTTTAAAACAATAATAATCTAACATCACAAAACAATGTTATATGTTTTTTTATGCTTTCCATTTGAAAGTTTTACTAACTTTTTCACTTCAAATATGACAGACGATTCAATCTTTGTATATACCTACTTCTTTTCAAGGACAGTTTTCCGTCATTATCGCTTCTATAGTTTTACCAATTCAATTTGAAACCACCCGTCAAGATAATCCAGACCTATGACACAGCAACACTATTCCAACCATGACCGCCATTGAGCCCGCAAAACATCGAAGAATGTCAACATGTCCACGAGTAGCAAACAAACTCAGCCTTTAGCCAAACAAATTGAAACACAAATCTAATCGCATTCGGTCGAAGACCTTCCTATTTTCGTCATCCCTTCGCCCGGGGCTCAATAATCAATTTGATCCACATAATTGTCAGGCTTTGAATTGTTTGCCCAAAACATATTAAAACGTCGAATTTGATCCACCTCAAAGAATATGGCAACATTCCATCACCATCAACATACGCCCAGGCACACGTAAACACACAAATACACGCGCATATGGACTTTTCTCATATGCTATGTGTCCTGTGCAAAAGTCTTCGGATTAACTTTGGTCCACACATGAAAAATAACACAAAAAGGGAAAATCACCCGCATATGTATTGTATCCTGTCCCAATTCCTTACTCATTTTTCTGTGCTCAAGTGACCGAGCGTATAACTACCTGCCATTCTATTCTACTCTCGGCCAATGTGGACAAAAGGACTTTGAACAAACACACACAGTGGCCATAGAAAACATTCATCGTTCGCAATCCACATACAACGAATTTCATTTTTCTCTCATCATCCTCAGCACGGACAGGATCAGCTTCAGCAGCAGGACAAATCCCCAGAAACTATAATGCAGCATATGACAAAAACACTGTCCATTGAAGAAGTGTCCAACCGCCCATACTCCTCCGCCCACCGCGTGCCGGCCGGGTAACTCAACAACAACGTCGTCGTAGAGCGAAACCAAAAAAAAATTGGATGTCAACTTAATATTTGGACATTATTTGCTTTTATCCTTTTACATCAATTTCAATGGGTTTTTATGGAGTACCTACTATGACGCTAGATGGAGTGGTTTTCTGAAGGTCATACATCCAGGATATGGTTGTCATATCGATGGAGATGCAGCCATCCCTCTGCGAACGTACTCCCACAAAGATGAGTTTTTTTTTCTTGTGGGTTAGATGGTTACAACGTCGAGCGTAGGTGTTCCCTAGAATAATGCTAAATGTGATGCAGCATGTGTCCTTTTAACTTAATCTCCTATACGAACCAAACAAAACCGAACGGGGAGGAAATCCCTTTCAGTAATTTAAGGGCCAGGTAAAGAGATTTACGAGGGATTACGAGTTGTGTCGCTGTGTGGTGCTTGTGTGTAAGTAGGTGAATGAAAACAAGCTCTATGCTATACCCAACAACAGATCAGGACACACGGGGAAGTATCCGGTGAGGTGAACTTAATGCGCGAGGATATCTCATTCATTGGATTTCATATCCGTCATGCAATTGAGATTGCAGTAGATATGTGTGTTGGGTATGTGCCCGCACAAAAGATGAGGTTCGAGTATAGTAGGGGTTATAATAGGATTCGTTTAGGATAAAACAATGTTAGCCAGAGTGAAAAGCTTCGAGAAAGTACACTTTTGGAGAAGGTGCAAATGAGTTCACCGATATAATACTCTGATTAAAGCAAGGAAGAAATGTGACCTGGACTGGACATGTGTCTTATATTTTTAAACTGACAAATGATTCTGATGGATGGATTTGATTTCTTGACAAAGTTGGTTTAAGTTTGAAAAATTTTAGGGTGGGAAAAATGTATAATTTCAACGGTCGGTCGGTGGGCAGTAAAATACATCATAAGTAGGGGGCTGCTGCTAGCTGCTGCTAAAAAAACCTAAGGAAACTGTCTAGTAAGAGGCTTACGTAATTAAGGGTTGTTGTTCGTACCCATTTGTGTTGTTAAAAAATTACCAGCACCCTTTCGACTTGAAAGCACAACAAACATCCACTATCTAGACTTTTGCGTACAAATCATCTGTAAATTTTCACGAAATATATAGAAATTTATGTAAAAAATGGATGATCAAATCTACATTTTCTATAATTAAACATCAAAATTCATTCAAAGGTTACAATTACCTGCCATTGTTCAAAGGTCCCCGAATAAGTGTATTCTAAGGATCCTAGTCGTTCCTTGTGTTTCAGCGTTACAAAATTTCGTTTGGTTTAAAAGCAGTATTTTTTCTATTTTCCTTGTTGAATTGAAATATTACATATAATGTTGTGCTAATGTTAGATCTTAAATCTATTTGTTTAATTCTTATTAAGTACCTACTTAAAAAAAAATTTAATGGTTAAAAAAAAATTACAATAACGTATATCATTTCTTGTTTTTCAGGTAAGTGCATCCTTGTTTTCCGTGGCAGTCTTATTTAAGGTAAGCTAAAATGATTGCGTAACTTTTTCACACATTTGTCGAAAATTCGTTTCACAAAAATAAACGCATTAAATTTTAGAAAAAAAGTTCCCACGCATTTTTTTGCGTCTGTAACAATTTACAAAATAAATTAGCGGTAATAAAGAGAAACACGCGGTGTTTTAAAATTTTCAAGTTGAAAAATAGCGGAATGGGAGTTCCCAATCAAAAGCTACGATAGCCTTCGATACTACCCCCCATGTTCCTTTTTGTATGATTCTGTGATTCAGACTCTTGTTAACAAGGTGCAAGAAAACAAAAACTCTTCGGACTTTAAATCAAAAGGCTGAAGTGTCATATATTCCTGCGGATCTAAACTACGAAAAACATATCGTTTGCTGCTACCCTATTATTAGCATAGGCAACCTTCCAAACTTTTTCTCGATCTTCACGGCAGAAGTTTTTACTATTCTCCAAACTATGAAAACTGCAACAATCAGGAAGGAAAGCGTACCTTTTGCTCCGACAGCATTTCCATCCTTAACGCTTATTTCTAGTTTAGACATCCACTGGCTCTCATTTTGTGCAGGCAAAGTATGAAAATAATTAGATCCGCCCACAGCCAAGCCCACAATTCACTTGCATCTTGCATATAAGATAACCTCAAATTTACATATTTTTTTTAATGCTTTTTGGTCAGGTTGGACAAGGCATCAGAACTCAATTGTGGTGCATAGTAGTTTTTTTTTTATTATTAATAAGAAATTTTTATATGTTACTAGCTGACCCGGTGAACTTCGTCCCGCCCAAATTCTTTAATGTGATGGAAATTATGGATTGGGGTACAAAAAAACCCACAACCCCGAAAAAGTGAAATATGAATATGCAACCCCATCGCTTGACGTTTTTTACAATCCTTTATGTTAAAGTACCGATTTTGTGATATCTTATGCACGCATTTTCGGGATTAGCCCCTTGAAATTTTGATTTTTCGCTATTTTAGATTTTCTGCATTTTACATTTATTGGCTCTCGGCTTTTGTGATTATTTTTTTTAGCCTCGTTCCGACTTCTAAAATAATGATTCCAACATATCTACACATCCTGCTGTGAGCGTATAGAAATCCCGCTTCTTGGAAATACCATTTTTAAGGGATTCCGAAAAAGTATGAGCAAAATACAACGCTCACAGCATACGCTATTTGGTTATGAGAGGTTTGCACCGGTTCATGTCAAGCGCGCGTTCAATTCATGTTACGCCTTTGATTTGATATCGTATTCAACGGAATATCGTATTGAACTAAAAATAATACTAACGCCTATCGCCCACATGACACTTTTAGTTGCGAATTTTTGATTGCCTGAGTGAGGTGCTATAATGGGCTTATATGAGAGTGCGCTCACATACGCAACTGATCAAACATCAGTTTAGCGCAACTTTCGAATCTGTGTTTTGCCACAAATTATGTGGTTGCTCGTTGTCATAAATGTGATTTTGAACATATGCAAACCTATGGATGTGTGCTTACATGCAACTAAACTTTTTGAATATCTCAGCAATGCCCCTTAGAAGTGCAAATGAGAAGGCAATACAAAAATATAAATACAAAAAACCCCAGGTTTTTGTTACTTCACTGCATCGAGCTTCGAGCGCCTCTTTATTTGAAGTACAAACACGAAACAAAAAAGAGTTCGATTTCCATTTTATTTACTGACAGGCTGTACACTTTGTTTAATTTTTATATATAGGCGAAAATTTACTGTTTATTTTTGTCCATGAACTTTTCTCAAATTTCAATAGCCCGCAACCTATTTTGTTATTCTTCATTTCTCATTTTTCTTCATTTCTGCTTGTTGCATGATGTTTCGTTTCTCATTTATGCACATTATGCACTTTTTATTCTTCATGTTGCATGATGTTTCATTTTTATTCTTCATTTTTGATTTCACATTTTTCATTTTTTCATGCGTTTTTCATGCGTCGTAACAACTAATGCTAGTCAGTTCACATGTTCGATCGGTTCTCGTTCTATGTTGGATAGTCAGTTCACATGTTTTAAATTTTGGTCAATACTATAGTTCTTAACAGCCAGGATCGAGTCTCCCACGACACGGGGCACTTGATCTTTTTGGCAAGCCTACTTGAAAAATTGACAAGCCTGAAGAACAATAAAACGAAAATGTTACATACAGGAACATAATACATTTAAATTGGCAGTTATACCTTAAAATTAATCAAAAAATTATTTTAATAATTTTTGGCCTGCAAGTCGGGGCTACGATAGCCTTACGATAACGCCAAACGAAAGAACACCGTTTTAAAAATGGTCTTATTTCGTTTCTTCTTCCCCGTTCGGCGGACCTCACATCCAGGCCATCAATGTTTTAGAGGTGGGATGGAGAGATCTTTGCACGACTGTTTTCCGCCTGTCTTATGGTGCTTAAATAATCTTGGTGTACCCAACTCCGAAAATTTCGTCAAAATGCGATTCTCTTTCAATATAACCGAATTGGGTCATTCTTGCTTTCCCAAAGATTACAAATTGCCCACAAAAAAATATTTGCAGAAAATGTAATTCGCGCCTTAATGTAGTTTGAAGCCAAAAAAAAATGTAAACATTTTTATCAAAAGCTATAATATTGTTTTTAAACGACTTCCCAGGGTAAATTGTTTGAGGTAACGCAGTGAAACCTAAGACCTACCTAAGACCTTTAAACAACATTTAGGCCTTTAATTTTAAGCTAGAGAGCTGAAAGTTGGTGAGTTAGCTGGAAGTCCAATTCTTCAGATCGACTTTGAAACTAGTCGAATCCGTCCAGAGACACGCCCACTACAGCACTGGTTGTGCGGCTATCTTTTATTTTTAAAAATACTTTTTTTCAAATTTAGTTACGTAACAATTCTGCTTGCGCACTAATTTTTGGTATATGACATTGCCGTGTAATTGAGGTAGCAGAAAAAGTTTGGCCTTTACATTGACCACGCCCACTTTTTCAGGGATTTTAACTTAAAAATGGCTGTTTTTAATAAATATGACAAAAAATTCCATTACAAAAGTTGTAGACGTTAGCATTTTTTAACTTTTTTACGTATATAGTATACCTATGTCTCCGCCCATGTTTTTTGGGCGTGGCTTTAAAAATGTGATTTATTTAGTTAAGAAGGCAAAGTTTTTGTCCGAATTGTATGCTATCACCTAGCGTAAAGCGTTTAGCAGTTATATATTTACATCGCGCCCACTTTTTGGAGGCCTCGCAGCTGTAGTTTCCTTTATTGGTAGGGTAGGGTATTTTGCAATCCGTCACGGGACATGCAAAATATCATCATTTTATAGTTAAAAAATAAAATAATAAAATGGTGTATGTGGAAGAGCTACGCTTCTTCGGCGGTTGCATTTTTTTGCTCGGTACTGAAGCAGCAACGGTCGCACAAGTCGTTTCGCCCCACAAACATTTTGAAGATGCGATACGTTTACAAATTGGGATTGAGGAACACGCCTGCTGGCAGAATTCTTCGCTGAAATGTTAAAAAAATGTTAAAATGTTAACAAAAGACTAGAAACTTGATATCGATACATTTTATTTCGATCTGTTGTAAAAATACACGTAGTCTTAAAACCGAGTTCGATTGATAACTATATGCCTAATTTTTCATTATAATGATAACAGGTAAATTCTTATCAGGAAGAAAATGTTTTGCGTAAAGTATTTTACCCCCCCCCCCCATTGTGAAAATCGCGCAATAACATGAATTCCTGTCGAGTGACAAACAAAACAAGGTTGGTCTAACAAGAATAACCGCGAACCACATGCCACTCTCATGTGGCCTTAAATAACCATTCTTTGCCCTAATTCCCCTCCATGTAATATATTATCTCGTTACTTATCCTTCAAAAGAATTTCTTTTCACGCTGTTACCGTTTTAATAATCACTTTGCGCGCACCTTCCTCCCACCCATCCAGCCTTTTTCTATAGTTAAATGTGTATTAACCAATTTATTACCAACACCCTGCATTTTGCACAGATACGCCTCCTAAATCTTGTCAACCGTTGTTTTCCATACAATTCCCAGTTTTACCAACCTATTTAACATCTATTCATACATTCTTATCATCCCTAGACATTTTTATTAGCCTCACTAATTCAAAAAAGGAGCAAAATGTTACGAAACAAATAAACGGGAGCAAAAAAAAACATAGAAAAGCGAAGCTTTATGCAAATCCTATTTCGCTTGCATGTTATACAGCTTACAGCCAATTAATTCCATGTAATTTATAAATGTCAACACCTATGCAGGGGTGGGTTGGAAGGGTGGTGGGCGACACGACGGGTGACTTTTCAATATAAATTAACTAGCACACTCACACAGAAGAGTGTTTCGCGTGACTCGAACCCAAACACGTAGATATGAGTGTTAAACCAGTTTGACGAAGAAAAAACGATCGAAACGGCAACCAATTGACAGTTTTTTTTATTTTGCTCTTTTATTGCCAATTCAGTCGAGAAAGTTTATCAGATCGAGACGACGCGACGTGTAGTACCTACATGCCGCCCCCCGAGGATGCGGAATGTTTCAATGAGAACTCAGTGCCAGACACAATAAATAACGGTTAATTGCTAGCATTTCATAGATTAGCTGACTAAGGACAATGATTCCTCGTCGTTGGTTAGTGGCGCAAGATAAATGACCATAAACCTACCACTGCTCCACCAAGCTTTCTGTTTGTTTCAAATTGAAAACGCCGCAGTCATGAATTCGATCTTATCCCGGCTATAGCGTCCCATTGACTCCGCATGGGAGCTTATAAAGCCACAGCCAATTAAAAATTTGAAGCCAAAAAAAAAGGCTAACGCAAATGAGAAAAACTAGCCAGAAAACATGTGAAAGGAAACACCGTTGCAATTTACTTTGAATTTCCCGCATGACATCGTTTTAGCGGTTTTTTCGCGCGAAAACGATGAAAAAATTCAGGACACTCGCAGTCCCGTTCGACCCCCTCTATTCAACACACATGTGAATGAATATGAAAACGCTTTTTATGCGAGTTTCCTTCGTTCCTATTTAACTGTGAATATCCACAAATATCCTGGATGATGCTTTCAGCGTAAAATATTTTTTTTATGACAAGCCATTTGGATTTTGACGGTCGGTTTCAGTAGGAGGAGGCGCGCGCGGACGGGACACACTCGCCTGCAACTAGTACTTTAGCGCTTCTGCTCATTTCGCAGATGGGAATGATGCTAAAGCATAACTGTAAATGAATTTTTTTAAGTGTCCTTTGGTTTTTGCATGAGAATGAGGCGAGAGTGGAAAACCAATTTACTTGGCGATACATTTTTTTTGTCGCTCTTCCTTCTATCTATAAGCGAGAGTTTTGTCACCACGACGCCTCGGTGTGGTCCGGCGTTTATATACATACATTTCTGCTATAGTGTGCAGATGAGATGTGAATTTTTTAGAAAAGACAATTTTTTTAACACCCCGACAGAGACAATAATAATAAAGATCCCACATCACCCTGCTGCTGTGACTTTTGGTTCAAAGCCTCCTCAGTCTGTCCCGTAAACGGTGTGGTGGCTCAATTCTAGAGAGGACACCCTAAAAATATATATTTTTAAAGTTTTCTCGTTTGCTTTTCGGCTGGGTGTGTGTGTGTGTTTGTGGAGGCCAGGGTCCTCCATCTCTTCAAAGTGGTAGACCGCATTCTTTCTTGCACACTTCGCGAATTACGAGCTGGGTCAGATCCACGGAGTGGGCGTTGGAAAAATGGGCAATTTTCGGTTTTAATGATCGACCACCAACAGATGCGGTATCCACAGCCACGAAAATGGTGTTGGTGTCTATGACGCAAAAGAGTAGGCATTGTTTTTTTTTTTTGATTATTGTATGGGGTTTAAAAATGTCTGCGCTGGCACATTTCGAACGCTACAAGAAGCTCAACGTCTTTTAGTTCCCACATTCTCAGCACAAAATTAAAAACAAGATTCTGTATTCCGCTCAAACTGTCAACCGGACAGACAAAACTTAAATAAACAGAAATAATGTTCTAAAACTCGTCCCTTTTTTTGGGGTTTTGGAGGTACACACATCTAAACCGCTTTTAAGGAGGAAAAAAGAAAGACGCAACAGCTCGAAAGAGCCATCTAATTTTCCACAATCATGAAAATATCCGAATTCGATCGACACTCGGCTTTTTGGGTCAGATTTGAATTTCGGAGGGAGGCTTAAGTAAGTTTCACCCATTACAAGGTCGACCCGATTCCGCCCGGGTGAGCCGTGAAAGAATAAGTAATTGTTTACACATGTCTGAGATAGAAACTCACCCTGACCGAGACCACATACATATTTATCACTACATTACGGTATCTATTTTTTATGAAAAAATATAAATGTAGAATTTGTCATCGATTTTATAATTTGGGATGAGCGTTTAATCGCCATGTCAAGTGTCATTGTAAAGTCATTGTCAGACTTGACAATAGTATTTTTATGGTGGAACTGTGCTGCTACATGACAATGGGTATAGGTAGCCATAGGTATCATTATCACGAATTATCATTATCACTTGACCGCTGCTGAGTGGTCCTTTCATCTTTCCCGATTCTTCGCCACCAACTCGAGAACTCTAGGCAGCTGGATACAAGAAAGGTCCTGACTGGAAGTCGCATAAGTTGGGCTTATGCGAAAAACGTGTCCAAATTCTTGAAGTATTTTTCGTTTTAATCGGAGAAATAGCTGCTCAACTTTGTAATTACTCTTTCCCTATACGCATACAAGTATCAAGAACTCATTTCCACAGGTTTTACCCGCGACAAAATTTCGATCGATAATATGAAGGTTGGAATGGACTGGAACCTTAACTTAAAAGTAAAATCTGTACTGTCACTCCAAGCTCAGCTTTCCTGATACCCGTTCTTCATAGTTCTCTGGCTGTTTTGACTGCCAGCTTGTATACTCTTTGTAGATCAGTGTACTTATCAGATTGAGTAAGATGGACTCAACGTAGGATTTCTTTCCTATCATGGCTTCTTGAACTCCAGGTGGCTAAAACCACGCAATTATTTTCATACCATCAGTTGCCACACCAAGTCGCTCCTCCCCACCATTCTGAGCCCCGATTTGATGCATACACCTTAAAAAGCGCCAAATTCGATCGTTAAGGTTTGGTGAAGTCCTGGGAAGTGGAACTCTATACCGGAATACTAATTTCTGACACTTCTTAGGATCTGCAACCACTTAAAGTTCCTATACAAATTAATAATCATTTTATTTTATAGAGTCGATCACTCTGAAAACGAATTTGTATGTAGAAGTCCAAGACAGTTTACATTGGACCTTCTCTCTGCAAGACGTTAAGGGCGTCTTGCAGAGAGAAGGCCCGAAGTATGGAAAAAAAAACATTTTCTGGAAAATTATGATAACAACCCAAAACTTATTTCTAAAGAAGGATAATACCTACACTCCTGAAAAAATATATGGGTCCAATACAGTTTGCATGGGGCCTTAAGTCTACAAGACGCTCTCTAAGTATGCAAAAAAAAAAACTTTTTTATGATGATAACAACCTAAAATTTATATTAAAGATAGAGTATACTTCCCAGGTAACAGATATGTGACCACATATTTGCTATCGGAAGAGTGTCCTCTATCTTTAGAAATTAATTTTAAGTTGTTATCATAATTTTCCAAAAACGTTTTATTTTGCTTATATACTTTGGGGGCGTCTTGCAGGCAGAGGGCCCCATGCAAACCGTCATGGACCCACATGTTTCGTATCGAGAGTTCGTATCCTCTAGCTTTAGAAATATATTTTGGGTTGCTATTATAATTTTCCAAAAACGTTTTTTTTTTGCATACTTTGACGGTGTCTTGCAGGCAATCGACTCTGTGAAATAAATTGATTATTAATTTGTTATATCAATGATCTCGATTTCGGAAAATAAACACATTTTTAATGTAATATTACTCAGTTTTGCTCTCACTACATCCTGAAAGACTTACAAATTTTTAAAGGAAATTATAAAAAATATCTAAAAATACCAATAATTGTTTGTTATCAGTCACACCAAAAAATTGCTCTGGGCCCTTAGTCTATTTGATATTTTAAACAAATTCATCTTTACCGTTTAAGTTGCAAGAAGCGTTTAAAAATTTTAAAGCTTTTTCGTTTTCGAGTCAAATTTCGGAGGTTTTTTGGTATATAGCTAACTTTTGCTATAGTTTTTCTTTAAATTTTAAAAAATTGATTTATGCTTATTATTTATTTTAAAATTATATCTATTACCTGTTGGGAGATGGGGAGAGAGAAACGTGCGTTTTTTTGACTTCTTAAAAAAATTTCAATTTTAAATCTTTAAAACGGCAATTTCATACTTTAAATTTTTTTTTTCAAAAGTTTTTTTCAATACTCTAAGCACCTGCTCTAGCTATGTCTGATCTTGAAATTCTGTAACCACCGAATTTTGAGGGAACTATATAAGATGCTGTTTTTTTGCAGTTTTTTTGAAAACTACGATTTTTAAAATTTGTATAGTAGTTATCTTCCTTTATGCACACTATATTTTGAACAAGATCGTCCTAACCGTTAAGAAACGTTAAAATGATCACAGGACTAGGCTAGGGAGAAAAGATACATTGAGATTTTCCTTCGCTGAACAACAAGTCCTAGGTTTACCTGTGTTTCTTTAGTAAAGTAATTGGTAGTTGGAGGTCCAAAGTCCATTTACCAAGCCTTAACGATCCAGGGTTCCTGGATTTGGACAATGTCTTTTACGTTTGTTGTTAATCGGAGATTAAGATTATAGGAGGCTGTTTTCAAGTGGTGGAGGTTAATCCGGAGGAACTTAAACATTAACGTTCTCAGATACGTCTTCCACCGTGACGTCAGCCTCGTCGGAGTCTGACTTAAAAACTCCTTAAAATCTCCTGCGAGAATTTCTGCAGCTCACTTTCCTTCTCGCTGGATATTTTATCTAAAGCGCGTTGAAGTTTTCTTGTTGAAGATTCAACTGTCGTGTCGTACCAACGGTGGCCGTCAGCCAACGTAGCTAAAATTGTAGCTAAAATTTCTCATCGTGGAGTATGTTTGAATGCCTTTTCCTAAACCCAAATTGGTAAACGAACCGGATCGCCTTTCTTCAATGACTGGTTGCAACCTTTTAAGCAACATGTTTTCAAATACTTAGATATTATAGGCAGTAGTGAAATAGGCCTGTGTGATTTCTTGTCGTTCGGGCATTTTTCGGGTGAAACGGTTTCATATAATTATTTAGCACCAAATTAGGATTAAGATGCTCGTCAAAAGATTTGAATCTTTGTTTTAAATGCTCTGCAAACAAGACCGCTTTTTCTCCTGTTGTCCGTTCACCGTTCGCTTTTCTTAATGGCGCTAAGTGTACTATGCGTTTTTCAATTGACTTCACGGCTTTCCAAAAAACAATAGTTTGACCCTTTATCGGCAGGCAAGCTTTCGAGATAACAAGTGGTTACGTGACCTTTAAAATCCTGCAGTAAGTCCTTAAGCTTGTTAGAAATGGGGTTCAGGATGGTCTTATCCGGGGGTGCTTGCGAACGTTGTGATCTCTTGCGCGCTCTCCTTGCATCTAAGCTCTTCTATTCCGCGCGGGCATGTTGTTCCGCTATTTGATACTGCAGACCTGTGAAAAAAAGTAATATTCCACGTAGCCAGCGTCCCGAAGAACTTACTATTCAGAGATCTATTTCGTCCTATGCAAGCGGCGGCGGCGTTTTGAGTGGTACATTTAAATCTGTGTTTTCTTTGCAGTATTGTTTAAAGCCGTTCCAGACGGTGTAGTTTTTGGTTAATCTAGGCGCTTCTCCCCTTTTCGAGGCACCTTTTGCGATGACGAAGTCGACGAGGTCAGTTAAACAATCCGTTGACTTTCCCGTCGATAAGAAGACCACGCCGCTTTTCTTACTTGGTTTGAAAAGTCTTTGCCTCTTGTTGAATTACACCGTTAGCCCCAAAAAGGGTTTTTGAATGATTTTGTGTCACAAAAAAGATGGTCGGGTATTCTACGGTTCCTTACAGTTGGTGGATACTTTCTTACTAGTTTTTTATTAGTATTTTTTTATGAAAAACAGTTTTTCAAACCTGTTGAACTACTTACCACTTTTAAATTCGTAACCTTTATAGTGAGAGAAAAATGAAACTAAATGGGAAATTCTTCATTTATATGCGTTGCATGCATTTACTAGCTGTTGGCAAAAACTTGGCCCTCTTTCCTTTTTTCAATTATTTGTTACTCGCCGTTCTATTTGACTTTCGTTTTTTTTTTCTATATGCCTAAAGCAACTTTCTATAAAAGACATTACTATATGCAAAAACGTTGGAGGCATTAACATGACTGAGACAGTAGTGTAAATGCAGTCACAAAGAAACCGTTTCTGATTGCAGCCAAAGCGACTCAATAATGACTTTCCCTAACAAACAATAAAGTTTAAATTTTTTAATTACAGAGCAAGTATCACTTCGGCCCCTAGACACAGTGAATGTATTAAACTGACCCTAAATGACCCTGAAATTACCATGAAAGGAAACATACACTACAATGCATACCAATTAATTAATAATTCAAGCGGAATAATTAAAAAAAAAAATATTCCATTGCACACCTCGACAGTGTGCAATTATTTTGAGTGGCACTACACAATCGTCTCGTTCAGCTATAGCTCTTCAAACAGTACCCACAATGAATCCTGAATATATAAACGAAAATCGCCCGTAAATACACCACAAACAATGCTCAACTATATACATTCGCTTTTTCGCATACAGGAGGAAATATTAAAACGTCCTTGATCAGGTTGAATTCAGTTCGAGTTCGAGCCCTTGAAATCCCATACAACGAAACGTACCTCCAACTCTTGTAATTACTTTTAAACACCCTCAGACAACGCGCACATATAAAATAATATCACCACACCATCAATTAAGTTAAATGAATATAATTGGTATTAAAAATATGAGGATCCCTGGCAAAAACGGCGGCAGGAAAAAAAAGGGAACCGACACGGCTTCGAAACCATTGGAAACCTCTTTATTACCCACTCAGACAGATGGAAAACTGAATTAAGTACGTTTCACGTGTCATACCCTTCAGCCATGCACTAGACGCACGGAATAGTCGTGCAGACTCCTCTGTGATTTTTTTTGTTTGCGTTTCGAGAGCATAAAATTGAAGGCAAATTCAAAAAGCAAAATAAAAAAAAAAAACATTAAAACATAAAAATAAAATTTAAAACTTTTCATCACCGAATCGTTGTTTGTGAATTTAAAAACAAAAGTTAAGTGAATACAATAATGGAATAATAACACCCACAACACCAGACGCTGGCGAAAGTCCTTGTGAAACAGCACAGACCATGCTTGTAGAATGAGAGCACACCATTATCATCATCATCATATCATCTCCATTTGGCGAAAGTCGGGCCGGACGTGTCGGGCTGGTTTATTAGTTCGCGGAGCTGACCAATACCCGGACCCTTAGGTAAATTTGCGGGCATATTTTCATATCATTTTTGGAGTAATTGAACTTCGCGCCAAGGTGAGCCGTTGGGCGCCATTTGAGTTGGACTCGCCAACGAGCTGGGCGCCACTTTACTTTGAAAAGTCACTTTGTTGCACAACTGTTATTGATGCTGTAAGTGAGATGTAATTAAATGCACGCGTTCATTATGGTCGCAGAACGCTTTACAAATGCGGTAATTTGCACAGACAGAAACGATAAAAAATTAAAATAAAATCGGGATTATGTTGACTGGACTTTAATTATAGTTTGGTGCGATTGCCTCCGTTCCATATTTTCATTTAGCGGCTTAAATTAAAAGGGTTTTGTTATTTTGTAACGGCCGTATAGGTACAGCTGTAATTTCGAATGGGTCAGTTGAAAGATTGCATACTTAATTTGGATTAATTGAAGCGACGATTAAGTGAATTATAGACCGTGAAATAAATCGTTTGGCTTAAAGCAAAATTTAATTTAAAATAAAGTTTCAAATCAGATTGGTTTTGAACAGTGATAGTTTCACTGCCCTAACATTTATCTTTAATGCCTATGTGTAAAAGAAGATATGATGTTTAGTTTTTTATCAAGGCCTAAAATATTCGTTTGAATCTGAAATATTCGTTTGATAGGATAATTAAAAAAAAAAAATCGGAAAAATCTTACCGTTGACAAAAACTCTGGGATGATATTTTCATCTTTTGCAAGCCATTCAATTCGTTATACTTATGGAAATGTCTGAAAGGTTAAAGATGATTTCCCAAAATCCCTCCAAAAAACGCCGAAAGCAAGGTGGAATTTCCAAAAGTCAGAGAGGGAAACTTTTCAGAATACCCGTCGACACCATTTGATACATTCCTCCAACATCGTGCCTACCAACTTTGATCGTTTTACTGGTCTTCTTTTAGCAACGGCGAAGAAATATGTATATCAAGGGGCTTTCGTAAGGAATACATACAATGCTGGAATAACGATAGTGACAGACTGTACGAAGAAGAGTCCGTTCCTATGGAAAAATATGAAGCAGAAGTGGATAACTTCAGAAACTAAGTTTGTCCAACCTACCACCCGCTTAAAAACTAAACATCGAGAAACTTAACATCGTCGAGAACTTATAAGACACATCAACAAGGAGTTCAAAAATTTACGACGAAGTACAACACCAGATGCAGCCTATTTAAACCCATTCTCTGCAGCTAAAGTTGATACTTCCCTTTCTTCAATAAAACTAGAACTGTAGTCGGCGCAGATGGAACAATCCCGGAAATCTTAAAGCACAAAAAAGTAAAGAAATGACTTGCCCTCAATTTCAAAAGTAAAGAAATGACTTGCCCTGGCCTTTTGCAGGATGCTGTCATCCACCAGTCAGCTGGGGGGCTTCAAGAATTCAAAGCCTTCAAGAAATCAAAAATTATAGCGCTCCGAGCTACCGTCCTATTGCTCTCCTGTCATGTGGTCTAAAACTTTTTGAACGTATAATTCTGAACCGAATAGGCGGTAACATCGGAAAAGCTATTCCGGCACTATTCTAAGTCGGTTTTGGGAAGTCCAAAAGTTGCAGTCTTAGCTTTTACAAGCTCATAGAAAACGGCTTTAAATGAAAAATGAAAACCTGTGTAAGCTTTGTGGATCTTACAGGAGCCTTCGACCCCGTGTGGAAAAAGGACCTCCTGTTCAAGCTTCTATAGACCGTCCCGTGCACAAAAATCTGCATATGGGCGATGCTCAGTGACAGGATATTTAATGTCTCCCTCAACGATAAACGCAGCAGAACAAGAAAACTCAACAACGACCCTCCCCCAGGGACAGTGCTTGCCCTACACTTTTCAACATGTACACCTACGACCGCCCAGCCACGTCTTCTCGAAAATTCGACTATACGCTGACAAGAGGCTTACCTTCAAACACAATGCCTTTTTAAAAGCTGGAAAAGGTGGCGACGTCAGACCTAAACCACCTGCAGCATATGCGGCAAGAATATTTATTATTACCTATTGCCTGTTGATTTTTTTTTTAAAGCCCCACGCACCTGGACGGCCAGGTCGCACTAGTATAGTAAGGCACTAGGAAAGTACTAGAGCCTACTAGAGTACTACTAGCCTCTCGAGAACTAGAAGCTGCTATCGACTTCAGAGATTTTATGGCTGTCGTTCACTCACTGTCTGCAAGAACTAGCGCCTTCATTGCACCGCAGAAATGCACCGCTTCATGGTGTACTTAAGACAAAACTTCACCTAAAAATGTCATGTTATCATCTTAGACCGGAAGCTCACTTATAAGGCAGAACA
Organism: Neoascia interrupta; assembly: GCA_947623515.1. NCBI lineage: Eukaryota > Metazoa > Arthropoda > Insecta > Diptera > Syrphidae > Neoascia > Neoascia interrupta. The sequence continues at coordinate 133,920,764 of OX392463.1, forward strand.
AAGATCAAAGCTTCTAAAACAAACAAGTTTTGAACAACGTGATTCAAAAACTAACAGGCAGCTCCTGGGCTCCCTCCGCAAACTGCCTACGTATCTCAGCTATCTCGTGCTGGTATACTCGACTGCAGAACATGGAGCCCCATTAGCCTAAACAGATACCACCTTAACAAGATTGGCACCGAACTGAATACCACTATGAAACTAATATCTGACACCTTAAGACCAACACTAGTTAAATGGCTTCCTATGCTCTGTAAAAGAGCTCCACTTGATCCAAACATTGATAAAAGAATTCCACAAAGTCCGAGGAAATGTCAGTGTTAGAGTCCCACTTTGTGAAAATATTTGCACACCACCTCCGCCGTGAGATTTCGCTCATGGCAACCTCCGATAAAACTATCAAAATTATTAAGTGCTGAAAGAATGTTACCGTTGAACAGTCCTGGTCATCATTGTGGGCTAACTCAGGCTGGCCGAGCTCAATATTCAAAAACGAGAACAGAGAACCAGAATTTGAAGTACCGAGGTAAGCGTATTGCAACCTGAACCGGATACGATCATCCACCGGAAGATGCAATGCAACCTCAGCTAGATGGGGTCAAGCTACTGACCAATCCTGCCCAGAGTTGTCATACAAGGGTAACATGGCTCAAAGCCGTAATAACAAAAGCTGTCCCTTGCCTAAAATCACCGCATCTGTAAAATATTTAAGGGCGAAAAGGGTAATGAAGGCTAGGGGCAACCGTTTTGCTGTGAACCACTGTCAGAAAGGTTGAGGGAACCAGTGAGAGACTTCCAGAAGAATGGGAGTCTCGTCGTGACTGTTTCTTAATGTTTTCTGTAATAACAATTTTTGGTATCAATTCCATACGCTAAATCAATAAAAATCCCTTCACAAAGTCCTCATTTCAGAAAGAGGGCGACATTATTTCTGAGAAGAAATATAAATTTTGTAGTTCCAATACAAAATTAAAAAAAATTAACTAATAATCATGCCAATATAGCACATTTTATGTCACACAATTTGCATTTTATTGCAATGAGTCCAAAGTGGAAGGATATGCAGAGAAAAATATGGCAAGCTCAATTACAAACATCAGCTGGATGCAACTTCAGTAGAAAGCATCAAATGCAATTCCACTTGAACAAAAATCTTCTAGTTGTCTATGGTAACAACCGCATAGCATTGTGCCATACTCGTTAAAGGAAACTGTTGCTGAGAATACGTCCTTGCCCCACTATAAAAAAAACTTTCTAATAATAAAAATTTCCCGCTACATGGGATTTTTTTTTATACCATCCCATTTGGCTTCACTTTTTTTTGCACCCCCACAGTAAAGTGAAAAGTTTTTGAATGTCCTTCTTCCATCTACCAACAGTATACGCTTCTGTATGAAATAAACCAAGCGCCCTAAGTGACTGAGTGAATCCTGTCATAGCGTTGGTCGCGCCACCTGGTTTCGTATTAAATGATGCGCGAGAAAGCGCAAAAACTCCGGGTTCTCCATTTCAAGATGACCTCAGAAAAAATGCGAGTAGCCTCATAAAAAACGGGACGCAAATGCCCCTCTGGGGCAGGCAAACCCACCGTGGGTGGCGAGAAGTTTCAATTACAACTTTTGTGTGAGGATATCTCTGTGAAGCTACTTTGTGATTTCCATACCGTAAAAACGGGATAAGTTTTGGGAAAGTTTTTTGGATATTTTTTTTCCCTGCCTCGCTCGTTTGCATTAAATTTTTATCTGTTTTCAATTTTTTTTCTGTTGGCTTGTCCTATGTGATTTGTCCTTTTGAGACAACGATGAAGCCATAATTTTTTTGCCGTTTTTAGGTTAAGAGTATTTTTCAACGCATCAGCACATTAGGAACCAAAGATATCTTTTTTATGATGCGAAAAGGCATTCTGTCTATGTTTTATTGGAAATAAATTATGAGGCCGCATTCGAAAAGGTGCGCAAAAAAGCCATCAGTGCCAATTTCAATTTAAAACTAAAGATTTAGTGTTATGGAGCCACAGTGGCCAGGGCCGGATTCGCCTTGTGTTGGCTTTTGTTGAATATTTAAGGAAATTTAATACTTCAGTGCAAAATGGGGACATAATATCATAATGAAGCATTTGATGTCAGGAATTTAACGAGTGAAATGCATACCTTTGGCGGACTGTATCGAAGGTTGAGTTAGAGTTGCCACGCTGAAATGGGCCCTAATCCGATCATCTTAAGCTAGAGAAAATGTGTTAAAAGCTAAAATTAATGCAGTGCAGTTTTTTCACAAAATAAAAGTCCCCTAAAAAAAGGGCTGAGCTCAATACTATCATCTATGCGAAAAAATTTATATTTTATATATGTAGACATTTTCCCACGATCGATTATGTGCGTCCAACATTTATCATTTAGTCAAAGTTTTCTGTCCACAACACATAAAATCGATCTTTTATGACAAATCTAACTTGTTCACAATGTCCTTTGAAACTAAATGCAAATTTGAGGTTGCATTAGAATCTATTTCACCACTTTTCATTCTTTGACTGTGCAACATAACCCCAACCCGTAACCCAAATTTCGTGGCTTAATCAAGCTTAAATCCTTTTTCTAATCGGTCTTGGGTCCAACGCTACTTATTTTAAAATATACTACAGTATCCGGTAAGCTTTTGGAAATACATAGGTCTAGAAAATACGTACTAAAAAAAAATGCTCCTGCTCCAAATGCCGTTTTTGGTCTGTCTGTGTAAATTTCTGTTGCAGATGCGGACCATGCCTCACCCGACTTCCAGGCATTTCTGCTTTGAAACTCGGGGTTGAATTAGACATTAAATTCAAAGTTTATGAGACACGTAGTCGAAACTACCGGGGATAGTAAGTTGGCCATTTAGGATCCCAACTAACAAACTCTTGAGAGTTATGTTCTTAAAACGTCAAAAAAGCTCTTTCAAGACTTAAGTGGCGCGCTTCAATCATAAGCTCTTGTCAAAAGATCTAAAAATAATCTTGTAGCACTCTTTTTAAAAGTTAATCACTCTTATAGCCCAAAATTCTTATAACAAGAGTAAATTAAAACTCTTATTACAAGACTTTAACTCTACAAGAGGTCTATCCTTATAAAAAGAGTCATATAAGAGCTTAAATCTTTTAATAAGTGTGCAAGTCTTGGAAAGACACGTTTACCTACCCTGATAAAAATATATTAAGTCTTATAAGACAACTTCATTTCTTCTGCCATTGCCTGTAAACAAAGGTCAGACTTTTTCTTTCTTTGAGGGTTCTCAAAGCAGGCATAGCGAAAGAGCTTAGTTTTCTTTGTGTCAAAATTATATATAAAAAAAACGAACATATAAAGAAGCAAAATCTATACTTTAGTTGATATATTTTTAACAGCATCAAGTTTTCAATTTCAATTTATCACAGGGAAACTTGCGGTTGTACAATAAGACTTGGTCTTTTATAGTACTTAGAGCTAAATTACATGATTGGTATTCGTAAAAATTAAACATTCATTAATATATTAATAATTACTTATCACTAAATTTAAAATAAAGATTTAGACAAAAGAATAAATAAAGAAAAATGTAGAAAACAGTAAAGTGAAAAAAAAAATAAAAGCTATAGAGGCCACTCCTCCCAAAAGAAGTTAAGGATTGCCGACCTAAAGGTTGAGATTCTGCTGATATTTTTAATGTCAGATGGTAGCGAGTTCCATAGTCTGATTAAACGAATGAAAAACAATCGGGAGCGAATACGAAACTAAGGGCATGATAGTACGAACAAGTTTTTGTCGTGTTTCTACAGGAATAAAGTTTGCGGATTTCCAAAGTTTTCTCAAACAACCATATATGCGACCAATTACGATGTTTATATGATCATAACAAGAGAGCTGAGGGTTTAACACAAAGCCAAGACATGTTGCAGACTCCACAACTTTTAATTTGCTGCTCGCTAGCCAAATATTAGGGATACAGCTTAGATCGAAGAGCCTATTTTAAATGGGCAACGCAACGCATTTATTTGGGTTAAGCAAAAGACCATTTTTTATTGCCCATTGATTGATTGCAAAAAGATCTGCGTTCATTAGTTTGACGAGCTGTTCTAACTTGCTTAGGGGAAGGGCACGACGGACCTGAGCATCATCGGCGTAAAAGTAGAAAAAGCAATGTTTGCACACCAAAGGTAGATCATTAATAAAAATACAAAACAATATCGGGCCCAAAATAGTTCCCTGTGACTTTCCCTGGGTTAGCGGTTCGAGTGCAGAGAATCTCTCGCCAACTACAACTCTTTGTAACCTATTCGATAAAAGGTCGTTTGGTGCAACATAATGCATAAAAGTCTATTTAATAGTTAATAATATAGTTATGCCACAACGAAATATAAAATGCCATCGTACAGCATTTATATTCCTCTTTTTGACAGGGGTAAGAACGATATACAGCATTTGCAGCAAGAGTTATGGTTGATTATAGGAGTTAAATAGCTCTTGTAACCAGAGAAGACGGTTGCTCATAAGACTTAAATAGCTCCTATAAATATGTCATCTAACGCTTGTAAAGCTCTCATTAGACTCATATAGTACTTAGGAGTGCAATTCCGAGAGCTGTACTCCTGGACATTATTGCTCTTATAGGGCTCTTGGAGAGTCTTATCGGAGCTAAAATGCTAGTTGGGATTCTTGCATGACTCATGTTGTGACGATTCAGCTGCAGCGATTCCCTTAAACTAAGTGCTGCTTTTGCTGCCATCAATTTCCCGAATATGTCAACGAGGAGAAAGTGAAGCATTCCGTCTAGTGTGGCTGCAGGAGTTGTTCTAAAAGCACCTGTATTGGAAGTAAAAGATAGTCTTGTGATTTCTTGTTAATTTCTCTAATATAGCGATATTACTACTCTTGTGAAGTGCCTTCAACCAAACTAGTATACTCCGTACTGTGTCTAACGATTGCCGTGTAAAAATAGTGAACAATCCGGGGTTGGAGTTCCCTATTTGGGCTATGACTTTACAGCCATCCTTCCACAAGATCAGAAGTATTTCGTTATAATACTCCAACCTCTTGGGTTCTTCTGCAACGAACCTCTTGGTTAGACCAGCTCGGTTTGAATGAGTAAGCTCTTAAGCATTTGCTCGAAGCGATGGCAAAGATAATTTTCATCCTCTATCAAAGTACGTCTGCCAGTCTCCAAGAACTTACAGACAAAAACTGAGTTTCGACAAGAGTTGCAAAAACGATCATTTTTCTTGTGCTATGTATAAAATTTTAGCACTGATTCCCGGAGTTGACCCTTTGAATCCCGAGCGAGAATATGTAAATAGACTCCTTACAGTGATGGAAATTTGATTATGAACAACAATATTTCTTTTCCAATATTTCTGATAAATAAGAAATATTTACTAAAAAATTTGGATACACATTAAAGCATAATGGAAAGCAGAAAAAAAATTAAAACGAAATTTGACTGTTGGAAAAAAAAATTCAGGATGTGGAAGCCGAACTTTTGAAAATTATGAAAAATAGGGCGGGTAGTTCGTTTATGAACACTTGCAGCTTTTAACGGTTATTCGTGATTCACTTACATTTTTATGTTTAAAATGTCAATCTGAATAATAAATGGGCCGTTTTCTATCTTCTGGTACACCTAAAAGAACCTTTTTGGTATTGATATGTTACAGCTTTTAAGCTTTTAGAGGCTAACTGCTGTCCTTTTAAAAGCTACATAGAAGTTAAGCAAAAAAAATATTAATGCTGATAATCGAATGCAAACCACCACTGTATATGTCTGTGGAAAGCACATTTTTGATAGAAAAGACGTTTGAAGTGCGCCATTTCCGCCGCTGCGCCATATCAGACAAACTTATCCATAATAAGATGCATGGCTTGAACGTCGCGTCGCCTGAGTTGTAATACCGCATGTTCAGAGAATTTTAGAGAATTTTTCTTATGGAAAGAAAGTTTGTTATTCGCATGTATAATTTAGGGAATTTTCCGAAGAGCCAATTCATTTCTCTCAGTTTGCTGGAACAACAATTCGTCCCAAAAGAACGCAGTTAGCACCGACGGGCATGTACGTAAAACATATCCGCTCGAAATCGAAGAATTGATACTGAAAAGAGAAGAGCGGGTAGGATATGGCAAGGCACGAGGGCCCCCCAGACAAAACCCTATTGAACCACCGCTCTAACAAACTGAAAGGAATGTTGCAAGATCTTAAAAATCGTGAGACCACTGAATACCTTGAAGGCTTGTCGGCGGATAGGAGCTCAAACTACACGCTGTGGAAAGCAGTTAAGTCTATCAAGAAACTTATAATCCACTCGGCACCAATAAAAAAAGCTAACGGCGAATGGCCAAGAGAAGACAAAGAGAAAGCGAATTTGTTTGCTGAACATTTAGAAGCAAACATTCAAGCCTTTCGACGGTCCGCCGTTGGCTGACGTTCAAAACAACAACGCGGAACCTGATAGCTTTAGAATAAAAAAGTTTCGTTTATTGAACTCCGACAGACAATAAGCAAACTTAAAAATAATAAGGCCCCGGGTTACGACCTGATCACTGGCGAAATATTGAAAGAACTACCAAAAATGGCATTAGTCAAGCTACTTTATATGATAAACGCTTCTCTTAGACTTCTATACGTTCCAAGACAATGGAAAGTTGCTGAAGTCATTATGGTTCCAAAATCGGGGAAATGCGCAAATGATAAAAAAATCTTATAGGCCCATATCGCTTCTGCCGATAATATCGAAAGTATTCGAGAAACTTCTGCTGAAGCGATTACAACCAATAATTGCAGAAAGACGCTTGATCCCGGATCATCAATTCGGTTTCAGGCCTAACCACTCCACAATAGATCAAGTCTACAGAATAACGCATGAAATTGAAAAAGTCTTAGAAGGGAAAAAAATATGTTCAAGTGCTTTCCTCGACGTATCGCAAGCCTTCGACAAGGTATGGCACGAAGGCTTGAAATATAAGCTACGGCAAAACTTGACGGAAGACATGTTTAAAATATTGAAAAACTATCTTGAAGGAAGACTCTTTCGTGTTAGGTGTAGTACTGAATACTCGAGTTTCAAGCAAATTCGGGCTGGCGTACCCCAGGGAAGCGTCCTCGGTCCGACCCTGTTCCTGCTGTACACAAGAGACATACCTCTAGATAACGAGACTGTCGTGGCCACGTTTGCGGACGATACGGCCATCCTGGCAACAGGTGAATCAGTCGAGCCATCAACGAGAAACCTCCAACGAGCATTGGACAGAATTTGTGTCTGGACGAAGACTTGGCGAATCGCTCTTAACGAGAACAAGTCTACGCATGTGAATTTCACTTACAGAAGGGTTAACAATTTACCTCTGTTCATAAATTCTGCACAAATACCTTATTCAAATGAAGCGAAGTATCTAGGGATGACACTGGTATCTAGGGATGACACGCTAAACTAAGGTGGAAACCACACGTAGAGAAGAAGCGTGACGAGCTCGAGATTAGGCTCAGGGAAATGTATTGGCTTATCGGAAGATTTTCGAAATTAAGCATATATAACAAACTGCTCTTGTACAGGCAGGTGTTAAAGCCGTCCTGGACATACGGTATACAACTTTGGGGTTGCACCAAGCCGAGCAACATGTCCATGTTGCGGACTTTCCAAAACAAGACACTAAGAGCAATTGTGAATGCTCCATGGTATATTAGGAATAGTGATATTCACAGAGATTTAGGAATAGCTACCGTGAGCGAAGAAGTAACAAACTTTGCTCGAAAGCTAAATGCTCACCTTCATGTTCATTGCAACAATGAAATGATCCGTACTCTAAACGAGACTCTAAACGATGTAAACAACGAGCGACGACTACAAAAAACAACACCTTTCGATCTAGCGACGTAGGGTGAAGCCGCATGAATGAACGGCTTAGTAGGTGCATTCACTGGAGAGCAACCTATCCAATGCGATTAACACTACGGAAGCGTAAACTACTTGTTAAGTTAACTTAATTGTAGCCAAGAAGTATTATGAGAGAGCGAAAATTTACTACTATATAGTGCGTTCTGGCAGTTTCATAGCGTCTCTCATAAATGGGTGGTTTTTTAGCACGTGGAAATCGGGCATAACCAATATCGGCTGCTTTGGTATTATATACCTGCTATAGTGGGCGTATTGGTATCTTTGAAAGATTTTGGAGTTTTAGCCTCCGTCCACCCTAGTATTCAAAAAAAAAAAAAAATTCTCTCAGTTTGATTACATGCTCAAGCTACTCTTCTTCAAAGTGTGGCTCCTACTCAAGTGTAGCTTCTATATTGTGACTAAGTCTATAAACAAATAATATAATTTACATTTCTAGCGGTTAAGAAGAACGATAAGCAAGTCCAGACGGAAATTTTTATTATATAAAGGTTACTCGTTGATATTTCGCCTGTGTCATCTGCGACCAAGATTACCGTTTCGGTCTTAAACGTAGCCATGACTGACATCAATTTGAAGTCTTATTTCTTGTGTTGACCGTTGAGCAATGACTGGGTCGGAATTCGGAATCTATTCATCGAACTTTCTTGAATTAAGAGTATTTAACACCGCTTCTGAGGCGATTTAGTTTATATTCGAGGTTGGTGGGTATTTGTCGTCCGATATTTGATTCTACACATTTTTCCGGCGAGGCTCGTCGTAACTTTTAATTTTTGCTTTTCTCTCATTATTTGTCGAAGGCATTGTGACGGTCGAGGAAAACCTAGTTTTGTTCAAGTTTTTAACGTTCCTCTTAGAATTCGATGTCTTTCTGCAATTTTTGGTTCCAATCGGTTTCAAGGGATTTCTAGAAGACTTTCGATAAGTTGAAGGAAACTTTTCCAGTGGTCAAAGCTTTTTCTTCCTAAGTTTGATCTTGAGCCACGTGGTTCTCCGTGTTGTCGGTCCTCTCGAAAAAAAACTAGAAGAGCGCAATATTGCTTGCGGGGTAGTCCGTGTTGGTCGTTTGCAATCTGACGGACGAGACTGGTCTTACAACACACAAACTGAGGCCTCTGCTAGGCCCAAGAATCTGTAAAATTTTAAGCAATTTAAAGCAGATTCAATTATCATGTAGGTATTTGTCCAAGCCTACATTGTCCTTTTCCATTTTAAAAGGAAGTTATCTTAGACGCATCGGCCAAGTGAAGTAAATAAGAAGCGTAGGTATCCTTTTTAGCATGCAATTGTTAAAGAATAAGCGGTTTATGGTCAGTCAATAAGCGGTTATGGTAAATGCAAGAAGGTATTACATTTTTTACTATCACAAAAATTATGAATTGAAATCCTGCCAATGTTTACCCAAGTGAATATATCAGCGTATATTTATAAATCTTTCTTGATACACTGGCGCCCTACATCAGCCTGCCATTGCCGCTTCGACTTGCCTTCGTCACTTACCCATACACACTTTTTCGTGTAGTTTATTTGGGAAATTTACGATCTCAGCATTCTTTTGGCTCATCTGTCTTATCGTTTTGGAGGTGATTTAAATTTGTTGTTCTTTCAGCTGTTTTAACGATGGTGACGGGAGGTCGCGCATCATAAAGGACACACGCATGTCTGTACGTGTTTCCTCTTGCGAAAAATCTTTGTGACGAATTTCCATCTACCAAAAAGGAAAATATGTCTACAAACTTGGCCATAAAAAAGTGAGACAAGAAAATGGAAAAGTTTTACAGGCATTTTTTTTCGTTCGCTGCCCGCATTTCTTTTATGAGGGATCCATTGCGTGTCAAAGGATCGAAACAGGGATAAAAGATGGTTATAATGTGAATGTCTTAAAAAGAAAAAAAAAAAAAAACACTGAAGAACCGAAAATCTTTCTCTGCGTTTTGAATTTATTTCCATTTGCCTGACATGCGTTTGTCTTTTCATATTTTTTGCCCTTTCAAATCGAGGCAAACTTTGTTGCTTCGTTCGTATGTTGTTTATGTCCTGCGGCAATTGAAGAAAAAGGGAAAAACTTCTAAGCAATGTATGTAGGGAGGACACGAGTTCTCAAATATAGGATGCGTTCGAATTATTTTTGTTTTTATGTGCTTTCCATATTCTTTTCGAAAGCTTACCAGGGCATCAGGGATATCACCACCCTGCATCCCGACCGACCCTTACGTGCGACTGAAGTGGGGCAATCCTGTTTGAGTAGTTTGCTAGCTAGGATACAAATTTTATTCACCCCCCACTCATTCTGTGGGATGGGTGCGTCTGTTGTGTACCCACTGTGTTTCGTAGGGAGGACATCGATTTGAAATCTGTGACTCAATTGAATTATCCTCTTGGGTTAGTTGGGTTCCTGCTGCTTGCCTGCTGGAGCAGAGCGATGAAAGCGTTTCTGAGAGAGGGTGTTTTCCGGTTATGGTACATAGTTTCAAATATTTTATTGCGGGTGTAAATTATGTGAAAATATCTGTGAATATATCAAAGGGTAGCAGGAGCATGAGACTTCCGCATGCATGCACATTTCGAAAAAGGGATATATTCGAAGCAATTGAAGAAGGAAATATTCGTATTTTGTGGAGTTATGCGATGGTGTATTTCATTTCCTTTATCAAAGTGAGAATGCACAAGTTTAGAATTCTAGAATATTTTTTACTTCTTGTAGGTATCCTAAACCGGGAACTTGAGAGCCGAACGGTGCTCTCTATAAGGATAAATTGAATTGTGAACATGAGTTTTCTCTACCAAAAAGATTTGAAAATGTTTCTTTTTTTTAAATTTTGTTTTGTAGAGATTCTAAATTGATGTAAGCCGGAATCAGATTTTAACAAAAGGAGTTCGAAGTTTTGAAATTGTTGGCGATCTAAAAAGTCTCTTCAATTTTTTGCTCTTAAAGAAGGTTGGGAAAAAGCTTCAGTTCTTTGCACATGAGTATATAAATTTTGAGGAAGTCTTAAGGTATCGATTGTTTTTGCACCAGGGAGGTGAGTCATTTTCTAAAGCTTATTTTCTACATTTAAAAAAAAATCTGGATGAGCTTCTGACTGTAGTAATCCCCTGCTTTCGTAAAATACAGGCGTGGCTTTTAAAGAAAGCCCGTCTGTATCGGAAAAACATCAACAAAAACTAGGACAAAATAAGAATCAAACCAATGGTAGCAATTGGAAGCAATTTTTAGATCGTTTCCAATCCGGAATTGGAAAAATCTTTGTGAGCTTGTAAACCTTGCGGTGATCCCTTGAATGTCGCTGTACCCTGGCACCCAGTACAGGTGAATGATGAACTGCCAAGACATATTCTTTTGAGATATTCAGCAGCCTAGGACTATAGTTTAAGGTTTATAGACCATGACAAATACAGTCCCTATTAGTACCTATTCTGCTCGCGAAAAATAGTCAGTACAGTGAGTAGTCCAACACGTATATAAGAAACAACTAAAATAAGCACAATTTGTTTTTAATATCCTAGTTGTTCTCATATAAAAACCCTTTTATAGGAAACAAAGTTTCTTATATGAAAAAAAAAACTTATATAAGAAACAAAGTTGCCTTTATGAAAGGTCAACAAAACGCTAACACAATTTGGCAGGTACATATTATGCCAAATCTGTCATATTTTGCTATCATCGTCTCTTGGAGATGTGTTCACATTTTTTTGTTACAAATTCAACCGAGCCGTTTACATGCATATACTTGCCCTGAGAATATACTTGAGTATACTTGCATAACTGAACTTAAATCTAGTTCAGAGAAGAAAAAAAAGCATGTTTCTTTTATGCATTGAGTTTTCTTTTAAATTGTTGATCTTGTGAATGAAAGATCGTTTCTTGTATCCGATTTTTTCTTATAAACGTATTCCTTATATTAGCTTTATTTTATATGGTAAAACATTGAAAAGACACGGTGTTTCCACATGCGTTGCTTTTAAGCGATTTTTTCTTATATGAGTGTTTCTTATATCCGTGCAGGACTATAACTTAAGGATTAGAAATGCTTATTTGATTCCATTTTCATAATGACATCGACTACCTGCGCGGGTTACCATCCATCAGAAAACTTGAGGATCTCAGTGACTTAAAACAGAACATTGCTAAATTTGTGAGCAACAAAAACAGAAATTTCTATTCGAAACCCTGGCCTACAACAAACCCCAAAGCAAAGTCAAAAAATCACATCGAATCGTAAAAAAAAACAAATTGAAAAAAAGAGCAATTCCTTTTAACACCGAAGACTCCAACCTCAGTCCACAAACCACAACACAGGGTATAGTATACATAGGTCGATATGGTAAACTTATCCCTTGCCGACACCTTGTTTCCATATAGCCTAATCGTGCGATTGTCAACGAAAGGAACTCAAGAAAAACCCAACCCTGAAAGAGAGAACATGCGGGCAAGCGTAAAAACAAACTGTTCTAGGAAGAAACGAAGCCGAAGACGACCACCAACTGACCACTGAGCAAGATGAGAAGCTGTTCACCGGATGTTGGTTCGATGCTTTTTGGACGGTCGTGTGGTGATAGTGGTGGTGTAAACATCTGTCAAAAACAGAGTCCTGGTGGAGCCCAAAACAAACTCCTTAGGTTTCACGGTCGTCGTCATCGTTGGTCAGTCAGCAGGGGCATGGAATCCTTTTGAAAATATTTTTCTTCCTCTTAAAGGGTGGCAGTAGTCAGCGACAATGAAACAAAGACTGTTTGGGTTTTTCAAGAAGGATAAAAGCTATATTTTCCGCTTGTTCATTTCTGAAACCGCATGCAAGAAACCCTTCAGAAAGAGTTAATAACACAAGAAAAGAATATTTTCCTTGGCAGGAAGAAAAAAACTTTCTTAATGTACACAATTTTTGGATTAAACTTTGAAGCGGAGAAGAATGAATGAAATGACGATAAGGACACGACGCGACGGTGATAAACATCTCGGAAGGGGGCTAGCAAAGCGAATAACAGTTTTTGGTTGCATTGTGCGGTAAGTCGAGGCGAAAATTATTTCTACTTGGAGATTGCTTAACAGAGAGTTGGTAGAACTTCTGGTGGATTTACGATTGGGTGACTAGAGAGTTTCGTGAATGGGTACTTAACAAATTAATCTATGCTGTTTATGGCTTTCCTCTTTTAATACTCTATACCACAGGAATGGGGTAGGTAGGATACTGGCGAGAATGTAACGTAAAAAAATAACGATAAAACACCCCAAGGCACTTCTGATAGCATCGGACGGCAGCAGAGGAATTCTATGGAATCTATTCCCGAGGAATAGATGGAATCTATTCCCGAGGAATAGATGGAATCTATTCCCGAAGGAAAAAGAGAGAGAACGAGAAGCGCTCATTTGAAGAGATAGAAATATGTTAAAACAGGAATAGGGCTTGAAAGTTTTACCTAATTGTCAAAAGGACCTGGCAAGGGTATAAAGTTCGAACTACAGCCTGTAAGGACCATCAAGGGAATATCGCAGTGGAATCGCAGTCGGTGCTGAGGATTTGAGGAACTATTCAACCCAGGCGAAGATGTAACCGACAAAGCATATGAAGGATTCCGTCCACCCAACCTGGATAAAGTGAAAGTAGCTATGTCAAAGCTTAAGTGCAACGAAGCAGAACAAAAACACACCTAACACTGACGTTTTGGACAAAACATCATCGTCGACAGTTAAAACTTTGAGGTAGTTACGGACTTTGTATAGGACTGGGTTCCACTATCAATTCAGACAAGGACACCAGCGCTGAAATTAAATGAAGGATAACACTTGCCAATCACCTTTTCTTTGGCCTAAGGAGGCAGTTGTGTAGCGAAGCCATCGGTCGAGCAACTTAAGTTTCCATTTATAAGACCCACATAATCCAAGTCCAGCTTTACGGTGCAAAAGCATATGGCTGATGGAAACGCTTGAGGCTGCTCTAAGCGGAAAATTGGACAGTTTATGGTCCCATCTGCATAGACGGGGAGTGAAGGAGGAGATATAACATCGCACTGTACGGGCTGTACAGCGACACCGACCTAGCCAGAAGAGTCAAAAAATACAACGTCTGCTATGGCTGGGTCATCTATGGGTGGACCTGGGCCTCAGCCAACAAGCTTCGCCAGCCAGCTCTGTCCCTAGCTAGCCGTCTCCAGTTTCGCACGCGAAGTTTGCTGAGGTCCCCTTCCACTTGCGTGTGCCACCTGAGTCTCGGTGCTCCTCTACCGCGTCATCCCTGCGGTGTGGATTCGAAGATTTTCCGGGCCGGGGCGTTGGTGTCCATCCGCTCTAGATGACCCAGCCATCGTAGACGTTGTGTTTTGACTCTTTTGGCTACGTCGGTATCGCTGTACACCCCGTACAGTTCGATGTTATATCTCCTCCTCCACTCTCCGTCTATGCAGACGGGACCGTAAATCGTCCGAAGAATTTTCCTCTCGAAGCAGCCTAAAGTGTTTTCATCCGCCTTTGACAGGGTCCATGCTTCTGCACCGTAAAGCAGGACTGGGATGATGAGGGTCTTATACATGGACACTTTAGTTGCTCGAGAGAGGGCTTTGCTACTCAATTGCCTTCTTAGCCCAAAGAAACAGCGATTGGCAAGAGTTATCCTTCGTTTGATTTCAGCGCTGGTGTCATTGTCTGAATTGATAGCGGAACCCAGGTAGACAAAGTCCCTAACTACCTCAAAGTTATAGCTGTCGATGGTGATGTTTTGTCCAAGTTTATCCAAGTTGTTTTTTAGTTTATCATAAATAAAATCTTTTTCTCAAATAATTTTAAATTAGCTTCACAATGTAATAAGATATTGTCTTACTGTGTCGCACTGATCTTAATAAAATTTAAATTGAACATGGACACGGCTAGCTGAAAATAGAGCTGACTGGAGAAGCGCTACCTCAAGTTAGGAACTAAGTACCGGCCTTGGATTTAACCCCCTATTCTATCCTCTTCGACCTCAAACAGAGGATGCAAAAATATCTTGTGTTGCAGAAAGGTAATCGTGCTCCAACCTCTCGCCGCACTTTTTTCATACCTGTTACTTGGCTGTTCTAACTGCCTGATTGGAAGTTCTTCGCGTCTTATTATTTCGTACCGGGATCGAGAAGTTGAGTTCCTCCTACATTGATTCCACACAATATGGGCTTATCGTCTTCTTTCTGATGACTCCTTGAACACCAGGTGTTTTAAATCACGCAAATCTTTTCTCAACACTAGCTGCCACACCAAGTTGCAGAAGCAATGGATGCCTATAAAAAAAGGTGGCAAAAAATACGGTCGCTGAAATGCAAAATGCTCAACATACAAAGAAATCAATCAAAAATCTCTGGTTTACACTGTGCGGGTTCCAAGTTCCCACAGGAGAACCTCACTTCGGTGAGGTCGGCTTGTCGGCGTCCTATTCGCGCAGTTCCGCTTCTATTATTAAGTCTATAGAGGGCGTTCAGTGGCTGCCAGGACGGTTAAGGCTGCCACGGACGGTTAAGGTTGTCCATTCTACATTTTCGTACATTGGGAAGCTAAGTGCCCATGAGACAGGTCGCTTTTAGATTTGTCGGCGGCCTCATTCATTTCTGTCTAAAATAGGTGGCCCCTTAGTGGGAGCTTCATGGTGGTGGTGGTGCTGTGACCAAGCGACATTAGACCAAATCTCAAAATTTGGCCTTAAAATTTGTGAAAGTGACATAAGACCAAATTTTATCATTTGGTATTATGACCTTTTATAAAGCGACAAAGTGTCATAAGGCCAAATGTTTCGTATAAAAATTGGAATATTTACAGGGGGCATGCTGCCCGATGCTGCTTTACAAAAGTGCTACAATGCCAAACGCCTGAATTTGGCTTTATGTCACTTTCCCAAAGTGACTTAAGACCGAATTTAAAATTGGCCTTGTGTCGCTTAGTCTTATGTCACGCCACCGCTTTGGTTACCTCAAATCGTGGGAGCATTTGGTCGTCTGAAGTCCTGAAGAAGTGTTGGGTAGGCCTCGCTCTAGCAAGGAGTAAGTTCACGTCTCAATGAGACTTCATATTGCGCTGGGTCATTTCCTGTGTTGGATATGAACCTAGGGCGGGTGAATGCTCAGTGTTACAATCTATGTGGAATTGCCCACCGTGAAATTAAGGCAGGTGCTCACGTCAAGCATTTTCATTTTTTTCAGTGCCTGTACAAAAAGTGTATTTGTCGATGTTTTTGCGTGTGTATGCGGTATTCATGACGACAAGCCATAAGCACAGCAAAATAAGCTTTAGCTACTGGCATCTCCTCAACTAAGTGGAAAGCATAAGCTTTCCACTTAGTTGAGGAGATGCCAGTAGCATCGTGCTGATACTTTTAAAGGTTCTCGACCAGTTCAAGCTGTTTTTGCGTTGAAATTGTCTTTGAGGTAATAGAAAAAGTTTTGCCTTTTCTTAGACCACGCCCACTTTCTAAAGAGATTTTAGATTAAAATGACTGTTTTGCAATAAATATATATGAAATTTGACTAAAAATTATATGACAAAAGATGTAGATATTAGCATTTTGTATATATAGTATATGCCTCCGTCCACTTTTCTGGGTCTGGCGTTAATAGAAGCATTTTTTTTAGTTAAAAAGGCCGAGTTTTAGGCCGAAATGTATGCAACTGCCTAGGATAAAGCATTCAACAGCTTTATTTTTATATCCCGCCCACTTTTTTCCCACTTGTTTTAGGCTTGTTTTTTTTTTTACCTAATTTCATTTTTATATTGCCTCCTCATCTCATACCAAAAAAACTCTTCATTCCACTGTTCACTATGAACGCCCTTCAAAGCCGGGCTTATTAGGTTAGGTGAATACAAAATTTGAATATGCATCTTCTCCTTAAACGTTTACAACCAATAATTGTAGAAAGATACTTGATCTCGGACTCGATTTAAGGACTAACTACTCAACAATGGCTCAAGTCTACAGAATAACCCAAAAATTAAAACAAAAAACCGAGATTAAAAAAGATATGCATGCCTTACGGCTTCGTAGAGGCAAGAAGGCTTGATAGTAAAACCTTGCCAGACGGTACGGAATACTCGATATTCAAGCAAAGTTGAGCTGGTGTAGCCCAGGGAAGTGTCCAGCTCAAGATTCAACCTTGTTAGTACTCTGCGCAAGACACACACCTCAAGATGATGAGACAGTTATAACCAAGACGCGGCGATGGTTATAACTGTCTCATCATAATTTGCCGACATTCTACGGGAAGCGTCCAACGAGCTTTGGACAAAATTTTCGACACGGACAAGGTCTTGGTGAATCAATCTTAACGATAACAAGTCAATGCCTGTTAGTTTTCAGAGCAGAAATTTGGAGTGTACTCGATTTCCCTCGACCTAGGTAAAAGCTAAAGGTCAAATGCGCGACGAAGTAGAAATCAGACTCCAGAGTAAGTTATGTATTAGCTTATGGGAAAATTTTCGAAATTAAGCATAATAGACTGCTTTTCTATACCTAAGCTTTATAAAAAAATCGCGCCATGAAGGTTGAGGGTCCCTTTCTTCTCCCCATCCATGTAAATGTCATCAAAATAGACACCAAGCTTTGTTGCTTGAATGTCTATCAGACAGTGTCCCGGTAATGACACAGTTGACGACACTGGTGAGTATCACCTATTCATACTAAACATCAGGAAAATTTCCGGGACCTTATTTTATTCCTTTTACTAATATGCCATGATCTAAATTCCATATACCTTCTTGAGTAGTGTATTCATTAAATTTTTAAAGCTGTCAACTTCCTTACTTTTCCCTTAAACTTACCAAATTGCACCCGATGAAACATACATTTCCGCCGATCGCATTTAAAACTCAAATAAAACATGAAAAAACCAACTCAAAACATTAGCGTCAGTTTAATTGTTACCACCACCCAAATGCATTACACTGACAATAAAAATTCTGCTCCTGATTCTAGGGAAAAAATTGAGCTTTCTACGCCTCATTGTGTGCAAGGACGACATAAGCATCGCATTAAATCAACTGTCCGGAATTAACGACCAAATTAAAGCCAAAAAAGCCTGCCATAACGTTCCACAAGGCGATAAATCAATTCCCAAATAACACTATTAGGTAGGTACTTACCATCAGCTAAGCACGACTTGTGAGTGTAAATTCACATTGCTGGTCTACAAATGCAATTTGTTCTAGTTAAAAAAATATTTAAAAAAAAGAATGCGACACAACACTCCCACAAAAAAAGTTAACTTATTCGCGAGAATATGACACACAAAAATTACATTAATTGCTTCTAGAAATTACCCGAAAATGTTGGGATTCGTAGTTATGAGCAGGGCATAGCGTTGAGTGCGTTTTAATGTTGCAAACATTAAAATAGACACCAGACCAAATGACATTCTAACCGGTCTGTTAATGGGAAATGATGGTCCTGTAAAACCATTAGTTTTTGTAGGGTTATAGAGTGTGTCCGGTAATAGTTAATATATGTAAATTGTTTTCGGAATAATTCCAGGGCTTGAAGTAATGTATGCTTTACGGGCAATTGATTTAATGAGGTAAATTTATATTTAAAAATAAATCTATGAAGCTTTGGCTGGTGTTAGCGTTCTGCCGAAAATCCATTAACTAGTTACATTTAAAATGAATTACTTCGACCTAAAATTGTCTCAAAATATTTTTTTTCAAATGTTCGATAAGGATGTTCTATTCATTATTGGTATCCTATTTCAAAGGAGGTTGATGGGTTTAATTTGTAATGGAATCGCTGACAAAGTGTTCCGTTCGAGCTAGACAGACTATAAAAAGTAGATAAATCAGTATCAATAAGTCATGTCGTTTCGAATTTGTTCATTGCAGTTTTAGACTTAATTATTTAAGGTATTTTCTGGCCTTTAAGGATAGCTTTCCCTTCGTTTTTACTAATAAGAGGGATAAAAGGCTTTTAATCAAAAGAGCTAAAATCGATATATCCTTCGACGACGCGACGCTTCGTTCTAATTTGCCTCTTAAGCTTACTAACTTTAGGTTCACTAGGGTCCATGAATCGCAACAGGCATAACAAAACTATAAAAGTTCGAATATGTTCTTTTTCTCATAAAATATGTAATAAGAATGGACAACAATTAGATGCATGCCAGAAGTTTTTATGAAATACTCTGCTAGTTATATTATTGCTCTTCTCCGTAAAGGCATAACACTTGGAGGGGGGGGGGGGGGGGGGGGGGGGGAGGGTAAGCTTTGGTGCTACTGTGCAGAGTTTTCATTTGTTTGTTTGTCATTCTTTTTTGTCCGATAATTCTTTTTCTCTTCAATATTTTCTATCCTCAAATTCTTTCCGCTCACGATGTGCTACGCATTACCCACGTAGGCCGTATTACCCACGTGGGCCATATTTGCCGCACTTATTCTGAAACTTTCACCTTCATATTAACTTAATGCTCACAAGAGCTTCGAGAAGGCACAACTGGACAGTGGAATTGAAAAATTTATAGTTCGTCTGTAAATAAATGTTTCCATGCGAGCACTTAAAATCGTGGCCTTTTTCCAATACCTCTAGCAGGGTGTATATTTGATCGAAGGTAGATTTCTAGGCCTAGAGCCACCCTTGTATAGACCTATCAAGCTGTTGACAAACGGTTTTTGGGCTATGTTAACCGTTATGTTATGTTATGTCATATTATGTGGCGATGTTAAGGAGTCTGCAGTAAGCTCAACACGGAGAGTCTCCTTTCTTGAGGTTCGAGGGAAAAATCACGCGAGCTTGACCGATGAATGGAACCGCAGCATTCATCGGTCAAGCTCGCGTCCGACCATATCTTTCAGATGACTCGATGCTTGCTCCTGATCAAAAACTCGCCAACCGCTTTGAAAAGTTCGGTAGCTACGCCGTTAGCTCTTAGCTCTGGATATAACACAGTTGCTTTCACTGATTCTACATGATGCAGAATTCTATTCGTCTTCGCCTAAATACAGTCTGAGGAATTCTTTTTTCTTTTCAAAATCCTCAGCAAAGCGCGAATATAGCAAAAATACCTCTTTTAAGGGATATTTTTTCCTGATTTTAGGATGAAGTCCAAATTTCTTAAGAAAAAAACCTGAAATTAGTGATCGTCGACCAAAAAAAACTCATAGGGAAAATCTGGTGGTGGCCGGAAGGTATTCAACAGTGCGAAAAATTTAAAGTTCGGTTTTCGTCTTTGCCCTGCCACATAAATATTTTCAGCTTTACGGAACGTCATGTAAGACTTACTGACTCTTAGTTAGTACTCGCTTTTCCCTGAACAAATTGCTTTCTTCTAACCAATGTGTCAAATGTACCCACTCGGTGGATTTGCTATAACGTCTTCTTGTCTGAGTGTCTAAGGCCATTTATCTAAATTTGCTTGGGCGCCCTTGGTAGCCAGTAAAGGTTTTTTCCGCAACACGTAGATCCCCGCTGGCTCTCGTTCTAATTTACAGCGGTTTCTCTAATAAACAACAAGAATCACTTTAAATATTCAATGACACCAAAGTACTTTGACAAAGGGCGATTCCCAATCGATAAATCTACTCTAATCCCTCTTAAAGAGCCCCAAAGAAACCGCTCGTCAAAGTAGATCGAATAAATTAATAAAACCACATCACTGCTAAGCGTCCAATCTGCAGTACAAACGAAAATCCATTATCCTTTCACAAAATGAAATCCAAACACAATTCACTTTCGTTTCCCTGTGCAAAACTCCCCATGCATTGTCCTTTGGTCTAATTGATAGATCCCCTCACATAGAAATAAAGGACTCACTTCAATGAACCATTATGCGCAAAAGAATACGATCGAAAAAAAAGTAAACGTTCGCAAAAACGATGTCAGACAACTGGGCAACTAAACCACAAGGACATTCACGAACTGCAATCAAAATGAATAAAACGAATGACGGAAGCTCTATGCAAGGCAGTAGGCCACAAAAAAAATCTGCATTCAAGTCACCCGCAACCATCAGAGACGACTAGGTACAGTACAATGGAGAAAGGATTTCGATTCGTTTTTAATCGCTGACTCACACTCTTCTATGGAAAGAGCAGAAAGGGGAAATAGACGCTTCAGAAAATTTACAACGCATCGGAAGGGAGTTTCGGAGCGCAAAGCAGTAGCATTCCTTAGTTATCCTGTTGCAAAGCAGCTCAAAAGTTTTCCAATAAACTTAAAATACTTTTAATGTCGTTCTCGTGAGATGAATTCCGGTAGCGCTTACTCTGCTGCTAGCTGACTTTTGGTGTTAAAGGACACCCTTTTTCGTCTCGTTTCACCAACCAGCGTACCCACTACTATGGATAAGGACTGCACGACGAAAAATTTGAGAACCCAATTTTGTGTTTCCTGTGTCTGTGTGTTTGGCAAAGTTGATTAGTTCGGTAGGCATTAGAGCAGAACTTTAAAGTCGAAAACTTTTCCACTTCGCTCTGTAAGAGCTTAAGGACCTGTGTACCTACTCTCAGTACTATGCTCTGTGTGTAATTCCCATCAAAGTGGGTAAGGTGTGGTTAATTAATATCGGTTACTTGTTTGTAAATAAATTACCCAACTAGGAGACAACGATTTTTCTTCCCTCTGTAGGCGGTTGGGCAGGAAGAGCACAACCATCAGAGAGGACTCTTGATTTGATTGTGGTCTCAGGTGGGTAGATGGTTGAGAATTAATGACTCTTAGCATGAGGATGGTAGAACAAAACAGGATTAAAAGGCCCCCACCCCACTGACTGTTTCGTAGGCGTTGCCTTGTCGGACTGTGGCTAAGCGATAATTTTAAATTACCGGTCCTTGCTATGGTCTGGAAAAAGGTCCACGCATTGGGATAGACTTGTTAACGCGTCCAAATGAAATCGCCATTATCCAGTTGGCTCCTTTCACCACCACTAACGCTACATCTTATCATCAAATTACACAAGCCGTTTCAAAAGGACCTTTTTTGTGGTGCCCTCTGCCTAATAGGCAGTGTGTCCCTCTTATCATTGTTTTGTCGTCATAGTAATCGTCGCTGCTGCGTATGACCGCTGGAGGCGATTTTCAAAATGTACAAGAAGAAAAAAACTGGCAACAAAAAATCCTTTTTTTTTCTCGTTTTGGTGTGTCACCAGAAGGTGCTATGGTGGTGACCACACACACAAATGTACGAAAGCAGGCGAAAAATGGCGTTAACGAGGCGAATAATTTTATGGCAAAGTGTTTTTCTACTTCATTAACATACACCGACTGACTGCAGCAAGAGCACCTCGCGTGATTCCTCTACTCACGCACCCGAAAAAGACAGCTACAGAGCAATGTTTTGTGTGTCCGTCCCTTTGGTGGCTTTTGGGGAGATTTTCTCACCTTTTGCTAGCTCATCTGCATGCTGTGTGACGGTGAAGAAAAGAAGAAATCCTATTATCGGATCATGGATATTTTTTTTTCATGAACGTAGTAATCATCGTTATTACCATTATCGCCTTCATCGTAGGTCTCAGGACTCAGTGTTGGGATTTTCATCATCATCGGCCCGAAACGGGAGGAGGTTGTCGGTATTTTTATGTGGCCGTGATAATAGTTGATGTGTCCTTATTAACGGGACCCCCTTTCCAATGGCTCGGGTATCCTTTTTCTTGAAGGTTGCGTAACATTTATGAGTAATGAGCCATGGGTAAGTTCTTTATGGCTCTGGATATTAATATCCTTTTGATGAGAGAAGGTAGATAACTTCATGCTAGGCGGGGGGATGTCACCGTCATCGTGTAGTGTCCTTTGTGTATAGGCTGTGTGCGAGCACCGAGTGATTAAATTGACTTTGGGGTACACCTTAACGTTGGGCGGTGATGAAGATGGCAAAATGTTTGATCCCTGACGGTTTTTTTTTCTAATAGCTTAGCCTCATTCATGTTTGGATAATGGTGCGATAAGCTATTGGAATAAGGAAGTCGTTAGAGGGATTTTTTTTTTCTGGTTTGGTGTCTTAAGACCGAGGCGATTGGTGATTTCTTAATGCGTTATGTTACATCAGGGTTTATTTTTGCATTACCTGCTCGTCCTTTTAATTTGACTAATTGAAATGTTGTGTTTGTGTTGCGGTTGATACGAATTTAATTATTCCTAATTATAAGAAAACATTAGATGTTATGAGGTGAGCTAATTACGTGAGGGGTGGGGGGTGTGACTTTATAAAGTTCTCATATACGATACCCTCCAACAAAGGACGCAAATTGTTTGTACTTGCTTTCTTATGATTTCACCTTCTCGCAGTAGTTATCACCCTAGTTTTGCTCATAGTTTTTGTGACTCGAAAAGGGGGTCGAAGTGATATTTGATTTGAAGAAAATATTCAAATCGAAGAAAAAACAAAATCTGTTTCATAGGTATGATATGTTTGTTAATTTTGCCACTTTGGTTTTTACAGGCCTTTACTAAACAATTTTGTGTAGGTGTAGATTTCCGCGATTTACTTTTTGTCTTAAAGATCCTTCGTACTGAGTGCTCGGCGAAGTGCACTTGTGTGTGAGGGCAGAACATCGGTAGCTCAGACCGCTAGTTTGAAAACGAATTTATTTTTCATAAAAACGTCCTCAGTTTTAACATTTTCGTGAACCAAATAGTGGCAAAAAAAAATTCTTCTTAGTCCACCATTTTCTCTCTTACCAGATATTAAAAGTTTCTGGAAAGACTACAATTCCTGTTTGCCAATCGCTAGGTGCTTTCCCAGGCCACCTTAATGACACGTATTAGCCATTTAACACCTTCTCCACCCATTGCCTTTTTTTAACATTTAACACCTACTCCAGCACACTAGTTGATCATCATTTCATCAACTCGACCACGTTCCAGCACTTATAGTCGACAGTTTACCTAAAAACAAATCTTTACCGCAGGTAACTGCGCGCTTTCTGTGGCTTTTAACATGTGGTAAGAGCTTCTGGGGCTTATGATTTTTTGAAGATTTTTAATTTGAAATTGTGAGGACTGTCATTGGTTTTTTCTATTGTTACGTGTGTTTTTTGTTATCGAAACCCAACAGTCATTATCATTACATATGTACTAACTGATTTGCGTCGAAACTCCTTTGTCGCTTCCGTGCGAAAACTTAAAGCACGGAAGCGATTGTTCTTCCCTGAACAAATTTTTTTGTGGATCCGGCCTTATAGGGTCCATACCAGAGATTAAAACGAGCCCAAGCCGTGATATAATACTCGTTCGAAAAAACGAGTACGATCAAACCGAGTATGTATACTCAAACGTTCTGTACTGCAAACGGTACAAAGCGAGTATTTCCATGAAAACGAACGATCCAAACGAGTATTTTTCGAAACCAGTACAATTTAGTTCGAATAAGTTCGAGTACCTTGCTTGCGAGTGTACTGATCGGCTATCAGGTTTTAGGGGAATGTTTCTTCGTTTGATTCCTTTGTTAATTTCTGTGTGGAATGGATACTAGAGAGTATATTTACAATGGAATGGTGGTAGCACTTCTTTTTGTCATGTAGGTGTGAGTTGAACTATTGAATGTGTGTCTGCTATTGTTTTGACTGTCAGTTTCACAAATAAGTTTTTTTTAGATTAACAGATAATTTACACAGCTAAACAATGATGCGATAAATCCACTAGGTAAATATTATACCTAGTGGATTCAGACAATGACACCAGCGCTGAAATCAAACGAAGGATAACTCTTGCCAATCGCTGTTTCTTTGGGCTAAGAAGGCAATTGAGTAGCAAAGCCCTCTCTCGAGCAACTAAAGTGTCCATGTATAAGACCCTCATCATCCCAGTCCTGCTTTACGGTGCAGAAGCATGGACCCTGTCAAAGGCGGATGAAAACACTTTAGGCTGCTTCGAGAGGAAAATTCTTCGGACGATTTACGGTCCCGTCTGCATAGACGGAGAGTGGAGGAGGAGATATAACATCGAACTGTACGGGCTGTACAGCGATACCGACCTAGCCAAAAGAGTCAAAACACATCGTCTACGATGGCTGGGTCATCTAGAGCGGATGGACACCAACGCCCCGGCCCGGAAAATCTTCGAATCCACACCGCAGGGACGACGCGGTAGAGGAGCACCGAGACTCAGGTGGCGCACGCAAGTGGGAGGGGACCTCAGCCAACTTCGCGTGCGAAACTGGAGACGGCAAGCTAGAGACAGAGCTGGCTGGCGAAGCTTGTTGGCTGAGGCCCAGGTCCACCCCGGACTGTAGCGCCACCTTAAGTAAGTAAGTAAGTAAATATTATACCCCTACGCCTTT
The DNA here is from genome assembly GCA_947623515.1 of Neoascia interrupta. Taxonomy (NCBI): domain Eukaryota; kingdom Metazoa; phylum Arthropoda; class Insecta; order Diptera; family Syrphidae; genus Neoascia; species Neoascia interrupta. The sequence goes on from OX392463.1 coordinate 133,945,862, forward strand.
TGGAAAATATGTTTTGTCATGCAGGTATTACATAGGTAGGTCTACCACTTTCTTGACCTTAAATTGGAAATACGCATCTTACACATATTTTCATTCATTGTTCATTCATTCACTAATCCAAAATTTGTATACCGTTGCCTACCTACCCATAATTTTTACTTTTCGGGCCTTTTGCTAGAACTAACTATGCTACAACTAGGTATTTTAATTTAGCTATTTACCTACTTCAAAAAACCTGCAAAGAACATGCACACACGCAGATCTTAATTTCTCAAGGAAAAAACCAAACGATCAATACGATCATCCCATAATGTACGAACAAAAGTGCTGATCGAAAAGATCGGTTCTGTTTACAAACATTGAGATACTTTTATGTATGTGCCACTTTTTAAACTTCGGTACACAGAAGCGAGTTACTTGCGAGTATACGAGTCATTGGGATGTACCGCTTGCAAGCGGGTTCTACTCGTGGCACACACAAAGCGAGTATACAGAAAAATCTAACGAGTACGAACAATCAGAAAATTTTTTTTTGTGTTCGATCAGACTCGTTTTAATCTCTGGTTCATACACCTCAAATCTCACTTGCTGCATAAACAATGACATAAGTCTTAGCCTCAATATACAGAGTGTACGGTGCACATGGAAATATGCAGAAAACCAAAAAATTACATAAAGAAGCTACATAGAATATGTACTTGTATGTTAACACTTTTGATAAAAGTGTATGTATCTACCTGACTTTATTTTTGTGTCAGAGATATGTATTTATTCCTGTGTGAAGGATGACTACAAGATTCCTAACTATAATTTTTCGCCATTCCTAATGATTCATATGCAGCTGGAGGTGTTGGTGTATTTGTTAAGGATTCTTTTTATTCCTTTACTATTGCTCCAGCTTGGCCAATTCTACAATAGTAAAGGAACTGCGCCGGCCGGTCATCAGGAAAGCTGAGCTTGGAGTGAAAGCAAAGATCTCAGTTTTTAATTCAGTGCTCGTTCCGACCCTCATCTATGGTCATGAAATTTGGGTAATGACCGAAAGAATTAGATCGCGGGTACAAGCTGCCGGAATGAGATTCCTGATGTGCGTTGCTGGTGTTGCTCTAAGGGACAGACTGAGAAACGTCAGTATTCGTAGGATACTCATCTTAGTGTTGAGCAGCTACTTCTCCGAGTGGAGCGATCGATTCTTCGATGGTTTAGACACGTTGTTCGCATGCCCCCTGACAGACTTCCTAGACAGGTCATGCTAGCCGAGATGCGAGCGCGTCGCCCCCCTGGTAGCCCACGAAACAGGTGGTGGGATCAGTTAAAGAACCTCTCTGAGTCCCGCCTGGGGATTGCGCCGGAGTCTCTTGAGTTGGTGGCGGAGGATCGAGAAAGATGGAAGGACAATTTAGCCACCCTCGCTTCGCGACCCTTTTAAAGGATAAGCGGCATTCGAAAATGATGATGATGATTCTTATTGTTGTTTCCCTCAGTGTCAAAAGTGCAGATGTCCTTAAAATGAATTGTAATATTTGTAAAACTAATTTTACAATAGTTTGTGTATACACACTTCACACTTCGTCAGTAAATATGTTTTTGGAGGAATTTTCAATCTTATTAAGTAGAAAAAATCTTGTCATCCTTGGAGATTTCAATTTAGAGATTCTGTGCTCTAATGCGGTTGCTGAAAGGTATGAAGCCATCTGAACATGTTTAGTCTCTTTTGTCCATGACGTAACTAGGCCAGTCACCAATACTTGCATCGACCATGTTTTTGGTCGCTTCAATAAGGTTGAAACGAATCAATGTGCGGGTATCAACTTCGATCTTAAAATTACCGATCACTGCATGACAGGTTTGTTATTTAATCACTTGAAGTACAAGTATAAACCTGAAGTAAGTTCACACAAACTGCGTTGTAAGATTACCAATAACCCACTTAATCTTGTGTTGAAAAGGCGATACGCCAACCTATGCAAAAAAGTCAACAAAGAAACCTTATTCTGTCCCGACAAGTACTTTAAAAATAGATTGAACAGTGCACAAGGGAACATAAAAAAATGGGAAGTACTTAACTTTATAATTAATCGCAAGACAAAAAGCTATAATATATCCTTCTCACTTGAAAAAGTTAACACGGTCGTCATTGATCCTGTAATTGTTTCGAATGAGTTTAATGAATATCTTGCCTCGGTTTTAAAGTTGACTTCTACCTGTGAAAATCCATTGTTATGTAATAGCTGCTCCGCTTCAGAAATTTCGGACAGCAATATTTCCATAACAGCTTTGTTTTCAATCCTATTTCGGGACTTGAATTATTAAAATTAATAAAATCTTTAAAAAATTCAAACTCTTGTGGGGAAGATGGAATTTCAAATTCCATCTGAAAACGTATTGCCTTTAATGTGGTTGATATATTGGCCTATCTGTTTAATTTGAGCATTTTTTCGGAAACCTTCCCGGAATCATTAAAAAGAGCGAACGTAATACCTGTTTTTAAAAATGGGAATAGAAAAGACAAATTAAATAGCAGGCCTATCGCATTTCTCTCAGTTATGTCTAACATTTTTGAGAAAGCTAATAAATGTAGAATTTTATATTACCTCAAAAAAAAAAAAATAATTTTCTAAGCGAGAATCAATTCGGATTTAGAGTTAACCGTTCCACTGAAGATGCTTTACTTGATTTCTCGCAATGCATTTATCAGGGTCTAGATGTAAAGAAAACTTGCGCCGAACTTTTCGTGGACATCACGAAAGCCTTTGATATGGTGGATCACAAAACTCTTTTAAATATGTAAGTTGTATCGCGCAGGTTTTCGAGGCTTTTTCTTAGACTGGCTTACTTCTTATCTTAAGTATAGGGCGCAGAAAGTTAAAATCGGGAACATTACTGGAGGCCCAAAATTCATAAATCTAGGCTTCCCACAAAGCTCCGTGCTAGGCCCATTATTGTTTTTAGTTTATGTCAACTCAGTGTTCAGTCTTCCATTCGTGGGTAGGATAAAGGCCTTTGCTGATGACTTTGCGTTTGCATGTAAAGACTCTGGTCTGCACAACATAAGCTGATACTAAGCAGTAAGGCAAAGCTGATGCTCTTAAGCCTTACCGCTAAAGAATCTCCGGCAGTAGTTTGATTAAGTGTGGCTGCAGTATTCCATACGATCACAACAACGCGTGTACTGCAAGTTGCTTTATTATTGAAGTAGTCAAGAACTATAAGTACCTAGGAGTGGTAATTGATCAAAATCTTAGTTGGAGTGATCATATTTTTTCCAAATAGCAATATTTGCTATTTACCTTGCGTTGTTTTTGTCGGCCTGACAAGTACTGCTCTACTCGCATCTTAAAAAATATATATTTTGAAATCTTCCATTCCAAATTAGAATATGGTATCACCTGCTGGGATGGAACTCATTTTACTAAAATTCAGCAACTAGCTATTATGCAAAAATATGCTATCAGAAAAATAAGCTTCTCGTCCCGCTCGTCCCAACACTTTGCTCTTGTTCTTACTTACTTACTTAAGATGGCGCTACAGTCCGGGGTGGACCTGGGCTTCAGCCAACAAGCTTCGCCAGCCAGCTCTGTCTCTAGCTAGCCGTCTCCAGTTTCGCACGCGAAGTTGGCTGAGGTCCCCTTCCACTTGCGTGCGCCACCTGAGTCTCGGTGCTCCTCTACCGCGCCGTCCCTGCGGTGTGGATTCGAAGATTTTCCGGGCCGGGGCGTTGGTGTCCATCCGCTCTAGATGACCCAGCCATTGTAGACGTTGTGTTTTGACTCGCTGTACAACCCGTACAGTTCGATGTTATATCTCCTCCTCCACTCTCCGTCTATGCAGACGGGACCGTAAATCGTCCGAAGAATTTTCCTCCCGAAGCAGCCTAAAGTGTTTTCATCCGCCTTTGACAGGGTCCATGCTCCTGCACCGTAAAGCAGGACTGGGATGATGAGGGTCTTATACATGGACACTTTAGTTGCTCGAGAGAGGGCTTTTCTACTCAATTGCCTCCTTAGCCCAAGGAAACAGCGATTGGCAAGAGTTATCCTTCGTTTGATTTCAGCGCTGGTGTCATTGTCTGAATTGATAGCGGAACCCAGGTAGACAAAATCCCTAACTACCTCAAAGTTATAGCTGTCGATGGTGATGTTTTGTCCAAGACGTCGGTGTTGGGTGTCTTTTCTTGATGAGAGCATATACTTGGTTTTGCCCTCATTGACTGCTAAACCCATATTCGCCGCTTCCGTCCCAATACTCACGAAGGCTTCACTGACATCACGCTTTGTTTTACCGATTATGTTTATGTCGTCTGCGTATGCGAGTAGTTGAACGGACTTTTGAAAGATTGTACCTCTGTTGTTGGCGCGAGAGTTCTGCACTCTCAAGTATGATGTTAAAGAAGTCGCATGACAGCGCGTCGCCTTGTCTAAATCCTTTTTTGACATCAAAGGGGTCGCCGACCTTGACGGAACAGCGTGAGTTTTCCATCGTCACCCTGCACAGACTGACGAGTTTGGCAGGGAAGCCAAAACTAGACATTGCGCTGTATAGCTCGTCTCTATAGATGCTGTCATACGCGGCCTTAAAATCGATGAAGAGGTGGTGTGTATCGATTTGGAATTCCTGGGTTTTCTCCAAGATCTGCCGCAGTGTGAATATTTGATCGATGGTGGACTTTCTTGGCCTAAAGCCACACTGATATGTGCCTATCAGATTGTTGACAAACGGCTTCATATACGATGTTAAGAAAACTTATGCCTCAGTAGTTGGCACAACTCAGAGGGTCTCCTCTCTTCAGGATAGAGCAAACAATGCTGAGGTTCCATTCATGCTTCCGGCATGCTTTCTTCCGACCATATCTTGCAGATGAGCTGGTGCATGCTCCTAACCAACTCATCGCCAGCGGATTTAAAAAGTTCGGTAGCTAGGCCGTCTGCTCCGGCTGCTTTGTTGCACTTGAGCTTAGACACAGCTACTTTCACCTCCTCCAGGTCGGGTGGGCGATATCGTTCGTATGCTTCGTCGGTAACGTCTTCGCCCGGGTTGAATGGTTCGTTCTGCCTGACAGCGGTATTTGGTTCTTCCTCGCCGTTATACAGTCTGCAGAAGTGGTCTTTCCAAATCCTCTGCACCGACTGCGATTCTTCAACGATGTTCCCTTGATGGTCCTTACAGGCTTCAGTTCGAAGTTTATACCCTTGGCAGGACCTTTTGATCCATTGCTAAAACTTTCTAACCTCATTCCTGTTGCGACATCTCTCTATCTCTTCAACCGCGCACTTCTCGTGCTCTCTCTTTTCCCTTCGGAGAAGCCGGTGTTTCTCTCTCGTCCTCTGCTCGTAGAGCTCGCGAGCAGCTCTAGTCCTTCTGTGCAGCGCCGCTTTGTATGCTTCCTGTTTAGCTGCATGTGCTTGCCGGCATTCATCGTCAAACCAGGGGTTTCGTTGTGGTGGCCGTGTGAAACCCAGCACTTCAGAGGCAGCGCCTCTGATGGCATTTTGGCAATGTTGCCACTGGCTATCAATACTTGATGCTGGCTGCATAGGACTTCGTAGAAGGTCTTGAGAGACTCGGCTGGAGAAGGATCTGGCGATCTCTTGCGATTGTAGTCGGCCGACGTCAAACTTCCTCACAGTATTTCCATTACTTGGCGCTGGTGGGGATATCCGCAGCCGTACCTTGGCTACAACAAGGTAGTGATCCGAGTCATTGTTGGCCCCTCGGAAAGTTCGGACATCCATGATACTGGAGGAGTGCCTTGCGTCGATCGCAATATGGTCAATCTGGTTGACGGTTAATTGAACAGGAGATCTCCATGTCCCTTTGTGGATATTGAGATGCGGGAACTGTGTACTAGCTACACAACGTGTCGCCCCGCAGCAAAGTCGATCAGCCTGAATCCGTTATCGGAGGTCGTGTCGTGCAGGCTATGCTTTTCGACAGTACGACCAAAGATGCCCTCCCTTCCTAGCTTGGCATTAAAATCGCCTAGGACAATCTTAATGTCGTAGCTAGGGCACTGCTCAAAAGTTTTGTCCAGTAGCTCGTAGAACATATCTTTGGTCTCGTCATCTTTCTCCTCTGTGGGGGCATGTGCGCATATCAGGCTAATGTTGGCGAATTTAGCCTTGATGCGGATCGTCGCGAGGCGCTCGCTTACAGGGTTGAAGCTCAAGACTTTTTGCCTAAGTCTGTCTCCAACAACGAAACCACATCCAAATAGGCGCTGTCTTTGATGCCGATAGCAGTCGCCGTAGTAGATGTCGCAGTTTTTCATCCTTCTTATGCCCGGCCCGTCCCACCGCATTTCTTGGATGGCAGTAATGTCTGCCTTGCAGTCGTTAAGGGCCTCTCCTAGTTGCTCGGCTGCACGTGGTCTGTTAACCTAACATTCCACGTGCAGATCCGAAGCTCGTTGTCCTTTTCTCGTTTGCATTGGTCGTCAACAGTAAATCCGTCCGAATCCGAGGCTTGTTTCTGTTTCGTGACTGGTGTTTCTTTACGTGGCCGGGAAGTCACCCCGCGGCACGACCCCCAACCTGGAGGACCAGATCCTTTGTTTAGCTCTAAGGACGGAGGGCCGGATAGCCCGCTCCTAATAGGCCTGAGCTCCGAATACGTCGTAGTAGCCCATATAAGGTGTTCACTAAGTAGTTCGGCCTGACTGATGGACCCCACCGTTGATTCCATCTGGGGAATTCCTCCGCTGGCGTCCGGATGCAAGGAGAAGTGCCTTAGTGGGAACACTCCTCCCACCCTCTCTCGTATGCTACCCCCAACAACCTTCCAAAGGGGTTGGAACCCAATCTCCAGTTGCCCTTGTTCTGTAAATTGCATATTCTGCTAGGAAGACATTTGTACTATTTTAAAGCTTTAAAAATCTTTTACGTTCGTGTTGGCTATTTTCAGAGCCCCAACAATGAGACTCACAACCTTCGAAGTTATTTTAACTCTTTAATTAGTATTCCTACAATTCGCACCACTAGTTTAAGAAGCTTTTACTCTATTGTTTCCTACAAATTACTCAACACATTCCCCGTAGACATTAGGAACACTAGGAACTTGTATAAGTTTTTTAATAAAGTAAAACTTTGGCTTTTGAATATTGACCACAAAGAAATAGAAGTTTTGTTGCACTTCATAATCTAGTTTAGCCGTATAGCGAGTTGATATAAATTTGTTTCTTTGTTTAAATATATACGTTTTATTTTTTACCTACCTACTTACACTCCACAATTAATTCATTTAAAATAATGTGACATTTCCACTGTTTGTTTTTTAAACACTTATGTCACTAACTGTTCTTTAGATTCATTTTATTTTTATTGTTGTAAGAAACTAAATATTGTTAAATAAGATATATTTTATTTAAAAAATGAATTTTTGTGTATAAAGAAATAATAAATAAAAAATAAAAATAATAAAATAAAATAAATGTTGCATTTCACGTATCGGTGTTACTGGACACTTCGGTTTCAGGAGTAAGTAGGATTGGCATCGACTTTTGCTTTGACCCGTATGGTATGGACAACATCTTTTTAAAATTGATTGTATAAAGCCCCTACAGCTGGACATTTCCATGTTACTTAATTCTTTACTTTCCTTTCAATCTTACGGATCAGAGCTTTAATAGCATTTGATCGTTCCCTACGATAAACTAACTTTTCAATTTCCAGTTACAACAACCCAAAGGCAAGACAATAAAAACAAACCAACTCCGACTATCCCTGTGTAGAAACTGTTGGCAACCCCTTCCATCCGTGTTACTAATAGATTTTTGTAATTTGCCATCTTCATATCCTTACTCAAACCTTGTGCCAACCCTATTTTAGACCCCTAAGGACAATCGAAATAAAAATACTCTCCAAAAACACGACAAGGATGTGAAATAAAATCACAGCTTCAGTTAGGATTGAATTGATAACCATAAAAAGGATGCTACTGCTACTAGTGCTCAATAAAAAAGAAATCTTAATCTCTTAATGGATGACAATATACGCCAAACAAGGGATATATTCTGCGATGAGTGTATGTCCTTAAAGTGAAATATAAAAAAGCAGAAAAATAACGATTGTAAGACCAATACTCGACGATACGATCAGCATGAAGTGTGACATTGGATGTGCAAGTTTTACGGAGAAGGACATCCAACAAACGACCAAGTCTGACAATAACAGTATATCTTTGCGAGTCTGTATCCCTTTTCACCCTAGCTCTCGACAGCCCGTGCGCCGTGACAATACTAACCAGAAAAAGAAAAAATATACACCTCGACTGCGAGTGGCTGCTGGGGACTGATGATGAAATAAGTCTCGAATCCTTTTTTTTTGCTAAGTATTGGATATCAAATCAATCAGTATATGGAGTTCCTTTATCGACAGTGCAGAGTGGTTGTCCAATTTACTGAACGCAACAAAAAGATTATTTTCTTGACTGTATAAGGTAAGTAGGTATACGATTGCAATCGAATTATGGCCCCGAATATTTTTATCAGGAACCCACCCCCTATCGTATACCTAATTTGCAGAAACAAACAGCTTATACCGAACGGCAGAGCCCTTGAATTGTCTCACTGGCTAGACATAGCGGTTGTAAACGAGGCGCCATACAAAAACCCCAACGCAAAGCAGAATTTGTAGGACGAAAGGATCAAAAATAGCAGAGACATAATCAGCGAAAGGAGGCAGCGTGGGTAAATCTTACGAGTCACCACAACAAAAAGTGAAAGTAATAAAAGAGCACAACTGGAGTCGGGGAGGGGGGACGTGGATAGATAAATTTCCTACAAACTAAAAGGATAGGCAAGAATGATTAGGGGGTTGACAAACACACCCAACCACCCCAAACCGACGACCATTCACACACAAACGGATTTATTCCGAAACAAAAATCGATTCTCATAGTTTTGGCTGCTTTTATTTCGGTGGTCGTTTGTGTTGTTTGTTTGTTTACGGCCATTATCCTTGGTTTATAGTCGTTGTTATTGGCGTCCTCTCTGGTCTTGTTGTGTGTACTTTTTGTGTGATGTACTCCGCAGCTTCTTCCGGTTTTGTTTTTGCCTTGTACTTCACTTGTCGTTTTGGTGTATGTGGTAAAATTAATAAAATATTCTTGAACACTAAAACTGTAGCAAGGACAAAAATGGTAATCATATTGTAGTTTGAGAGGAGAAGGGGGTGTTGTCTAGTGCCAGCCAGTGTGTGTATATAAACGAGAAAGGCCAGCGTCGGATACGTGCCTCGACATAAATGAGCGTGTGTCGACGTCGATGTGGCCAACGATATCATATCATACCCTTGTACGATGAGCTTGACCTTACAGCTCCATGTAAGTTAGATACAATCGGTAGGTATAGTGCTTAAGAAAAGATATGAAATTTACTTTTCTTTCCTCTAAAAAAAGACAGGCAACAAACATATAACTGCACACTTGTTCGTGCATTTTGTGACACAAAAGGGATTGCAACATTTTTTTTCCTTAAAAAAGATTAGTAGACGGGCGAACAACTTCGCGATGTCTAGTCGCTCCCTGTCTCCCGTGATACGGCCATTTTTACGAAGTATTAGATTTGTCACGAGAGACGCCATAGGTGGCGTGAAATAACACGAAACAAAATAAAACCAAAATTCAGTCCTATATCGTTTTCTAAAACGAAATAAGGCCAATTTGGTATTACATATTTCATAACTTACTTACTTATAGGGCTCCCGACACGTGGAGGGTCTCAACCTGGTTCACAGTAGCCTTCCATCCTGGGCACGCTACTTTTAATTGACCGGACCAAGCGCTCTGGCATCCGCGTTGTGATGTGGTCCTAAAGACGGAGGTTTGATCTTCCCGGTCGTCTCGAGCCTATGGGGGCTTGGATTCGAAGGTCCTCTTGGCTGTAAAATAAGTTAAAAAAAAGTTAAACTTTTTAACATACCCGTAAAAGGCCAACGGCGCCTGCCAGACAACTGGCACACTTAGCGGTGCGACGAAGTCGCGTGAGCGTCAAAACCATAAAAGAGGGTTAAAATCCATTAAACCCGCGAAGCGGGCCACCCAAACCCTTTTGTCTCCAAAAGCAATTTTTTTTGCCACATCAAATTTCATTTGCATATTCTTAGGCGAAAATTTTAAGTCCTAAATTAGGTACTTTGTATTGAAAAATTTAAACTTTGAATAACTATAACTTTAAAACTGCACGATGCCGACAATATTTAATAACAAATGCGAACTCAGGACACTCAAATACACATAAAAGCATTAAAACAACAAAGATATTACATTTGGACCTACGGTAAACATGTTCTGAAAATAATTTTTTTTTTGGTAAAAGTTAAGTTATTAATAAACTCGTTAATTTATACATTGGGTATATAAAAACTATTACCTAAAAGTAAATAAAACAAAGGTTCAAAAACTCGCGTTATTACTAAAAAGTAGTTTAAGAAGAAAATATTAAGGGAGAGTGGGGCTAGATTTAACATGAGTAAAAAGTAACAGTCAAAAAAGCAGGAATGCCTCTAAAAATTAAGAATCGCGCGAAAGAGAAAAATTTTCGTTTTATGCATAGCAACCGGTATATATACTTCAATTGCAGATTGAACCTCAACGAGAGAGCTCCTATGGGTGGTGCCAAAAAGTGAATGGTTCGTATCTTTTAATTTTTGGTCTTTCTCCTATCATGGAAGAGAAAAATTGCTAAATGTATTTTTTAGTCAGGCATTTGTGCCTTGTATACCTGATATATATGTGAGTCTCTGTTTTTTGTAAAATTTTTGTCATTGTGCAAAATTTCATGCCGGGGCAAAAAATAAGACTTTTTCGGAATAAGTTGTAACATATGTCAAAACCTACCCAACAAGCTAATGAAAAGCCTTCAGCTCACGAACGATGTCCGCTGTCAACTCCTTTTACACCTTCTCGCTGTGCATATAGTCTGCAATTCAACTTCAGGTTTCCTTTCCACCAAAAGGGGTAAGGTCCTACCCAAATGCTAGCCAAGGAAAATGTTTAAATTGAAGAAAATCTGCTATTTTGATCAATACACCCGAGAAGCCATGGTTATAAAGGGAACGGCTTTAACAGCAGAGGGATGAAAAGCAAGCTAAAAAAAAGTTTAAACCTCTTGAAAAGTATTTGTACCGCATTTGCGTGTCTATTTTGTTACAGATTGCCTACTTTTCACGTGTTATGTCTTATGCATAAAATTTTATTAAAATTTTTTTTTTTTTTTTTTTTTTTTTTTTTTTTTTTTTTTTTTTCCGTGGGTAGGAAAAACCTTCATAGGCACTACGAGGACCGGCCGCGCGTGCTCATAGTAGTGTGAGATTCTTACTCACTAAAAAACCTCCCATTTTCCGTCAGACTACGACTAAGTTTCCTTAACAAGTAGTTCAAGCTTCTGTAATAATCGCGTGTGGCAGGCTGCCTTCCAACGAAGGCACCTACAATACCGTCAATTTATGCGGTTTCATCTTATGCTGCTAGATCTAACGGTCTCATTCGTTGTAGTCGGCGCGTAAGATTTGTCTGATCCAAAGTTCGGATAATTTCATTGTTGCAGTGTCCGCGAAGACGAGTACTAAGTTTGCGGGCAAAGTTTGTTACCTCGTCAGACACGGTTGCGATTCCTAGATCTCGGTGTAGATCGCTATTTCTTATATACCATGGAGCATTAACGATTGCTCTGAGTGTCTTATTTTGAAAAGTTTCTAAAATAGATATATTGCTTGGTTTAGTACAACCCCAAAGTTGTATACCGTACGTCCAAGATGGTTTTAGCACTTGCTTATACAAAAGCAGTTTGTTATATATGCTTAGTTTCGAAAATCTTCCGATAAGCCAATTCATTTCTCTTAACTTGATTTCGAGCTCGTCGCGTTTCTTTTTAACGTGCGGCTTCCATTTAAGTTTTGCGTCTAGAGTCATTCCTAGATATTTCGCTTCATTTGAGTACGGGATTTGTACCGAGTTAATGAATAAAGGTTTGTTGTTTATCTTTTTGTAAGTAAAGTTAACATGCGTTGACTTAGTCTCGTTAAGGACAACTCGCCAGCTCTTCGTCCAGTCGCATATTTTGTCTAAAGCGCGCTGGAGTTTCCCTGTTGATAATTCAACTGTCGTATCAATAGCGAGAATAGCAGTGTCATCTGCGAACGTAGCTAAAATTGTTCCCTCATCGTGGGGTATGTCTCTTGTATAGAGCAAAAATAATATTGGGCCGAGAACGCTTCCTTGCGGGACACCGGCATTTATCTCTTTGAATTCCGAGTACTCATTTTCGTACCTTACGCGAAATATTCTGTCTTTAAGGTAAGACTCTAAGATTCTATAGAGTTTTTCTGGTAAGCAAAGCCTTAATTTGTACTTCAGGCCTTCGTGCCACACCTTATCGAAGGCTTGCGATACGTCGAGAAAAGCGCTAGTACATATCTTTTTCGCTTCCAGAGCTTTTTCGATTTCGTTTGTTATACGATAGACCTGGTCGATTGTTGAATGTTTTTTTCTAAATCCGAATTGGTGATCCGGAATCAATCGTCTTTCTTCAATGATTGGTTGCAACCTTTTAAGCAACAGTTTCTCGAACACCTTAGCTATTATCGGCAGTAGCGAAATAGGTCTGTATGACTTTTTGTCGTTTGGACATTTTCCTGGTTTCGGAACCATTATGACCTCGGCCACTTTCCATTGCCTTGGAACGTATAAAACTCTCATGGAAGCGTTAATGATATAGAGTATCTTGACCAAAGCTTTTTTCGGTAGCTCCTTTAGAATTTCGCTAGTAATTAAGTCGTAGCCAGGGGCTTTGTTGTTTTTCAGATTATTTATCGTTTGACGAAGTTCAGCCAATGACACGGTTTTTATTCTATAATTATCTTGTACCGCATAAGGATTGAGCTCCTCGACCAACGGTTCCCCGTCAAACGGTTTGAATGTTTCTTCTAGGTAATCTGCAAATAAATCCGCTTTTTCTTTGTCTTCTCTTGCCCATTCGCCGTTGGCTTTTCTTAATGGCGCAGAGTGAGCTATAGGCTTCTTAACGGACTTGACTGCTTTCCAAAGAGAGTAGTTCGAACCTTTATCGGCAGTCAAGCTTTCGAGGTAAGCAGTAGTCTCGCGACTTTTAAAATCTTGAAGTTCGTGCTTCAGTTTGTTAGAAAGGTGGTTCAAGATTGTCTTATCCGGGGGTGCTCGCGAACGTTGCCATCTCTTGCGCGCTCTCCTCTTTTCGCATATTAGCTCTTCTATTTCTCGAGGATATATTGTTCCGCTGTTCGATAATTCGGACCTCCGAAAAGAAGTGTTATTCCACGCAGCGCTCTGAATGACTCTCACGAGTTTGTCTAATTCGTCTTCTATTTCAAGTGGCGTTTTGAGCGGTACATTTAAAGCTATGTTTTCTTTGCAGTATTTTCTAAAGCCGTCCCAGTCGGTGTTGTTGTTAGTTAATCTAGGCGCTCTATTCTTTTTCGCTAGGCTTCCGCCGATTTTCAAAAGAACTGCCGAGTGATCTGAACAGAGATCAAAGCGTTCTTCTACGTTCGTAAGGTAACGAGGTACCCCCTTGGCGATAAAGAAGTCGACGAGATCAGGTATTTTATTTCTGTCGGTTGGCCAATATGTTGGCTTTCCCGTCGATAAGAAGATCACGCCGCGTTTTGTACTTGCTTTAAAGAGGGCTCTGCCTCTTGTTGAATTGCACCGTGAGCCCCAAAAAGTATTTTTCGCGTTAAAGTCCCCGCCGATGATAAAGTTTGACCCAAGTGAATCAAAGAGCAGAGTAAGATCTTCATCTGCCAGCCGATACTGCGGAGGAAAATAGCTCGTCGCGATGTTGTAATTTATGTGACTTAATTTTACTGAGACTGAGGTTATTTGCATAGAGTCAAGTTCTATTTCTTCGTTTTTGGAGTGCTTTATGCAGTCTTTAATGTAGAGAGAGGATCCACCTCTCGAATTTTCTGAAGGATGATGCGCGTGATAGTCAATGTAACCTTTTATTTTGCGTGCTGAACCCTTTTTAAAGTGGGTTTCCGAAATCAGGCATATGTCTACATTATTCTTCCGTAGGAATACTTCTAGTTCGTCAATTTTTTGCAAAAGGCCGTTTGCATTCCATGTAATTATTTTGATTGACTTTCCCATATTCATGATTTTTTATTAAATGTTTTTCGAGGTTTAAACTCGAGCTCGCTCAGTTTGTTGAATATTACTTGATTAAGTTTCGCCTGTTGCTCAAACTTTTCTAAAATCATGCCTAGAATTTGAGAGACCGAATCTGATGCGGCCGATTGTGGCTTACTTTCACGTGACGCGACTTGAGCGTACGATTTTGGACCAACAAGTGTGGATTCTCTCTTTTGACTCCTGTGGGAACTAGGACCAGCGACGTTTTCTTGCGCATTTTGAATTTTGCCTTTAATCAAACCCTTATCCCTTGTCGACTTAGGGGTTTTTGGCTTATCTACTTTAGGAGGTTTTAGGCTTGAGCCCTTATTTTCAGTATTTTTCTTCGGAGCTTCATGTCGTTTTTGCAACTCAATGGCAATTTCGCAACCTCGGTAGCTCGCTGGGTGACTTCCCCTGCAATTGGCACAAACCGCGGGGGCCTGACTGCTGACATTGCAATCCGTCGAGAGATGTTCGCCGGCGCATTTTACGCATCGCGGCTTTTTCTGGCAGTACGCTTGCGTATGTCGGAAACCCTGGCATCGCTCTCATTGGGGAACTAGCCTGTTGCCCTTCCGCTTGGGCTCGATTTTTACCTTGATGTTAAGGATTGATTTAATTTTGTAGATTTCGTTAATATTTTCAGTTCTATCAAAAGAAAGCATAAAAATTTGCAGGCCGCGTCGGACAACAGCGGAATCTTTGCCTTCGTCCGTACGTTGCTTCTCTTTCTTTATTATGTTCACGGCGTCAAGAATTTTAAAGCCTTGGGCTTGAACGTCTTGTATTTTTTCGTCCTTGGTACAGGATGGGTGTAGTCCCCTCGCTATAACCCGCAGCGGCTTTTCGAGGTGATTTTCATAAGTAAACCATTGGATTTTCTCTAAATTTAACTTTTGTGACAGTGACCGATAGGCATCAGAGTCATCGACGTTAACTTTCCATACGTTGTTTCGAAGTGATGTTAAGTTATATTTCGTCCCAAGAGTATTTTTAAGGATGTTTCGCAACTTTCCGTAGTCCGCGATCCCAACGACATTTATTGCAGGTGGTCGGCGGTTTTTTTCTTGGGGTATTCCTGTCGCTTTGTTTGATACGACTGGTGTTTCTTCTTTTTGCTGCACGGTTTCTACTTCGGGTGAAGAACCGGCCTTTCGTTTCTTGGTAAGCCTTTTCCTAAAGACCGGATTCGTTTCGCGTGCAAGTTCTTCCTCGTCCGTCTGGTATTCACATTGACGTTTCGGCGTTTCCTCGCATACTATAGTACCACGGGGGTTCCTTATGGCTTCATTTTCTTTACGTAAGGAATCTACTTCGCTTTTAAGCTCATGGTAGAGACGTTCCATTTCATTAAGCTTAGCACGGAGTTCTTTGTTTTCCGTTTCAAAGCATTTAATTTTCGCTGAGTCCTGATTAACCGGCGGACTTCCTTTCCCGGAGACCTTTGATCCAGCTGGTGGAGATCGAGGCACCCTTGATTTTTTCAAAAAGGGATTTATAAGCAATAAATGGCTCTCCCCAGAATCCGTAGAGCCTACCTCCGAAGAGGGTGGATTTGCCAGTGAAACTGGATTGCCACCTGGGGTAATAATATCTTTTGTTTTGTCCATTGCATAGTTTGTATGCGCTACGCGCTCGGCATACGGAGGGTGGATTTTAGTCGCCTCTTACGACAGGCATGCCTTACCTCGGGTAAATTCTAACCCCTACCCGAAGGGAAAGGGGTTAGAATTTTAAAGGGGAAAGGGGTATTTTTATTAAAAAATATGCATAAGTTTAAACAACATGAAAAAGAAATTCTAAGTTTTAAATTTTTTATTGCCAAATGTATTGCATTTTTTTATATGTTACATTAAAGGTTTAACAATAAGACTTAGCTAATTTTACCAAATTTTGAGCTTCGTTTTTTACTTTTCTTTTAAAATCTGTTGAAAATAAAACGATAATTCATTTTAAAAATAAGATTTATTGTTTTTAAAGTTCCTGTTACAACATAGCCCGGACTGTGCTTCAACTTTCCCTATAAGCAGGGCTGACTTAGTACCCAAATTGTAGGACAAGTATTAACATTTTTAATAATTTTCGGATAAGCCGCGTTTTTAATTTTTATGAGCACAATTCTGAACCCATCCCGAACGTTTCGCTTCGAATTACATCGAGCGTGGTCACCGGGAAAAGTTACAAGCATAGGATTTATTAAAAAGTGTTACTCTTAGTCGCACTCTCCCCTGGAATTCGCTTACGTTTCAGGACTATTATTTTCTCCTTTACTTTCTTATTACTCAAAAGTAGTAAACAAGTAAGAAGGTGCAAGAGTTTGTCTGTAACGAAATTCTAAATACCAGAACCTCTTATCCGTTAACACCAAATTTAAAAGTTTTCAATCACAGGCCTGATTTCATATACTGTATGTCAATTAATTGTACAGCCACCCTCCCAAAAAAGGGCGTTAAAAGCGAATGTTCTTACCTACTAAAAAACCTTTTTTTTCTAAAACACTCCTTAAAGTTGGCGGAGCTAAATACTTAGTATGAAACAAACTTAGCAATCTTTAATACTCGTCTTTTTTTTTTTTTTCTTTTTATAATGAATATCTCGAGAAATCAGGTTTTTAAAGATTTAACATGTTAAAAGTGGGCACGGTCAATGGTGTGGGCGGTCCATTTTCCAGTTAAACTCTTCTGCCCGCTTTTGCCCTGCACCAAAATTTGAGTTCATATGAGTTGAACTCAAATTTTGGTTGCCTAACTTGACCAAAAGGCATTTTGAAATAAAATGTGAAATAGAGGTTGTCTCACATTGAAGTCAGTAGTGGGCGTGGCTTAACGGATCGGCCAATTTTCACATTTTGCCTGTGCAACAAAAGAACCAAGCCATGTACCAAGTTTCAGCTCTCTAGCTTGATTTCGAAGACCTAAATATTCACACATACAGAAAGACGGACGGACGGAGATGGCTCAATCGGTTCACCTGTCGGTCTCGATCATATCTCTAAAAGGTCTTAAGGGCCTACGGTGATTATTTCACTGTGTTACGAACTATGCGTTAAAATTAATATACCCATGTGTCGGGTATAAAAGGGCGGAGAACGATGTATCCGCACCAAACTGTCGAGGATACGTCGGCTTCTTGGGTATATTAATATTCCGAGCCCTAGATGCAGAACAATTTAATTTAATGGTAACAATATTATATGATAACATTCCTAGCCGCCGAAATGAAAATGTGCCTCGTTAGAAAATATAATTTTTCTTCCTTTTAAAAAAATACCGTCAAGTATGAAGACATACGCGGAGCGGTCCGTAGGCTTTTGTTGAAGTTATGGTCATCTATATTGCGCAGTTTGTGTAACATTCTATTTATTTATTAAAATTATTTCTGGATATATTTTACAGTCTGTAATATACTTTTTTCATAGTGCTGTCTACTGTTCTTATATTGGATGATTTTATATTGGGTTTCGTTGCTCTAAAAAAAGGCTGGCAAAAAGCTTTACAGTTACGAAAATAGAGGGAAGGACATACTCTTTCTTGGCCTTTTTTAGAATTTTTATAATTTAAGACCCATAAAACAGCAATTTTGATTATTTTTAACTACCATTAGACTTTTTGATCAATTTTACAACCACCTGAGCTGACATTCTGTGGACTCTGAGAAAACGGTAAAAATATGCTGTTTTTTATTTCGCTTGTTTACATGGGCTTAAGAACTTAGGGTCGAAAACGGATATTTTAAAACGTTTTTGATGCAGTCCGCTTGCCTTTTACACATTACATGCTTTAGCCAAATTTAAACAAGGTTGTCATAACCGTTAAGGATCTCGAAATCTTTAAAAAATAGTTTTCGAAAATGTTTTCACGTTTTTCAGTTAAATCTTCGAAGTTTTTGAATATTCGAAGTCTGCTATAGTTTTGTATAAAATTTAAGAAGATGGACTATGCCCGGTGTTAATTTAAAAATTATACTTTATACCGTTTGGGGGATAGAGGGGGAGAAATGCGTTCTTTTGACCTTTTTTTTTAATTTTTTAAATTTCAAATCCATAAAACAAATATTTTGATGTTGTTTCCAGTTCGCGTTAGACTAAGCAGCACTTGCCTTGGATGTTTTTTTTTTTTAGTTCTTTGGCCAGCGGCTTATGCGTAAACGGTAAAACAAACTCCTTTTTTATTTCGTTTTTTAAATAGGCTTCTGAAAACTAAGGTTAAAAACGGCAATTTGAAAAAAAAAATTAACGCAGCCTTCCTTCTTTTTGTAAGCTTTGTACTTTAACCGAATCTGAAAGATCGCCTATACCGTTAAGCTACTAGAAGACTTTAAAAAACTGTTTTCGAAAATGCTTTTATGTTTTTGAGTTAAATCTCAGAAAAATTTAAAAAATTTCAAAATCCGCTATAATTTTCCTTAAAATTTTGAATTATTTCTGATACGTGTGATTTTTTCATAGAATTCTTCCATTACCGTAGATAAGGGGGGACAGGAGATAAGGGGACACACACACGTTTTTTCATGCATTTTTGCGATTTTTTTTCGAAAATGCGTCAAAACTGCAGTACTCAAACTGTTTTTGAAAAATATGACCTAAGCACTTGGTTTACTTTGAGTTGCTTTATACGTGTGTTCAATATTTATTTTGAGCAATCAGCCGTTCAAAAGTTATGGCCTCCAACACTTTGAAAAACATGCATTTTCGACTCTTCATTTCTCAAAAACGTTTTGATATTTTCGAAAAGTTTTATTTTTTGTTTAAGGCTTAGTATTTCTTAAAACTTAGTTTCGTTTTTCTAGTTCTTGCCTAGTACACTTCTTAAATAAAAAAACACTGAAAAACATTAAGTCCATTTTCACATGAAATTTCAAACTGTAATTAAACCAAATAACGGTGCCTAAAAAAATTGCCCTCTGACTATTTCCGCAGTTTATACGCACACCAATTTTTTTCTTTCTACGACTCACCGTTCAGAAGTTATAAAGCGATTGGACGGACGGACAACGTAGTGATACCATAAGAGGTCCTTTTTCCATTTTTGAACGGACCGCTAAAAACGCACTGTTTTGGGCTACACAGCACTCAGACCCAATATGGGGATAGGTATTTCCATGTCTCCCAACATTTTTCAAGCGTCAAGGCCCGTTTCGAATGCGAATCTGAAGCTGGCGCTGTCGACGTCGTGACAGGAAGGATTTTGTTATATCTTATCTTACTACCCGAAAAGTTTCGAAGGACGTTTTTAAATACGAAATTGTGAAAAAAAAATTGGTGACAAAGAATTAAGTGCAAGATTTCGTTTGTCACAAACTTTCTATGCACCCGAACACGTCCCTATTAACCGTGTAACACGAAATCTTAAAGTTTTTGGTCCTGAATTCTTATACTGTATGTCAGATATTTGTATTGGTCACGCCCCCAAAAATGGGCTGAGCTGAAAAGTGAAGTCAATTAACTTTAATTTCGATAGAATCACAGGAAATTCGTTAAAAGCGAAAATTATTTCTTAAAACAGTTATTTTATTTGAATTTTTGAACTGTTACTTTCTTCTTTAATTTGAGTAATAAGAAGTAAAAGAAGAAAATATTTGTTCTAAAATTCACGCGAATTTTGAAATTATTATTTTCTATTTTGCTTTCTTTTTCTAATACTCAGAAATAAAATATTATTTAAAAAATTCGCTCGAATTAAAAAGAAAGGAGGAAGTAATTGCTCCAGAATTTACACGAATTTTTGAACTACTATGTTCTCTATCTCAATAATAGTTCCGAGGAAAAGAAAGAAAACGAGCACATAAAAGTTTCGAAATTCGCGCTAATTTTTGAACAATTATTTTTTGATTTCTTTTGCTGTTGCTTAAGAGTAAAGAAGAAATTATAAGCTCCGAAATTCGTTCGAATAGGAAGGAAAGGGGAAAATAATAGTTTTAAAATTCGCGCGAATTTCGGAAGTTTTATTTTCTCCTTTCCTTTCTTTTCCTCGGAACTATTAATGAAAAAAGAACATAAGTTAAGAAATTCGCACTCTTCACCTCACTTAAGACTTTACCATCACTCAAATGTTAAGAACAAACATTTAATAGGAAACGAGTGCAAAAATTCGAAAAGACTTTATTCGCGCGAATTTTAATAAAGCCAAAATATACAATGTTTATCATATTTCCTTTTAAATCAGAAAATAATCCCGAATTCTTTCAGAAAAAAGGAGGCATATTCATTGCCTTAGCTCGGCTTAATTTCACAGGCAACTTTCGAAAATACAGGAATTCAGGAATTCGGTCGTATTTAGCTCGGTGTTATATCACGGCTTGGATATCATTGAAGCTCATTATTTTCTGTACTCGTGCGATAGCAATCAACCATGTGCATAATTACTACAAGCGCCAAAACTTCAGTTTTCAGTCTTTCTTTGGTCCATTTAATAATGGTTTTGACAGCTTACAAAATCAGTGTTTTCTAGCAAATCTGTTTTTCCCTTTTTTAACAAATGTCACCAACTAAAGTTCTTTTGATCAGTAAAAAGACAAAGGTCCCACAGATCTATTAATTTTTTTGTCTATGAGATGAGCCAAAAGCATTAAAGATATCAGAAAAAATGACAATCTACCAATAATTTATAATAATAAAAACTTTTAACTTAAAAACTCAACATTTTACGCACATATCCGTTTTAGTATTAAGTTATTTTTATTCTATTTTCAGAAATCATCGCTTCGACATCACCGCATTCATCGAGCTAATTCTTAGATTAAAAAAAATTGTTAGATTAGCTTAAAAAATTTCGGGTCACAAAATTTGCATGATGTATTTTCTTTTCGCGTTATTTTTTCATTGTCAAAAAGTGTGTAATCATTCGATTAAAAAGTAGTTTAAAGGGTTCATTTATATTGTCGCGTACCTCAAATTCTGTATTGTGTTTTTAGTTTAAGTTGGATAAACTGAATCGCCAAAATTAAAATGGTACAAAGAAGCAGGAAAGAAGCGTATCTGCAATTAAATAAGGTAAGTTTTTAGTTTTGGGAATAACGGATACAGTCCACATCATTTACTCCTGCATCTGTTCTCAAAACATTTTTGGCGCCAGTTTTGTTCGTTAAAAAAACTCAATTTTTCCTTTTTGTATATAATGTAGAAAGCAAAAATTACCTGCGTTATCTCAAGTCGTTCTTCAGCCTTCGTATGTACCCTTTTGAGTTTTTTTTAAGTTTTTTCGAGTTCTTCTTCCCTTGTGCAAATCGAAATGGGTTTTCCGAAAAATTTGAATGGTAGTTTTTGCCAGTGTTCGACAGTTTGACTTTCGTTCAGCGGTTGTCAATAAGGCAATTTGTTGTGTAAGATCAAGATACAAGATCAGTGCCTCTTGTGTGCCATTTCTCGCCTGAGGGCCCGGATACACCGCATCTCCAGAGTCGACACTAATATTTTACAATGTTATTTAGAATAATTATTTCTAAGAAGCTTTAATGATAAGTAAGAAGCTTTAATGATAAAAAGTAATGATAACCTAGATAAAATAGCTATTTCTGTAAAACAAAATTTTCACCTTTCCTTTTTGTTATTTTTTTCGTTACTTCTCACTCAGCTTTGAAGCAATTACGACATACGACCACGACCTTAGTACACATTACGATATTGCACATCCAAAGGACACTCTTCTATCAAACAGTCGGGGACATGCAGATTTGGCTCAGCTCCGTCTGGTCTTTTTTTATTTTGTAATGTTAATGAATATTTGCCTCTTGAAATTCACTTTTGTCTACACTACAAATCCCTTGCCTCCTATAGGTGGTTTGAGAGTGTCTGTCCGGCGATTCTAGAAGTCACTGCTGTCGTCGGCTGGGGTCAGTCAAAACAATTTTTGGTGGTCATGTTCGTGATATCCTTCCGACGACGGACGTATTCTAAAAAACAAGCAAAACTCTCCCGTCTCAACCCAAACAGGATAAACAAAACAAGAGTACATGTCTGGCCAGGATGTGTTCCTAGTAGTTTTAGTGTGCGCACATATAAGCACTCATACGTTGGTTTTGTGCTTCCTTCATGCATGGAATACGAAAACAAGTTAGCTTTGGTAGGTATAGCTAGTAAGACAACAAGTCACGTGACTTAATGGAGAAACATGATGACATGGACTGGATAGTTAAAAAGGTCACAAAAAAGTCCTGTACCAATTCTTTGACACTCGCGCTGCGGTACAGCTATATTGAAAAGCAGAAAAACAAAGGGTAGTGGCTTCTATTTCCTTTCAATGTGACGTATAGGAAACATATTGTATGTATCCTTATCCTGGCAGTACTGCCTGCTGCATCGTAATGCAGCCAATGCAGCCTAATGTGCCAATGTGAAAAGGCAATCGAAAAAAGACGAGACTAGGTTCGAAGCGGGATCATCAAGAGTGATTGCAAACGTCAAAGGATCCTTCATAATAAATAAGGCTCCTAGGGGAGACACGCTGCTGCCCTAAGAAAAAAACAATGACCAAAAAAAAGGAAGCAAGCATCAGTAAATATTTGATGGACTTACATGGAAGAAGTACCCGGAAGGATATTTTGTGTACTACTTCACCTCAATTCGGTATGCAAATCGAATCGAGTCACATCCTCTCAAACAAGGTGATGCCGTCTTGTATACCCAACCCATGCATGCATGGATGTGTCTCAATTGATGGCATTCGAGGTGGCGCGCAGAGCAAGGTAAATCGGTTGCTTTTCCATCGTCCTCGGATTATATTGTTAGAGAATTCGCAGCTCTTAAAAGTGTTCACATGTCGCTTGTTCGACAGAGAAGGATGTTCCTTTGTCATTTTACACCTCTGTGCGCGATGCACCACGTTCGGTCGCATGGAAGGAAGATTTTACTATAGGGTTACCCCGTCCGTAGTTCTGGTGTTTTCTTCTCTCATTTTTTTTTCTGTGCTATTTCCACTGTTGCACAAAACACCGTTAGAAGATTAGCTTCATCTTTTTTTACGTCAGCCCCCTCAACGGATATTATTCCCCCATTCTCCTTTTATTCAATCCGCTTTCTGTGCCTGAAAGGACTTAACACGGAAATGCACCCTCCTTCGTGTGTCACTAGCAAGCTTCTAATGGAAAGGGCGTGTCAGTGTGTGTGTAAGTGTGATGTGGACATTCTATATGTGTGCACTTACCAAATGGGAATCCACTTATGTCAGCTGTGAAGTTTCTTTTGAAGTATTTTATTCACTGCACTGTATATCATGCGCTCACATCATCTCGTCGGTCGGGCCCTGAGCTGCGAACCCAGCTGATGAGGGGTGAGTGTACTCTCTTGCTGTGTGTTGATCTCATTTTCGGATTGAGACTAGAGATATGACGATGATGTTGAACATACCAAAACGAACTAGAGCCCACATCCACCCACCCACCGACCAAGGACACATCGCACCGGTCGGTGTGAGTGCATGTAAAGTGTGAAAATTGCATTAGTGTTTTGGCTTTGAAGTTTTTTTTTGTCGTTGTCGATTGTTTGTGTTGTGCGCCGAAGGATGACACGGGCTTAGCTAGACGAGATATAACATAGGCGTGTTTGGGTAATTTGTGAAATTTTATTACCGGTAATGGTCAAAGGGAAAATATAATGACAGGGGTCGTTTGTGGGCTCTTTTTTTAGGGTACCAATCAGGGGATGCATTAGAGTTGGTCAACAGATTATGTGATAAAATTTGAAGGCGAGTATAGGGCGTGTTGTCATATTCATGGTACTGTCATGTTGTCCTGAATTGAAACGTGCTACTAGGATTATTTTTTTTAATGCGCCTGGTCTTATTATAGTGCTGTAAGTGACAGGTGCTGACATCGCATGTTAAAAAGAAGAGCTTCATTATCAGACTTTACTTTTATTATGGTGGCTATGACGATCTTGTGTCGCTACTCTTTATAAACAAAGGAGAAATCATAAAAAGGGATCGTTTATCAGACGATTTTTAGTAACACCGCTACGTAAGAAAATCGAAAGACCGTAGAGTACGAAGTCATACGCGGGGGGTCCGTGGGCTTTTGTTGTAGGTTAAGCTTTCCTTAATTGCGCAGTTTGTGTAAAATTCTATTTGTTTTTTACTATTTCTGAATATTTTTAACATTCTGTCGTATACTATTTTCGTATTTCTATATATATTTTGCAGTCTACATTGAAAAAATTATACAGACAAATTTATTAAAATTTAAGAAAAAATTTTTTACTTTATGTACAAAATCATTAAATAATAAGCGTATTTTATGTACAGTTCATAGTTTATATGAAGTTTCATTTATAGAAATGTTGATCTGGCAGACTTTATGGCGGATCCACCAACATTAACTTTTATGTACTTTATCATAATCTCTATATAAATATTCATTCACTTAAGGCTTTGGTGTTGAAACTTTTGACTATGAAAACTTTTATAACTAAAACTGTTTTACTTTAAGTATCAGCTTCGTGTTCATTATTCATATAACGTGATTGCCTAGTGGATAGCGTGGCAGTCTTAGATGAGCAAGGACGCATGTTAAAGCCCCAAGTCAAGTAAAAATTTCATTTTTATCTACCTTAAAATGTTAAACAATCATTGAAACGTATTTAATAAACATCTCCAATAAACAAAAATAAAGTATTCAGCCAACAGGAGAGAAGGAGAAATACTGAGTTGGACTGTACCAAGAATTAAATATGGAATTGTATTAAACGCTTCATACTTCAGTCAAACATTAAAAAGATCGTCATTATTACTGTTAACGGACTAGCAACCATTGAAAATTGTTTTGGAAATTTTTTTACGTTTTTGAATATTCGAAGATCGCTATTCATTGTTCGTTATTTATTTCAAATCTGAACAAGGTCGCTTTTAACGTTAAAATAGTAGAAGATTTAAAAAAATTGGTTTTGAAAGTGCTTTTCTGCTTTTGGGTTCAATCTCAGAAGATTTTGAAACTTTAAAATTCGGTTTAAGTTTTCTTAAATTTTGGGGTAATTTCTGATACGTGTGACTTTTTTCATATGATTTGTCCAAACAACACCGGCGATAAGGGAAGGGGGGACCACCTTTTTTTTAATTTTTTCTCGAAAATGCGTTTAAACGGCAGTATTTAAACTTTTTCTGAAAAATATAACTTAAGCACTTAGTTTACTTTGTGTTGCCTTATACGTGTGATCAATATTGACTTTGTGCACTAAGCGATTTAAAAGTTATGGCCTCAAATACTTTGAAAAACGTCACCCATTTTAGCTCTTTATTTCTCAAAAACCTTCCAATATTTAAAAAAAAAATTAATTTTTTTTAATATCTACTTAACTTAAGTTTCGCTTTTCGTGTTCTTGCTTGCTTGACTTCTTAAAAAAGAATTGAAAAACATTAAATCCATTTTCCCATGAAATTTCAAACTTTAACTAAACTGTTATTTGTTCTTAAAAATAATTGTCCTCGTTTGATTCTCTGACTATTTCGTATATCGGTTTAAAATCACACCAAATTTTTTCTTTCTACGACTTACCGTTCTGAAGTTATGACGCGATTGGACCGACGGACGGACAAACAACGTACCATGCCATAAGAGGTCCTTTTTCAATTTTTGGACGGACCGCTAAAAAATAGTTTCAAAGTTTAGATGGGGTTAAGCTCTGGTAGCCCTATAATCTTCTTATAAGAGTACAATGACATTAAATTCATAGGATTCAAAAAAGTTCTGTTCTGATACAATAGCCTTATCCGATTCTTTTAAGAGGTTTTTCCAAATTCTCAGAGCTCAACAAGAGTAGGGGAGAGCGGGGTAAGTAGACTCAAAATACGAATTTCTCTTTCCTTTTTTAACTATGACAGGTATGGAAAAAGTTAAAGTTTTAATCGAACGAGCGCCTGTGAGCCTTTATAAAAAAAGGCTCGTCTAACGAAAAAGTTCTTTGAGGCAGCTTTTCTTAATTTTACAAAAGCATCCCCAGTGATTCATTTAACCCCGTTGCCAAGGTAAGTAATCACGTAAGTCTCACGCTGTGGGACATGTGGGCCGCTGAAACAGCAGCAACTACTGGCACAAATGGTCCTATACCGGCTGATCAAAATTGCTTTCGGCAAGTACATTTTTAGTAATTTTTTTAAAATAAACGCCGGCGAGTCGACTTACCCCTGCACCCAACAAGCCCCGCTTTCCCTACGTTTGTTAGGCCGCGCAAAAAGAAATCCTCAACAGCGCACCCTTCGGGGCGACTTTGGGCGAACCGTGTTTTCTTGGAGTTCTTTTTTAACATTTCATATTTTTAAAGTTCAGCAGACTTCCCCGAGTGGAGCGATCAATGACAAGTCATGCTAGCCAAGTTACAAGCAGACCTTGCGTTTGCCGTTACTCTGTGTTGGTCTTAAGGATGGAGTGAAAACGCCGGTATTCGTGGAAATTTCGATTTTGAGTATACAGTGGTGGGCATAAACAGCACACTTTACCTTGCATTTGGGGAACTGCACAAAAACTTCCGCTATTTGCGCTGCTTTGCGCTAATGAAGGCTAGAGAGCAGAAACCCGCTAGATGTTTAGACCTTTTTTTTCATAGCTAGGTTATATGAGTGATAGTTGCTAAAGGTCCAGTTTAAGCCTGGTCACTTACCTTGCACAGTGAAGTCTTAGATGAAAATTAAGATTTTTTTTCGCTATTTATATGAACACCACGGTATACACTTCTCCGAGTAAAACTAGGTCGAAGTCATGTTGAGTATCTTGCCTGAAATTCGAAATTTGGGCCCGATGATCGGGAGGAGAGAGAGAAGGATACAAAGGATCACTTAACAACCCTCCCTCCACGACCTTTTTGGCAAGTATGTTAAAAGATGACTGATTTTCAGCTGACTATTGATGAATTAGGTGAGGTGAAATATTGCGGTGTGGTGGAAATTCCACAGAGCATTAGGCGACAAAAAGCGTCGATCTTGTTGGAACAAAAAGTATTCTCATACTCCTCTGCGTCCTTGTGACAACTTCAAACTATCTGCACTACTACAGTTTGATTTTCCCCTCTTTCTTTTTTATCTGAAGCCTTCATATATTGCGGAAATTATTTCGAAAACTCCATCACCGATTGTGCATATAAGTGTTATAGAATTTCCAATCTTTCGGCCCAAAAAATCGATCGAGACGCCCGTTGTGAGCCACCAAGGCTCCCCTTACGAGAGCTTTTTATGACCATTTTATTGTCTTTACCCAAACTGATACTTGAAATTGAATATTTAGAACGGCAACCAAAGAAAAAAAAATAATCTCAAATCTTTTTAATAGTTTACCACCGGCACCCCCACCTTTGAAATTTTCCATAAAACATATTACAAAGGACCCAAGGAGCTGAGGACCCAATAAGCTGTAAATTTTACACTTTTCAATCGACGATATCAGTTTTATTGCCCCCACCCCTCTCTTATGCCCGCATTCAGAAGTACTTAAAAAGCATAAAAGTTGGTCCACAAAAATTTCCAAACACCCGTGCCGTGTTGTTTGGAACAAAAAACGAAGAAACATTAAGGATAGGAAACATGCTATGTATCGAACAATTTATAACAAAAAATCCTTTCTGACCTCTTAAATGCAAATATCACACGAACATATGCATATTCGGTTGGTGCAACTTATAAGAATGTCCATAAGCACATATTTCACCCACTTAATGGCAGCCAAAGGATAACGTTAGAACACACACATGAAAAAAAGAAAAATTGCCAAGAAAATAAAGAAAAGGACATCAATGGGTTGTCGTCGACGCTCGTTTCCTTCAGATTAGGCGGCATGTCTGTGAAAATTGAATTGAAATTGAGAGAAAGAAGGCTAGGGTGTTATTTGAATTACATCACTGTGAGGAAGAAAAAAAAGGATGTATGCAAACATATTTCAGGCTTAAAATCTGATTACGAATTTTATATGACACATTTGGATGATAAATGGCAAAGAGGATAGCTCCTTTACAAGTGTTATCCTCTTTCTTTTGCACGCTCTCTCTGTGTAGACCATGGAAAGTAACTCCTAAAGGACTTTAATGTCCCTGCCCATAAAATTGTTGGAAATAATAATAGGAAACCAGTGGAGAAGCCCAACCCAGTACACCATGTCCTTTGTGCAAAATAGTAGACGAGGAAAAAATACGAATCCCACTCCACATGTGTGTGTGTATAAATATCCTGTTTTCATATTGAGTGCGTAAATCACACTTCATTTTATGCCCGAGAACAGGATGTGCGACTGCTGAATGCATGGAACTCCATCGGTTGAATAGAAATTCTATTAAAACAAAGAGAATATCAACTCAGTCGGTTGTTATCCTTTTGCCATTGCCACCCCCATCCAATGGTAGTAGAAAAGTTTTCAGCTCCTACGTTCCACAAGTTCCACATGCAAAACAAACCGGATGTGTGTGTATTTCTGTTCGAGGTCTACGACATGTGGCCGGATGCCACATGCCACTACATGCCCTTTGCACTGTGTTTTACTCCCAGCCGAGTATGTGCACTTTCTGCATGAGCATTCCACCGTAGGGAGAAGGGTATTTCAGTGAACCTTTTCCCTTTGGCTAAATACTCTGACTGGGGCTTGGCATACGTTTATAGAAATTAATTTAACCGGAATTTCTGCTCGGTATGACGACGCATATAATTATTGCTCTTCAGGAGGCATCTGATCTAAATATAGGACTGAAATAAGGAATCGCATCCTTATATCCGTCTACACATTTGTCATATAAGTCAGTATAGCTAACGCTTTAAATTTCTCAATGAATTCAATGTTGCTACAATTAAAATACCTACACACACGTCTGCTTCGAAAGTAAATCCATAAGGATTCCAAGAACAAGTCCTATACCTTAAAGTCGAAAGGAACACGCTGTAAATGATTTGATTTTTTTTCCTGCTTTGGTTAGAGCGACTTGCTCCTGTCAGATTGCTTGGAGCTGGGATTTGCACACTTAACGTGTATTTCAATCAATGAAGCCAATCGAAGATTTTTGGAGAAAGGATACATGGGAATAAAGAGTTTGCTTTTATTTGAATAGAAGGCCAAGGGTGGAGATTTTTTTTCTCGTAGACTGCCTAAGTTACGTTAAGCTTGTGCGGGAGGTTTCTTTTTGTTGAAATCCTTCCGACACAATTATTTTTGGATTTTCTTCATAATCCCAATTACGAGAAAAGTTTGATGAACATTCTTTTTTTTTTTGCTTGTAACCATTGTTTTGTTGGATTCGAAGAAATTTTGCTTTGGTCGTGTAAACGAAATGCTTTCAAAAGAGTTAGTTTTAAATCCAATTATAAAGCTTGATTTGATTTTTCTTTATTTGATCAGAAGATCAAGGGTCGCCCCAGCAATTTGTCTGATTCCTGTAAGGGAAAAGTAAAGTGGGCAGCAAAAGACCAGAACAAGAAATGTAAAATGATTAACTGGAGACTTTGAGGACTGCGTGAATACCCGACTTACTGTATTACCGACTGTATACCCGACTCTAAGTGTATTAATTTTAATGCATATTTCGTAGCACCGTGAAATGATCCTCGAGACCCCTACGACTTTTCATATATATGATTGAGGTTAATCGATTAAGACATGTCCGTCCGTCTGGCTGAAACTTGGGGAACGGCTTGGCTCTTATGTTGCACAGACAAAATGTTAAAATTGGTTTAATCTGTCAAAGTCCACTCCCACTATTGGCTTCAATGTGACACAACCTATAATTGACATTTGATTTAAAAAAAGACCGTCAAGTATGAAGACATACGCGGACCTGTCCGTCGGCTTTTGTTGAAGGTTATGGTCATCTATATTGCGCAGTTTGTGTAACATTCTATTTATTTGCTAAAATTATTTCTTTATATATTTTACAGTCTGTAACATACTTTTTTTGAAGTGCTGTCTACTGTTCTTATATTGGGTGATTTTATATTAGGTTTCGTTACTCAAAAAAAAAAAGGCTGGTAAAAAGCTTTACCGTTACGAAAATAGAAGGAAGGACATACTATTTCTTGGCCTTTTTTAGGGTTTTTATAATTTAAGACCCATAAAACAGCAATTTCGATTGTTTTAATTGCCTTTCGACTTTTTGATTACCTTTTTTTAATTACCTTTAGCTCGTTTGAATGGGCTTAAAAACTTAGGGTCGAAAACGGCAATTTTGAAACGTTTTTGATGCAGTTCGCTTGCCTTTTAAACATTACATACTTCAGCCAAATTTAAACAAGGTGGTCATAACCGTTAAGGAACTAGAAATCTTTAAAACGAAGTTTTCGAAAATGAAGTTTTTGAATATTCGAAGTCTGCTATAGTTTTGTATAAAATTTAAGAAGATGAACCATGCCCGGTGTTAGTTTAAAAATTATACTTTATAACGTTTGAGAGATAGACGTTCTTTTGACCTTTTTTATAATTTTTAAATTTCAAATCTATAAAACAAACATTTTGAAGTTTTTTCCAGTTCCCATTAGACTTTTTTCCGATAGCACAACCACCAGCCTTGGGCACCGCCTTATGCGCAAACGGTGAAACAAGCTCGTTCCTTATTTCGTTATTTAAATAGGCTTCTAAAAACTTAGGTTATAAACGGAAATTTGAAAAAATTTTAACGCAGCCTTCCTTCCTTTTGTAAGCTTTGTACTTTAACCGAATCTGAAAAAGTTAAGAGAAAAGTTGAATTTATTTTCCCTAAAATTTTAAATTATTTCTGATACGTGTGATTTTTTTTATAGAATCCCACCAAACACCACTGGTGATAAGGGACACACACACACACACACACACACACACACACACACACACACACACACACACACACACACACACACACACACGTTTTTTCATGCATTTTTGCGATTTTTTTTCGGAAGTGCGTCAAAACTGCAGTACTCAAACTGTTTTAGAAAAAATATGACCTAAGCACTTGGTTTACTTTGGGTTGCTTTATAGGTGTGTTCAATATTGATTTTGAGCGATAAGCCGTTCAAAAATTTTGGCCTCCAACACATTGAAAAACGTCATGCATTTTCGACTCTTCATTTCTCACAAACGTTTTGATATTTGCGAAAAGTTTTATTTTTTAATTAAAGCTTAGTATTTCTTAAACCTAAGTTTTGTTTTTCTAGTTCTTGCCTTAAGCTTCTCGAAAAAAACATTAAGTCCATTTTCACATCAAATTTCAAACTGTAATCAAACCGTTATTTGTGCTTAAAAAAAATTGCCCTCTTTGGATTTTCTGACTATAATAATTATAGACTATTTGGATCTTCTAAACTATTCCGCAGTTTATACGCACACCAAATTTTGTCTTCCTACGATTTACCGTTCAGAAGTTATAAAGCGATTGGACGGACGGATGGAAAACGTAGCGATACCATAAGAGGTCCTTTTTCCATTTTTGGATGGACCGCTTAAAACCTTTTGACCAAAATAAACAACGCATATGAACTTAAATTTTGGTGTATACAAAAGTGTTTAAAACCTTCAACACGACGAAAATTTTACACCCCATCGACCATGCCCACTTTTACAGTGTTATATCTGTAAAAAAAAACTTGATTTCCCTAAAAATTAACTCTAAATCGAAAAAAATATTATATGACAAATATTGAAGATATTGCGGCATTCTCTATGTTTGCTTCATATAATGTTTTGAGCTCCGCCCACTTTTAGAGGGAGTTTTACAGAAGAACTTGTTTTTTTGTTTAAATTTTCGTTTTTAACTAATTTCCTCAAGGTTTTGAGGAAATAAGCTTAAAAGATTTTCTTCTTAAACCACGCCCACTTTTGAGGGCGTGACCCATACTTCCAATCAATAAATTTGAGCCAAAAAACTTTAACTTCTTAGGTTCGGAAATTTTCCCCGAACCCTTGCACTTACTCACTTGTTTTAAGGGAGTCTGTAAGAGTACCAAATTTCACCTTTTATGATTCACCGTTCAAAAGTTGCAATACGAAGTTTCCGGATGGACCATTTTTGGACAAACCTCAGAAAAACCAGAAAAACTCTATAGAATCTTAGAGTCTTACCTTAAAGACAGAATCTTTCGCGTAAGGTACGAAAATGAGTACTCGGAATTCAAAGAGATAAATGCCGGTGTGCCGCAAGAAAGCGCTCTCGGCCCAATATCATTTTTGCTTTATACAAGAGACATTCCCCACTGTGAGAGAATAATTTTAGCTA
Source organism: Neoascia interrupta (assembly GCA_947623515.1). Classification (NCBI taxonomy): domain Eukaryota; kingdom Metazoa; phylum Arthropoda; class Insecta; order Diptera; family Syrphidae; genus Neoascia; species Neoascia interrupta. The sequence continues at coordinate 133,978,149 of OX392463.1, forward strand.
CGTTCGCTGACGACACTGCATATTCTCGGTATTGATACGACAGTTGAATTCTCAACACGAAAACTTTAGCGCGTTTTAGACAAAATATGCGACTGGACGAAGAGCTGGCGAGTCGTCTTTAACGAGACTAAGTCAACGCATGTCAACTTTACTTATAAAAAGATAAACAACAAACCTTTATTCATTAACTCCGTAAAAATCCCTTACTCAAATGAAGCGAAATATCTAGGAATGACTCTAAACGCAAAACTTAAATGGAAGCCGCACGTTAAAAAAAAAAACGTGACGAGCTCGAAATCAGGTTAAGAGAAATGAATTGGCTTATCGGAAGATTTTCGAAACTAAGCGTATATAACACACTGCTTTTGTATAAGCAAGTGCTAAAACCATCTTGGACGTACGGTAAACAACTCTGGGGTTGTACTAAACCAAGCAATATATCTTTATTAGAAACTTTTCAAAATAAGACACTCAAAACAATCGTTAATGCTCCATGGTACATAAGAAATAGGGATCTACACCGAGACCTAGGAATCGCAACCGTGACAGACAAGGTAACAAACTTTGCTCGCAAACTTAGTACTCGATTTCTCGGACATTATAAATAAATAAATAGAGTGGCGCAACAGCTCGAGGTGAACCAGGGCCAACTTCTCAACCATGTATGCTGGTGTGTTAATTTCTTTACATACAAGGGGACCTACAATTTTTTGCCTAATCCGAACGGCACTTTGAGAAGAGGAGGGCTTGTCAAACCCTCGCGGAGGTGGGGACCGTGAAAAAGAACAAGTCTTTTTTTTCAGGTGACAATGGCAGGATTTGAACCCAGACTTCCGGCGAAGTAAGCACACACACTAACCACATTTCGCGGACATTGCAACTACGAAATTATCCGAACTTAGGATCATACAAATCTTACGCGCCGACTACAACGAATGAGACCGTTAGATCTGGCAGCATAAGATGAAACCGCATAAATTGACGGTATTGTAGGTGCCTTCGTTGGAAGGCAGCCTGCCACACGCGATTACTACAGAAGCTTGAACTAATTGTTAAGGAAACTTAGTCGTAGTCTGACGGAAAATGAGAGGTTTTTTAGTGAGTACACACTACCATGAGCCCGCGCGGCCGTTCCTCGTAGTGCCTATGAAGGTTTTTCCTACCCACGGAAAAAAAAAACTTTCCACCTTTGCTGTAGAAGGTGTCCGCAGTCACATAGACTAAACGCCTGATTTAATCCTCATTACCTATTTCCAAACAATGCATCTAATGCAGCAGCAAAAATTAATGCATTCGATTGTGCAGTCACTGGTGCTAGTTCTGCCATGAAGGCGGCGCGGCGTGGGCGGCGCTGCAAATTGCCACCCGGTTTCGACTAAACAAACGCAAATCGGTCGATCGAACGATGCACCGAGTATAATAATTAATACTCACTCGCATTAGGCCATGAATTGCTGAATGCTAAACACACACCATTGATGTCCCGGCCGGTATCCTCCTGCTGCAAAAGCAGACATAAACGTTACCATCAATGTTTGTTCAATATGACGTGCTGGGATGTTGGCGTTGGCATTATTTATTCTCGAATAAAAAATCATTCCGTGTGCACCACAAAACAATTTATTCTGTCCCGGGAATTGCAGGCCCATTTTGCAGGATGATATTCCAATCGTTGCTATATCGACGTTGGGAGAAGAAGAATTAGCAAAACGAATTCGCGCGACCACAGTTCGGACGGGTTCGTCCGGGCTCAACCGCAGGACATGGCCTCGCAACGATTGTTATACATTGACATGGACCGGCTCTATACAAGGTACGAATTAGCTTCAATTATGCCGGGACTGATTAATTTATTCGGAGCTACAACAGCTATTGGCGGTCTGTACAGGGATTTTTACATAGCCCCATGATTGATTTGATTTTATTCGTTGCGTTTATTTTGTTCATTTTGGTTTAAACGTAGCTCAACAACATAGGAAGTGGGTCTTTTTCATGAAGGGGAATAGCACAATGCCAACATTTGTGGCATCTTTGTAAATATTTGAAACTGCATGGTTTTTTGTTTTATGCTCCTTGCGTTTGATTCCCACCTCATATATTAGTCAAAAGCGGCGCAAACGATCGTACGATTGTGCCCTTACGGTCAGACATCCCCTTTTGGATAAACAGACAGAAAATGCTCGCATCACACACGATTGGGATAACGTGCTCCGGCGTTATTGAAATTCAGTTTTTGACACATCCCAGAATTTTTTGTGCGCATAGGAAGCGCAAAAATTCTTCCTTTAACAGAGGAAAATCCGAAACTTTATCCTGTATGTGACACACGAAAATAACGAAACAAAATTTCTGGCTTTAGTTGGAAAGTGTTTGCGCCGCGTACTTGTGGCCACCGACCGCACTCTCACGTTCCCTCAAATAAGACGACAGGATGTGTCGGACGACGACGCATGGGTGTGTGGTATTGCAGGTGCTGCGGACGATATGGTGTAAAAAAGTTTAGAGCTGTGATTCAATAAAAGGAACTTTAAGTGCTTGCTGTTGTTTCTCTAGACAAAGTTACTCGATAGCGAGAGATGTGGGTATAGTAGGAAGGGGCCTTCGCATGTGACACAGTACACACGTGTTAAAAGTTTAGTTTTAACGACAAAATTTGTAATGAAATTTGAAAATGGAATGGGCTTTCAGATAGAGTGAAGGCGTTTGTGAAGAAAAGTATCCGTAAAGGCGGAGGGTAAGTGACACGCCTGAGGAAATCAAACAAGGGATTGAATTAGCCTTTTCGAAATCGACATGTGTTGGTCTTAGATTGCTTACAAAGGGCAATACATACAGGTCGCATGTTAGCATGTCTATTTTACACAATTTTTACTCATATAATTTTCACATAACCGCAGCTCATATTTCTAGAAAACTTCGTTAAAAAAAAATGCGAAGAAAACCAGTACCGATTCAATTCAAACCCCCGTAAGTGTTATGACTTTACGGAGAAAATAATTTTTTTTTTTGTTTTCATTGGAGAAAGAAAAGGAACTGGGAATGATTAATTTTTGGCCGATCCTTACCTAATAACAAATGTTGACCAGGCAGCTGCTCATTTTGAGACAGACGGTCCAGGATTTGTCCAATAAGTTCAAAAGTAAAAAGTTAACTTCCCATAACCAACTCAAGAAAAGAAAGTTGGACCTGCCGACGTTAAAAAGAATTCAGTTGACAAAGAGAGGAAAGTTGCTTACCCTCTTGTAAGTAAAAAAATTACAGGCGTTGATTTTGTCGCGTTTAGGACGATTCGCCAGGTCTTTGTCCATTCGCTTATTTTGTTCAAAGCGCGTTCGAGTTTGCCCGTCGATAGTTCGACTGTCTTATCCATAGCGCGGACAGCCGTGTCTTCGGCTATCCACAGTCGTTGTCTCTTCTTGAGGTGCGTCTCTTGTAAAAAGTATAGAAATACTGTTGGAACACCGGCTTTTTTTGTTTAAATTCTGAGTATTCGCTCCCGTATCTTACGCGAAAGAGTCTGTTTTCAAGATAAGACCCCAAGAGTTAATAAATTTTTTTCTTGGCGGCAAAATTAAAGTGTGTATAATTACATCTTATTTCTTTTACAAATAGTAAGAAATAATTATACCTGTACTTTAATTTTACCGACAAGAAATCATTATATGACATTGCAATATGAGGGGAGTCGATGAAGCTTCTCCTTTTACAAAAGAAGATTTTCAACTGAAAATGCGATTCGGAGCTTGACAGGGGTCAATTGGGATTCGCCTAAGCGGATTGTATCCCGCCCACTATTATTTAAAAAAAAAAAAAAAAATACTTTTGTTCTTCTTTAAAAAGCTTTAAAATTCTTCTGTCAAATTTAGTTGATGTAATCTTATTGGTCAAGAAGTTAAAGTAGTTTTACTAGCCGTATCTAAGAAAATATTTTAGATCTTTCTTAAGCTTCTTAATTTTGCGAGTGACGTGGAGGAAATATCTTAAATATATTTTGAACCGACTGATCTCATAGAAATGAGAAAAAGATAAAATCCCTATGTGTAAATGGTTGGTCGTTGGTGTTTGTGTTCTTTTAATGGAGAGAGATTTTAAAAAAGGTTTACTCTTAAATAAGAGTTTAAACACTTAAAGCAGATTCTTGCGGATACAGTCAAAACACGTTTATATTCAGCTAGCGACGGTTACCTGGAGACGTTAACCTTAAAGCTAATGATTGTTGCAAATTTTATGCGGCAAAATTTTTGGTAAATTTTAATAAAAACTTAAAAGTTTACGAGTTATAAGAAAATTGCATAAAAATAAATTTCTTTACTATTTTTGCAATTTTTTTCAATTTTGCGCCACGAAATTTTGTTGGGAAATGTCAGATTCAGATTAAGCAGTCCACAATCCATTGAAAGAAATCACAACAACAGCGTTCGTTCCGACCCTCATCTACGGTCATGAAATTTGGGTATTGACCGAAAGAATTAGATCACGGGTACAAGCTGCCGAAATGAGATTCCTGAGGTGCGTTGCTGGTGTTACTCTAAGGGATAGAGTGAGAAACGTCAGTATTCGTGGAAATCTTAATGTTAAGCAGCTACTTCTCCTAGTGGAGCGATCGATTCTTCGATGGTTTGGACGAGTTGTTGGCATGCCCCCTGACAGACTTCCTAGACAGGTCATGCTAGCCGAGATGCGAGCGCATCGCCCCCCTGGTAGGCCAAGACACAGGTGGTGGGATCAGGTAAAGAACCTCTCTGAGTCCCGCCTGGGGATTGCGCCGGAGTCTCTTGAGTTGGTGGCGGAGGATCGAGAAAGATGGAAGGACCATTAAGCCACCCTCGCTCCGCGACCCTTTTAAAGGATAAGCGGCATTTCGAAAATGATGATGATGATGACTTAATGTTAGCATCGTTATTATACAGGGTGTCCCGAAACTCAACATCAAGCAGATACTGGGTTAAAGGGTCATAGTTTTTTTTTTGTACATACGTCTTGTAAATTTATTTAGTTTTATTGTCGAGGGATAACATTTCTTAGGGTTGATTTATGTGTCCACAAACCCATTACCGTTAGGATTTTGTTTTAATTTTGGCTAGCTAATATGCGAGTGCGTCGCCCCCTGGTAGGCCAAGAAACTGGTGGTGGGATCAGGTAAAGAACCTGTCTAAGTCCCGCCTGGGTATTGCGCCGGAGTCTCTTGAGTTGGTGGCGGAGGATCGAGAACGATGGAAAGACCATTTACCCACCCTTGCTCCGCGATCTTTTAAGGGATAAGCGGCATTCGAAAAAGAATGAATGAATAAACACGCCTAATTTTTACTTGTTAATACAACGAAAAAATTTAGGTTGAAAGGTTTTGTCGCTTAACTCATTTCTACGATAAAGGGATTGTCATGTGGTATGAAGCTAAATGGTTCTCAAGGGTTGTTCCTATACGCTGGTTAAACAGCTTCGCAAACATTTTTTGTGTACTTTTGGGCTCTTTCCGGTCATTTTTATACCCGACCGAGGGTATATTAATTTAAATGCACAGTTTGTAACACAGTGAAATAATCATCGTAGACCCCTAAGACCTTTAAGAGATTTGATCGAGGCCGACAGGTGAATCGATTAAGCCATGTTCGTCCGTCCGTCTGTATGTGTCAAGGTTTTAGGTCTTAAAAATCAAGCTAGAGAGCTGAAACTTTGTACGCGGCTTGTTTATTCTGTTGCACGGACAAAGTGTAAAAATTGGCTCAATTCGTCAACGGCCACGCCCAATGCTGGCTTCAATGTGAGATAACCTTTATTTCACCTTTTCTTTCAAAATGTCTTTGGTGAAGTTAGACATGGCGTCGAAGCTCAAATTTTGGTACCGAGCAATATTGGCCGAAGACCTTTAACAAGGCAAATAGTGAACCGCCCACAATATATGCCCGCTTTTAACATGTTAGATTTTTAAAAACCCGATTTCTCGGAAAGTTCGCTCCAATTCGAAAAAAATGATATGACAAAAATATTTTAGATATTACTATTTGCTAAGTATGCTCAATACAAAGTTTTGAGCCCCGCCCACTTTTAAGGGGCATTTTTAGGAAAAATCGGTTTTATTTCGAAATAATTTTCGCTTTTACCGTATTTTCTCATGCTTCTACCGAAAAAAGAATTAATTGATTTTAATTTTTAGCCCATGCCCACTTTTTTGGGCATGGGCTAAAAATTAAAATCAATATAAAAATAATATATGAATTCGTGCGAAAAAACTTTGAGATTTGGTGTCACAAACGAACTCTCGCACTTACAGACTAGAGGCCGATTCTTCTTCTACTAATATTACGGCCAATGGAATCGCCACAGCACTTGCTAACACTGGATTAGAAATTACCGTTCAAAGCTCTCCATCCGGGTGGTTTAAGACGGCCCCAAATCTGATATCCTTCTATGAATGCTGGTCGGCCTTAGGGTTCTGTTCTTTCTCCAACACTTCTTAATTTTCATTGGTTATTTATCTTAAAAATTAAGAAGATTGTAAAGCAAATAATGAAAAGAAACACGTCCGTTGTGTTTGCGCGCTCTTTATTCACTGATCTCTTAACAAATTCAATATACCTAACCAGTGTTGCCTATCAATTCGGCCATCCTTCAACCTGATCGTGTCCTCACGATCAAACCTCACTTTCTTCTTCGTCATCCTCGTCTTCGTCGTACTCACCCCCCGTAAGCCCCTCGTCCGGCAACTCGCACCAAGATTTCAATTTTTCTGCACTCATGACTGCCGAGTACCGGCGTTGGGTACGCTGCATACCTGGGATATCCTCAACCACATATCGATCGTTTGGCAGTACTCGCGTGATCATGTATGGCCCTCGATATGAAGGTTCCAGCTTCCTCGAATCCCCTGTCGCCCCCGCCTCATGTTCGATCAAGACAAGGTCTTCTTCTTCGTACTGTTTCGGCTTGCGATGTCGTTTGTCATACCTGCTCTTCTGGTCTCGCTGCATCCGCTTGATGTTCTGCAACGCTTTTTCTCTCCTATCGTGCATCTCCTCTGCGCTCAGGATCTCATCTTTTCCCAGGGCCAGGAGTAGTTTATTGCCCAGGATATCCCTCGGAGTGTACATGAACAGCAATTCATGTGGACTTGCTCTCGTTGTCGAATTCCGAGCCGTATTTAGCCCCCACTGAATGGGTTTCAACCAGGCTGCCCAGTCTTTCTCTGCCGAATGACCACACTTCAGCGCAGCCAGAATTGTTCGATTGCAGCGCTCCACCTGACCATTCGCTCGGGGGGTACGTACCGCAGTTTTGATATGTTGCACCACATGGTTCTCACAGTAATGCTCGAATGCTTTCGCCGTGAATGCGGTACCACAGTCCGTAACCATCCGTCTAGGCGCTCCGAAGAATCCTGCCACCTCATTCAGCACATTCAGAACTCCCTTGGTGTTAACTGTTTTGACTGGCCTCAGGACCACGTACTTGGTGAAACTATCCACCATAGCGAGAACATATCTGGTCCCTCCTTTTCCTCGGGTGAAAGGTCCAAGATGATCTAGATGGAGAGTATCGAATGGCAGAGGTACTCGTTCAGTGTTGTGTAGCTCTCCCTCTTGCCTTCCACCTTTCTTTTTCGAATACGCGCAGTCCACACATCCCTTTATATACTCACGCGTGAAACGCCTCATCTTCGGGAACCAGAATGTCTCCTTTACTCGAACCAGCGTCTTCTCCTCTGCCATATGTCCCACGTCATCGTGACATAGCCTCAAAATCCGCCATCGTGCTGCATGTGGCACCACCCACTTCTCGGCGTCATCTACCAACCGAAACAATCGTAGTCCCTTTAGCTTAAAGTCTTTCTGCAGCCGCTTCTTCCTCTCGGATCCTTCTGGTGAACGTAGCTCTTTCACTATCTCCCGGAGCTTGTTGTCTTGCCACTGCATTGTAGCCAACCAATCGTCGTCATCAATGTAAATGCTTAACACAAAAAGCGATGCCTCCTCCATTTCCTTCACTCCTCCTACAGGGTGTCGACTTAGTGCGTCCACGTACTCGGCACTCTTCCCCGGCTGATGAAATGTCTCGAACGAAAACTCCAGAAGTCTCAGCCACCACCTTCCAACCCTTGGGATGATCTTCTGCTTATTTTTCGTTGCTACAATCGCCTCACAGTCGGTGATCACTTTGAACTCCTTGCCCAAAAGGTAAAACCGAAATCGTTCCAAGCTGGCGACGATGGCGAGAACCTCTAACTCGTAGGAGTGAAATTTCTGCTCTGCATCCGTCAATTTACGACTAAAATACAGTACCGGCCGTAGTAAGAGATCTTCCTTCGCCCGCTGAAACAGGATTCCAGCGATCCCAACTGATGACGCATCTGTGTGAACTTCGTGTTGACATTCTGGGTTGTAGATCGTTAGCACTGGCGGATTACAGAGGGCATTCCTCAGCTTAAGAAATGCCTCTTCTTGTGGCGATCCCCACACGAATCCGTGCTCATCCTTCATCAACTCGGTCAGAGGCACGGCGATATGTGAGTAGTTCCTCACAAACTTCCTGAAGAACCCCGTCAGACCCAGAAACTGTCTCACCTCGTGGAGGTTTCTCGGAGCTGGAAACTTCATGATAGCCTCCGTTTTCCTCTGGCTAGGCCTCAGTCCACCCTCGTCAATTTCGTATCCGAGAAATGTAATATTAGTTCGGAAAAATACGCATTTACTTACATTCAGCGTAAGCCCAAATTTATTAAGAGCCTTCAAGAACCTCTCCAGCTTCTCAAGACCCTCTTCTATAGTTCGGCTGGCAATAATCGTGTCGTCCAGATAAACCTCTGCATCGCCCTTCTGCAGCTGAGCCTTTACTGAGTTCATGCAAGCTTGAAAATGCGCCGGAGCGTTGACAAGGCCGAAAGGCATTCTGTTAAATTCGAATGACCCCTCGTCCGTCGTAAAAGCAGTGTACCTTTTGCTTCTTTCCTCCATGCGTATCTGGTAATAGCCACAAGCTAAGTCTAGCACACAGAAGTACTTCTGGCCACCCAACGCCGTCAGTACCTCGTCAATTACAGGCATCGGGAACTTTCGTTTAACAGTGGCTTTGTTTAGTGCCCGAAAATCGATGCAGAACCTGTCTGTCCCATCTTTCTTCTTGGTAAGAACTATCGGCGAACAGAACTCTGATGTCGACTGGCGAATAACACCTTGTTCCAAAAGCTCCTTGACCTTCTCGGCGACAGTGATCCGTTTTGCAAATGGTAACCGGTAGGGTTGTACGCATATAGGATTGGCGGTGGACAGCTGAATGGAACATTCTACTAAGTTAGACACACCCAACTCGCTTGCGTTTTTAGCGAAACACCCACGGTAATTGTCGACCAGATCCTGAAGCTTCCGCCCATCTTCCACGCTGACATCGCCCACATCCAGTTCCTCAATCAAAAGCCTCTCTCTCGGCTTCACCCTTTCAGTATTGTCGCAGCTTCGCTCGTCCCTTTCGCCAGTTGTTTCAGTTTCCTGCTCGATATTATTAACCTCACTTTTGGCCGACTGTAGCTTTTCCTCGTGTTTTGACAGTGGCTTCTCTTGCTCCATTCTCCTGGCTTCGTTCTCGCCCTTCTGCGGCCCTCGGTTACACTCGCTTATGCGCAGTTTATTAAAAGATTTTTCTATCTTGACCTGAGGCTGGTCAAGAAGTGCCCGTCCGATGATCAAAGGGTATGGCTGACTGTCGTCAGGGACCACTAAGATATCACATTTTGAAGTCAGCTCGTCCACGGATACTTCTGCATGCAATTTGCCGACTGTAGTGCATCCTCCACCGCCAAATCCCTTCAGAGTTGTCTCGAATCCGAAATATCTAAGATTTCCCTCATCCGCAACGGATTTCAGTAGAGTCACACAATCGCTTCCTAAGTCCACAAATGCTGTCACCAAGGATCCATTTATTCGAGCCTCCTTCAGATACTCTGACGGTTCCTTTTTTATAAGCAGTTGCTTTTTAGTATCAGTGTTCATAGTCTCACTGACGTTAGCTGTGCTCGATGACTGGCCGCTATATGTTTGTGGGCAATTTCTCAAGAAGTGCCCCAGTTGGCCGCAACGGAAACAGTTTCCCTTCTGAATCTCTACTCTTGGTCGCCCTACTTCTTGTTTCTGACTGCTGCATTCTCGCTGTCGTTCTGTACCTTGCAGCCCTGAAACCCACCTCGCTCGCTCTAGCATTTCCCCAATAGTCCCTGGTCTCGCTGCCCAGAAAGCCTCCTTAAGACGATTATCGGCCATTCCCTGAACGACATATTTGATTAAAGAGGTTTCTTGGACCTTTCCTCGCGATGCGATCGCCTTCATAGCGAACACAAATTCTTCAAAATCCTCACCCGCCCTCTGCCGCTTCACGCGTAGCGCCCCGTGAACATCCGCCTCTTCGTCTGTCGATGGGAATGTACTGCACAGGCCAACGAAAAAATCGTCTAGGGATTCCCAAGCAAAACTTAAATTCCACATTTTGGCGGCCCCCGACAGCCGCGAAGTAGCCGCCATCAACATTAGGCGCTCCTCTAGCGCGTATACACGCTGAATGTCCCTCACTTTTCGTCGCCACACATTAGACGACAGGCCTGACAGGTTCTTGGGATTGAATTCTGGAATCATGTCCGATATGTCGCGCACACTGAACCTGTTTTCCCACTTCTCCCGCTCGATGTCCCCTCGAGGCCGCCCCCCTTCTGCTGCTGCCTTTTGGCTGGTCGTCTTTTGCAGCAACTCGTGCAATTTCCCCTGCAATTTTTGGAGCTCTCCTCGGAGCAAAGCAACCTCAACTACAGAATCGCCCACCTGCTGTTTCGAATGACCACCCTGCTGCCCTGTGTCGCCCGTACCCTGTTTTGCTGCATCCATAGTGCTCCCTATCGACTGAACACCTTTTTGCCCCACAGCCGGCGGTGGGTCTGTCGCTTTCAGCAGTCGTTCGACTAGGTCCTCTTTCACGCCAGATACTTCCAAACCCCTCGCTCGGAGCTCGTCCCGCAGGTTGTCTCTACTCATCGCTGCAAACCTTACTTCGCGCTCCTGCCGATCAGTCATTTTTTTTTTCCAAAAAAAAAAATTATGACGTGTCCACGTGGCTTCTTTCTTTCTCTGTCAATTCAACTCAACAGCGGTCAAACGCAAAAAAAAAGAGATTCCGTTGAACCAAAATCAATTGAAGGCCACAGATGAGTTGAAAAACCAACGGGTCGCCTAGCTCACTGCGTGGCGCTGATACCGGTTATCGCGATCCCACTTCTGAGATGTAAAGCAAATAATGAAAAGAAACACGTCCGTTGTGTTTGCGCGCTCTTTATTCACTGATCTCTTAACAAATTCAATATACCTAACCAGTGTTGCCTATCAAGATTAATTCATTTTCATTGGCTAAACCTTTTGTTCTGAAGAGATGGAGATGTTACAACAGGAGTGAGGCTATAAAGCTTTACCAGAGATTCAAAAGGTCCTGCCAACGGTATAGAGTTCGAACTGAAGCCTGTAAGGACCTTCAAGGGAACAGTTTAGTTTAGTTTGAAGGACTTTTATTGGATTTCTAAAAAATGAACATTCTAATACAAAGAAGTAATAAAGAATAGTCTTATTAGTTTCGCTTAAAGCCGTCTACGAGACTGACATTACTTTTTCTCAACAAATTTGCACTGTCCTGCAATTTCAATCTATTTTTAACGCCTTTTTGAACGATCTATTTCTTACAACAATTCTCAAATAAAAAAAAAACAAAGTAAGTTCCCACTGCTCACGAAATAGTCAGTCTCCTTAGATACCAAAAGTCAATATATCCCAACCCTCATCTCAAACTCAACCAAACTACAAATTTATATTTGAGCAGTTTCAGTCAGAACTTATCTTTAAGAAGCAATTATCAATCTCAATCTCCGACCAAATATAGGTAACTAAATTCATTGTAACCACTTAAAGTTTCACCTAAAACATCCCAACCATACCACTTTTCACAGTTGCATTCATTCCAAAACTAACCCAATCTTCCACGTAATGTTTCCACGAAAAACGACAAACGAATCGCTAATCATTCACCCAACAAGAAGGCAACATCGCCATCACACAGTCAACCCCCTCCGCACTGCACCAGTAAGCCCAGACCATGCTAAGACGTCTTCCGGTCGCTGGTGGTAACTTTACCGACTTCATTTGCTACCCGTTATGTTCTATTGATTGCCCTCAAAAATTGCTGCAATCCGTTTTCTACTCTTGAGTACACTTTCCAACCCTTCGACCGCAACTCCCAAGGAATGAAATGCACTTCCATAGTAGGAACTGCGGCAGGGAAATGTAATACACACGTTTCGAGCACGATCACGACCACGTTTGATGATTAAGGACGTGGTTATGCTTAGACGTCTCTATAACCCCAGCCGCCACGCGAAGGATAAGTAATAGTTTCCGACCAACTTATTACCCAGTAGTTTCAGTTGTAGTATACATTGAAGCGCCATCCTTCTTCACTCCTAAGTAGCAATGGGTACATTCGAAAAGATACTCGAACCCGATGAATGCTTTTATCATTTGGAGCACATAGGTATAAAATAGACATAGAAGAAGAAAAAATCCCAGCGGTATCCTGGCGTCCATTTCGTTTCCCGTGGTAACGCTCGAATGGTGTGCTTTCGCATCAAACCAAAGGAACACTTTTTACAACTGCGGAAAGTTAATCTCTTTGGTGACAGATTCTGGAAAAATGGAAAAACTATTTATATCGCGACGACGACGGTCCTTGTGAAATAGGGTGCAACAACCAGAGTTCCCAGCTGGATACCCGTTTTATTGCTTATTGCTTCTGGAGTCGAACAGAAGCAAGGAAGCTAATAGCGCTGACGATGACGACAAAGTTCTGCGGTTGCTGGAGAATGTAATACAGCTTCAAGAGGAATGTACCCTGAAATCGATGCGAGGAGCGAAATAGAATTCAGCACACGGAACCGCAACAAAACCACCAGGAGCGTCACCGCATCGCCACCCCAACCATGTTACCATACCGAATCCGAAACGAAAATGTCTCAATTTCTTTGGCTTGCTATTATTTCTGTGGGTTTTACGATGACAAATCACAATGGGTGGCAATTATTGTGTACGCAGGGCAAACGAACACCCATCACACACTCAAAAAAATAAAAGCACGACTTCACCGCAACGCTAAGGATTTATATGCGACACCTAGTGTCAGAAATCTAATTTTCTATCACATTCTTTTAAAAGTTAATACGTGTTATTTTTTATGTGGTTTTACAGTTCCTGATAGAGAGTGGACGTCGGTATGTTTGGGATAAAAAAAAAGTAAATCGAGTCCTTTTTTTCATTTTTGAAAAAAAAAAAAACAGAAAATAGGTGTTGTCCTTTCGAGTCACGCACGGTCCAACAGAGGACAACCATATAAAGTATAGTTTCCGTTCCGAGTGAAGAAAAGGATTCCATTGTGCGGAACAGGATTTCGCTTTTGTAGGGAATCCAATTATTTTAAGGATTTCTTATCGGCACGGCTGTAAGGGTGTTTTTTTTTTTGAAAAGGTTCAATTAATCTGATTTGTCAACACAGTTGTGTGTTTGAGAGGGAGGCAGAATGGACATGGTGCTTTGTAATTTATGAATAGAGTTAGATTGAGTTGGAGGTGGCTTAGACAATGTAGGTAAGTAGGTCAACAGCAGGGACACGATTTAAAAAAAAATAATCGGAAAGCATGTGTTTTTCAATTCTTTGACAAAGGTGGGCAAATGGATGCTGGTTGGTTGGGGGGGACTTGATTTAATTTGTAGACTCTGCTAGGCTTTTCTATTTCGTTTGCGCTTTCCTTAGCGTTTTCCCTTTATAAAAAGACAATAATGCCGAATCAGATAGGTTTTAACTTTACGAAAAAAATTGAGAGAACAGTGGTTTTTCACTTGTGCTTAGTCGTACTCGCAAAAAAAAACCTTAAGAACCCCCGAAAAAGTGGGACAAATTTGGGCAAGAAGATTTTTGTCGGACGGACTGTGCACCTCGGGCTGACAACCAGAAGTTCCTGGGTTCAATGCCAGGTCAAAAAAAACAATTTTTTTTTATTCATTTAATTTTTGCCAGCTTCTTGTTTTGAATAAGCGGTTGTGACTATTATTATAATCAATATGTTGCTTAAGAGCTTCATTAAGTTTTAGTTCTTCTATGGCTATTTCGCAACCTTGGTAACTTGCTGGATGACTTCCCTTACATCCTGTTCTATTTACTAAAAATTAGTAAAGTTTTAAAATTATGTTCTAAATGTTGTTAAACTATAAGTAGTTTGTTCATTTCAAAGCTTACCGAACAAAATTAAATTTAATATTGAAAAGTGGAAAATTACAACAATTTACAATTCTTCATACACTACAGGCGAAAATGTAACATAGAGAAATAATGACGATAGACCCCCAAGACCTTAAGGGCATATGGTCGAGACCGACTTCTGAGCCGAATGAGCCATGTTCGTCCGACTGTCTGTCCGTATGTCACCAATTTTTAGGCCTTAAATTTTGAGCTAGGAAGCTGAAATTTTGTACGTAAGCTCTCTGTCATCCGAAGCAATACAAGTGTTAAAATTTTTTAAATCCGCCCATAATCGGTCTAAATGTGCAACAACCTCCGGTGCTTTCAAGACTGTAAAACGTCGTGAAAAGCTGAAATTTATTATTTAGCATCTACTCATGATAACAAGTCACAAAAAATAAAAATAAAGTCCGCAGACCGCCCCTTGTGGGCGTGGCATCGATTGAAAGTGTGATCTTTCAAATGCAATCTATTCAATTTTTTTGTTCCAAATCGAAAAATGTTTACTTAATATATTATGTAGAAAGCACCTTTTTTGGGCCACCAAGTTTTGGGCCACGCCCACATTTAAGAAAAACCTCTAATTTTCCAGAAAACATGGATTTCGACTACTTTTTAGCCTAACTTAAGTAAGAATAAGAAATAAAATTTAGCACATTAGCTTCAACGTGTTCTATACTAGATTTCGTTTTTGGCCACGCCCATGTTTGGTGGTAGATATTACGAAATTCTTGAATTTTAACCAAAAATTTACCTTTTTGGCATCGAATTAAAGAGTAATTGTTCAAATGCAACTTATTCAATATTTTTGTTCCAGATCGAAAAAATTTTACTTAATATGTTATGTAGAAAATACTCTACATTTTGTTCATACAAAGTTTTGGGCCACGCCTACATTTAGAGGCAGAATTCCATAAAAACTTAAAAAATTTCCAGAAAAACATGGATTTCGACTGCTTTTAGCTTTACTAAGGATAGAATAAGAAATAAAATTTAGCACATAAAGTACACCTGACACTATTTCAGATTTCGTTTATACAAAGTTTTTGGCCACGCCCATCCTTAGAGATCGATTTCACAAAATTATTGAATTTGAACCAAAAAATTACAGTTTTAGCCGCAAACTTGGATATTTCTTGGTTGGACATGCCACGCCCCTTTTTTTTTAAAAAAAAGTAAACAAAAACTCGTAAGGAATAATTTTTTTTTCTATTTAAAATGATGCAAATGGTAACGGGACGGGGATGGAAAACAAGAAAATAAACGAATGAAAAGGAGAAAAGGAATGAAAAAGAGAATAGGAATGGAGAGGAGAAGAGGAATGGAGAGAAGAAAAGGAATGGAAAGGATGATAGGAATGGAAAGGAGAATAGGAACGGAAAGGAGAATAGGAACGGAAAGGAGAATAGGAATGGAAAGGAGAATAGGAACGGAAAGGAGAATAGGAATGGAAAGGATAATAGGATTGGAAAGGATAATCAGAATGGAAAGGAGAATAGGAATAGGGTATCCCGCGGTCCGTTACAGACGGACCGAAGCTATTACATACGCACTGTCGCACTTACTCACTGTTTTTTTTTTCGTTTTGAAGCTTAGGGGTCTACGGTGATTATTTCACTGTGTTACACAATTATTATTATTTATCACTATGCACTAAAATTAAGAGGGTATACCTCGGTCGGGTATAAAAAATGTATCGGGTTAAAATATTTTAGTCAAACTTTTCAAGATTTGTCAAATTTTTTTCAAGATTTTTATATTTTTTATGAGTTTTTTTGTAGGGCGGTTTTAATCTTCTTATAATACATTTAGATTGCTAAAATTTATCACAATCGTTGCTAAACCGAAAAAAGGTTTTTTCTGTACCTGGCCAATTTTAAGGGACAAAAGTAAAATTGTCTAAAATGTTGCAGGGTTTTTTTTATTTTAGCTTTTCTTTATTGCTTCTCAGAAACAGTTTTTATATAATTAGTACTTTGTTGGACCTCCTCTTACTTTATTTATAGCTGCACATCGGTACGAAGTTCACAACCTTAAGTTTCATTATTGACCAGATATTTTAAATTGGATTGAGGTCTGGACTTACTTAGTAGATCGACATTATTTTCTTCAAAGTACTTTTTAACTTAAGAAAGATTCATTTTTTTTTTTGAAAATATTGGAATTCAAGGGGATCAAGCGTAGCGTTTAAAAAAAAGAGTTGAAAATGGACGATGTTTTTCAAAGTGTTTGAGGCCAAAACTTTTAATTTATTTAGTATACAAAGACGATATTGAACACCCATAAAGATTTTTACAACCAGGTCAAAAAGGCTACTGTGCTACATCAACAAATTTAAAGGATTGGGTTGGACGTCTTCCAAGATTTCCTTTTCGCATGCTTGGTTACCTTGCAAAGTGTGGTGTTTTTACTAGTATTTCAACCGCCTCAAATAGGGTAAGAAAACAATATTTCGCTTTTTGATATATTTTCTTTATGATAGAATTTGTTTCGAGTGAAAACTCTTCTTCATTCGCCACGTATTCGCTTTGAATTCGTAACCCTCGCGTTTTGTAGCCTCAAAGAGGCTTCCTAAAGCCTATTTTTTGTAAAGCATCTACTTGATTTTTTGAGATTGTGTTGTAATAGAGGCGTTTCACTTATATTAGCGGGGAGTTTTCCTTTTTTTTAAGCATTTAATTTTGGGCCCAAAATTTTGAGCTAGGAACTTGAAACTTGAGATCTGTTCTTTTTAGGTCCCGAAGCAGTACAAGTGTAAAATTTTTTAAAATCCGCCACTGATACGTCCACTTTACTTGTTAGCATAAAAAATCAAAGTTGTCGTAGGAAGCTGAAATTTGGTATGCGATATCCTCGCTTAAATGTATGGTGATTGGCATTTAAAAAAAAGCGAAAACCGCCCCTTGTAGGCGTGGTCATATTTATTATGCACTTTAATAAACGGTTTTATTTAATATATTTGCTTTAAATCCAAAAGACTTCAGCTCTAAAATGTTCAGACATGTGCGCAAGCTATCAACTCCAATGAATAATTGTTTGCCACGCCCACCTTTGCGGGCGTTTTCAAGTAAAAAAAAACAAATTTTTAATATAAAACTGTAATCAACACGTGTATATCAAACCTGATTGATAAAAAATATTTTATCAAGGGGGGCTGATACCACGCCCCTTTTTTAAGATCTTAACTGACAAATTCTTAACACAATTAAAGTTAATAGAAACTGTAATTTAACAACCAAAATTTTTGACGCATTTTAAAGCTTGGTCAATTGGGATAGGGTATCCAACGATTTGCCTAGGTGGATTGTCAGAATCCGTAGAGCCGATGTCAGACGAGCCTTGATTTGCCCGTGAACCTGGATTGTGGCCTGGGGTATACTTCTGCTTCTTCTGCTCATTGCGTTGTTTGTATGCGTAGCGTTACTCGCTCGGCATGTAGAGGTTGCATTTTACTCGCCTCTCGAAAGACCCACTTCCATAGCGGCCCCGGGTACTTAAACAGCCTCTCTTGGCATAGGTACAGAATGTACATAGAAAACCAACAACATGTAATTACATTAAAACGATCACGTGGTCACACGTCGTCAAGCAGCATAGCGCGAAACTCATTTACCTAAAGCTTCTATGCGCCGCGCTGTTTCTGATGAGCTTCAAAGAAGATCAACAAACTAGCAGACGTAAGACAAAAACTAGTGAGGTTGTAGAAGATGGTTCGAACATTACCCGCGATAGGTAAAGCTCACAGGATTATGATCCATGCAAACCACGCACGGTTTTTTCTTTCGACATTTCGTCCACTTGGATTTCAACACCGTTTCAACTACATACGTTTATTAATTAGTAAAATAAAAATAGTTATATTTTGAAAATTATCTGAATCCGAATGTGACCACCTCCATTTAATTTAGAAGTTAGAAGGGTAGTCGTTCGATCTAAATAAATTAAGTTTTCGACGTGCTCCAGTGCGGTGTTGTTTGTCCTCAGACTGTTGAAGTCCCTAAAGTATATGCATTGAAAAATCCGGTAAAAGCAATTTTACGTGTGAGAGTTGACAGGAACCAGTTCTGTTAAAAGTCAGATGGTTTATCAAACCTGTTACAAGCTGATTCGCTACCTTCGCGCTTCTAGTAAAGTGAAGTAAAACGAACTGTCTGTTACCATGGGTAACACCAATTTTAATGAACCCTAAGACAGGCCGAAGAAAAAAGGTTTTTCAAATCTTATGTCCTATGACATAGTTCACTGCACTAAGATTCAATCAGACAATTAAACCTTATAAAAACTCCATTAAACTTTCAAAACCGCAAGAGTATACTCTGCCAATTATACTTCACGAAAAAAATAGTAAGTATTCTTCCATTTACCCTGCAATTCAATTTCAAGTGCCTGGAATCATTTAACCTTCAAGTGGAACAACACCACTCATGAGCCAAAAGTTATTTCAGTCCTCACATAAATATTTCACAATAAAAAAATCCTTCCCCTCCAGGTGATACACGTAAATAATTTCAGCAAAATGCAGAGAAAAAAAAATGAAGTCCTCGCCGTCGACATCGTTAAAAAGTTTCAAGTGCTGTTGCAAGCAAATTTGTTGCCCTCTTCCATGCGCCACAAGTTCAGAGCATGTAAGCCCTCCCACAACCAAATTCAAAAATACGAAAAAAGGAAAAAAAATCCCAATGAAGCGTAACTCCTAGACCAGCAATTTGTGAATATTCCTCTTTATCGTCCTTTTATAGATACCATTACAGCTGGTGCGTTGCGTGTATATCCTTAATACCTCGGATATCATCCTTAAAATTAAACCTAATAACGCCACCACCACCGGCGCGGCGCATTGGCCAGAGCCGAGAGAGAATTGTTGTTTATTAAGTCGTATAACACCGACGTTAGGAGCATAAAAATCCTATCCAGGATATTAATTCCAAATTGTGAATAAGTTGGCCAAGTCCGGCGTGAGGTGTTTTTTTCAGTGCGGCAAGGCGGATGATTTTCGAAGGTAATCTGAGCTTTTTTTTTGTGAGCACCGGCCGCCGTTGGCTGCTACGCTCTTTTGTTTATTGGCCAAAGAATTATACAGTTAATTAATTTTTATCTCTCTAATATTTTCATATCGCAAGGACGATTGGATAGCGAAAGGTGGGTGCTAGCTGGATTATAAGGGCGACTGGGGTCTAGTGTTGCAAAAATTTACTCTCGCAAAACTTTAGGAAAAGTTTGCATTTTTGCGTCGAGAAGGTGTGTGGCGGCGCGCAGGATATTTCTATGGAAGGAGTCGGGTTACACAAGCATTCTTAGAGGAATTAAGGGCATAATGAAATTTTATGAAGCACGCGAAACTTCTTTCTGTACTTCCTCCCCTGCTGAAGCACAAAGCGACCAAATAAAGGTCAATTGCCTGGAAGTAGAGGAGGAGGAAGGACAGGATATGAAATAAAAACGACGAAGCAACAGAGGCAGTCCCAGCTACTACCGCTGCAGTCAAAACAACAACAACTACAGCAGTAAGAAGCCATTCGAGGGCAAATACATAAATCAGCATTATTGGCGCATATATCAGACGCTGGGCGCCATATCTACGCGAAAATATAGTCGTCCTACATGGTTGTTGTGCTTTTGTGCTCCTCTTCAACTTCAGTGTCCTGTAACATAGTGTTTTGGTGTTAAAGTTTGGTTGCAATAACCCCAGAAGTAAAAAAAAAACGAGAAGGATGCTCATAAAAGCATGCAACATCACTCGTGAATCCTCTCTGGTTTCGTCTGTTTTTTTTTTTATCCCTTTTTTTAAACATTTTCAGTCCAGAGTTGTTTCCATTTTACTTTGTTTTACACTTTTTTCCCCCGAAACAAAACGGGATGCAATCTGTTTTCGTTATAGGAAAATTGCAATAATATCCTTCGTTACGTCCTCCACACTCGGTGTTGTGGAAGAGTATTCCCTAAAAAAGCGTTTTACACTGCTTTTATTTTTCGACATACAATGTGGAAATTTACATAAAAGGATATTTAGGTTGGAGGGGTGGCAAAAAAAAAAAAAAATTCCAAACAGACACTTTCTTCTCGCCTTGTGAAACTTTTAGTGGACTTTTAGTCTTTTAGGACAGCAGCTCCCGCAACCGTGGTGTGTCCCATTTTCGTGGATAAGCCAGTCGTGCCAACAGTAGCGAGTGTTGAATTTAATTTGAACGGCACACATGCATACGCACACATTCGAGGACATCGGCTTATCCTCCGTAATTTTTTTATCACGACATAAAATAAAAGAGAAACGAAGAAAGGCAGCGAATTGCATCAGGACGAAAACATATATAAATAGGTATGTGAAGCATGCTTTATTATTTTTATTTCCCCGGGGCTTACAGCATCCTCCGCATATACCTACAACATGTGAAGATATCTTGTTTGGTGGGGTGTCCTTTTGTTAACTGTATGCTGAGTATTTTTTAAGTAAAATTCTATTATTTTTTTGTGCAAAACAAAAAACATTCAAAACATTTTTTAAGGACCACATTAAAGAGGCGATGCTGTGGGTGGGAGGTGACAGTGTTTGGTTTCGACTAGGTAAAAAAATACAGGTGATTACAGTTGAAAAGTACTTTTTTCGACATCTGAAAAGGATATATTCCTACCTTAAGAAGCTTTTCAATTACCGAATGGGATGACAGAGACAGTTGTCCGATTTCATCGGAAGAGCTTGCAACAGATTACTTACTGTAGACTTAACACGAGCAAAGGCAAGCTTTCCAAAAGGGACTTTAGCTTATGATGGGTTTGGCAGGTCCTTTTCTGCCGTCGCTATCTAGGTATGCTGATAAAGGTTTACTCTTATGGGACTTCGACTTCTGTAAAGTTGACATGTTAAGGTATTTTTTGCTTAGTTTTTTTAGTAAATGTTTTAAGACTGAATGTTTTAAGACTGAAATTTTGAAACTGCTCCAAGAGATCATAAGGCACTCCGTCTCCGGTGCGTCTTTGCTGCTAAGAACACTGAAAATAGTATTTCTTAAAAAATATTAACTAAAAAAATACTTTGTATTTTAATATTTTGTAAATGATGAGAAATGAATACAGGAAGGAATTAGCATGCTAAAGGTTAAGTTAGTGAGGTTGTCAAATTTTGACTAATAATAAACTGGTAAACTATAGCCCAATTGGTGAAAGTAGTGCCTGTGGTGCTGTTAGCAGGATCGTGCCATGTCAGTGACCCAAAAACAGTTTATTCTTTCGGCATTTCGTGCGATAGCATTTGTGGTGGCAGTGATTGGTTTGTCGGTCTACTGTGCATTGTACCAAAACCGGGACAATAAAAGTTTTTTGGTGAGAATCTGGAAAACGCTCCAAGAGCATCATTTGTAATGAGAATTTCTCAATTTGCCGTTCGGTATCAGCCAAAAATAAAAGTAGATCTCTTCCATGTGTGTCAGAACAGATGACACGCATACAACATGCGTGGAGTCGAAATGTATTATTTTATTAAGGTGTATTTGAATTTTAAAAGTATTCTTTATTGAGGAATTCACCCGACCAACAAAACATATTAAAACGTCACTTGTTAAAATATTTTTTATCTTGCTTAGTTAACTTTTTTATTTTTTTTATGACACTAACATTAATAAACTTTTCTTTGTTTCAGGTAAGCAACTACATATATTTTTCCCTGATCGATAAATTTCTCAAGAGTGTGGGTAAGATTTTTATATAAAAGTGTTTTTCTTTCAGCGTGTTATATACCTAAAAAATATTTTGTATTTACAAATTTTTATACCCCATCCCATAATTATCAAAATTAATTGTAGTTTCGTTAGAATCATGACAAAATGCGTTAAAACCGAAAACTATTGCAGAAAAAAACCGTTTTTTCCTAAACACGCGCCTTAAAAGTGGGCGGAGCTCAAAACTTTGTATGGAGCAAACCCAGCAAACGGTAATATCTTGAATATTTGTTATATCATTTTTTTTTTTCAATTTGGAGTCAACTTTCCGAGATTTCCTAGAAATCGGGTTTTTAAAGTTCTAACATTGTAAAAGTGGGCATGGTCGATATTGTGGGCGGCCCAATTTTTGCCTTCTTAGAGGTCTTGGGCCATTATTGCTCTATACCAAAATTTGAGTTCCTACGCCTTGTCTAACTTGAAAGAAAATTTGAAATAGAGGTTGTTATACAATGAATCCAGTAGTGGGCGTGGCCGTTGGCAGATTTAACTAATTTTCACACTTTGTCTGTACAAAATAAGAACCAAGATATACACAAAGTTAGAGCGTCCTAGGTCAATTTTAAAGACCTAAAAACCTCACACAGACGGACGGACGGACATGGCTTAATCGACTCACCTGTCGGTCTCGATCATATCTCTAAAAGGTCTTAGGGGTCTACGGTGATTATTTCACTGTGCTACAAACTATGCATTAAAATTAATATACCCTCGGTCGGGTATAAAAAATTAAAAATGTGCCGCTAAGTGCTCAAGATATGCTGCTATGTGCCGTAATGGAAAAGAGATATTCGAATATAAATACATATGTAGTTTTTACGGATGAACCCTGAAAAAATCCTTATGTTTCTTTGTGCTGCTATGTTCCGCCTTTCGTTTTCACTTTTTGCATAGAGTTTGCTAGGCTGGCATACACATACAAATTAATTGCATTAATCTTTCTTCCCTGCCTTTCTACCTTACCCCGAGGTCAGCTTTTCCTTTTCCCTCACAGCACAGTCAGCGCAAACACTCACTGCAAAATATCAATACCTTAACCTCAGCAAGGCAACCCTAACATTTGCTTCACTTGCATTTCCTGCACCCAGCACAAACTCCTCCTGTTTGCTTGAAACTTTTTTATGCCCAGATTTCATTGACATCCATTTTATTGTCTCTTTGCATTCAATTCGCAGAAAATATCTTACAAAGTTTCTAATCTTTTTTTTAATTAATATTCAATGAGCCTACAAATTTCGTTTAGATAAGGAAAAACTACCAAATCCTGGAAAAAGCTACCAAAGCTAAAAAAAATTACCAGTTTTGGTAGAAAGCTACCAAGCCTAGCAACCGTGAGCACAATCCCGTGAGTAGAAAAAAAACTCATAAAAGATTTAACCGTGAAACTAAGACCAACATTCACGTTAGGCCTGGTAGTTCAACCTTGCCTGTATCCTTCAATCCACATAATTTTTCGATAATTCTTCGCTTGCATCAGCAGAACTTATAAAGCTTTAATAATTATAAATTATTGAGCAGCAATAATTTTCCAATTAATCAGGTCGGTTTAGTTTGTGACAGGCTGACAGGCTTCCAGGTAGATGATTCCAGGTGAAACATTACTTGCTTGTCTTGTTTCATTTTCTGTTTTGTAAAAGAATAATAAAATGCAGAAGTCGGGGAATGCACACACACTAATAGATCTCTTTTGGTCTATTAGTGATATTCCTGCCAGGTCGTCCAGGCCATCAAAGAACCTGACTCCTAAGAAGGTTAGTCGTCGTTCCTGGAGAGCTGGACAGTAGCAGAGATAGTGTTCTATATCTCTACAGCTTCTACAGAAGTCGTTTGCAATGATTCCCATTCGTGGAGCCATGACACCAATGGCGCAGTGACCTGTGACTACGCCGAGTGTTTTAATTAAGTTTCTACTGAGAGATAGAAGGGTCGTTGTCCTTTTTAGGTCAAGCACTGGCCATAAGCAGTGGGTTATGATACAATCCTTACACTGTTATGCCGTCGTTCACCGGCTAGTTTGATAGTGTCTTGATCTATTAAACTTTTGGCTGTGTTGAAAGGAGGATATACCCGTCAATCAGCCATCGTTATGTCCATATCAGAACCTTTCCTGGCCAGTTAGTCCGCCATTAATTTACTGACCACGCCAACGTGTCCAGGAACCCAGCAGAGGAGAACTGTGTGAAAGCTTATTTCTCTTAATGCCCTGAGGCAGTCCTTGACGCACTTGGAGTACACTGGGTTGGAGTTCAAGGCTTTAAGTGCTGCTTGATTGTCAACACATAAGATGATTTCCGTTGCCGGAGAATCCATAAATTGAACTGTCTGCGCAGCTCTCTTAACCGCATAAATCTCGGCTTGAAAAACACTGCAGTAGTCATTTAGTCGATATGACTGGTTGATGTGCAGTGTTTCCGGGAAGACTCCTGAACCTGTTCCAAGTTCTGTTTTCGATCCATCGATAAAGACAGCTATATTTGTCTCTAACCAGTCTTAAAATAATAACAAGAAAATAATAACAAAAATAATAACAAGAACTTTTCCGCGATATTAATTATGGACGATTACCCGACGTTTCGAATGGGTTGCACCTTTCGAGGTCACGGGAAAACTCTAACCAGTCTTGTCTACTTGGTATAATGACTTTGAATCTTTTATCGAAGTCGAATTGAGGTATCTTATAATCTGTACAGGCTACAAACCCATTTTGGTTTAAGATGTTCAGTATGCTTGAGTGTACTAGACATTGTCGCTTCCAGGTTGTTCTCTCTTAGTCTGAGAGCTGCTTTTGCCGCCACATTTCTTGTGAAAAGCTCCAGAGGCTGGAGGTGCAGCATTGTTTCCAGACCTGTAAGAGATGTGGATCTTCATGCACCTGTGATACCTAAGCAAGCCAATCTTTGTACCTTAGGTAAGATTTCGTTTTGCACGCCTTCCACCATACCAATGATCCATTGGTAAGATTAGGTCTAGCAACCGCTGTATACAACCTGTATGCTATTTTGGGTTGAAGGCCCCACTTTTTCCCATTGGCTTGCTTACATGTGTAAAGTGCAATGAGACCTTTCTTCATTCACTCCTCAGTGTTCCGTTTCCAATTTAGTTTAGAGTCAAACAATACGTCAAGATATTTGGCTTCGAGAGAGTTTAAGATTGGTTTCATTTAATTTAGGAGTTATACACCCCTGCAATTTGCGCTTCCTTGTAAACAGGACCATATCTGTCTTGTACGGGTTTTAGAGTGTGTGCTTACTTCCCCGGAGGTCTGGGTTCGAATCCTGCCACCGTCACCTGAAAAAAAACTTGTTCTTTTTTACGGTCCCCACCTCCGCAAGGGTGTGACCGATGTCCGAGAGTATCATTTGTCTTGAAAAACTTCCCAAAGTGCCGTTCGGATTCGGCAAAAAATTTAAGGTCCCCTGTATGTGAAGAAATAAACACACACAGCGTACATTGTTGATAAGTTGGCCCTGGTTCACCTCGAGCTGCTGCGCCACTCTATTTATTTTTTAAAGAAAATTTATTGCCACTTTTGAAAATTAAGTCACTTGGATGAGGCTACATAAAAAATGTTACCCATAGAACGGAGAATAAAGAAATTTGTATAGTTTTTTTTTGTTCAGTGTGGTGAAAAAAATTCCATCTTGTTTTTGCCATAAGGGGTGGAAGCTCCGCAACACTATTCAATTGAACCCACAGCTGTACTTACACTTTAAAAAGAAATCTGTAAAATTTCTGTATTTAAAGCAGTTGACTTAGACATAATTTTCTGTAAACTAAATTTTGAATAGTAAAAAAACATATTTGGAAATATTTTGGATGGAAGGAAATTAAATGTGACTTGCTGGCTTACTGCGAGAGTATTCCCTTATTAATCCGCTGTTAATGGTTTCAGCCTGGCAGGGTTAAAATTCATTTAGATAATTATTTTTTGTGTGAAAATTTAAGATACTTAGGTATTTTACTATAATGATACTGGATTATGGGTTTCCTATTTGCAGATATTTCACAAATTTGTTTTTTTTTTTATTTTTTTAGAGTGTAGTATTCAACGTTTGACTCAATTTTGCCTCAAGAGCCAAATATTTGTTCTATTATGCAACCTTTTCTATACAATGCTGCACCAGGCTCTGGAATAAGATTAGTATAATGGAACTAGTTCACTACCACCAGGCTACAGAGACGCTATGATACGGTGAACTCCCTTAAATTGAAGGTTATCGAAAATGCACCAATCTTCGCGATGCATGTTCTTAGATAGGACACTCATAGCACGCCGTTTACAACACCCAAATTAACATTCCACGACAGTTCTTTGACGTATATGTCCCAAGACCGTAGGCGAAAGTGTTAAGCTGTAATTATCGTTTAGGTTATTTTCACCATAGACTACTCTTCTTTTTCTGGTAGTATTTCTTAATTTAATTCCACCCCTGCAAGGTCGGGGTTAGAATAGCCTTGAGGTAAGGTATGCCTGTCGTAAGAGCCGACTAAAATCCACCGGAAGAAATATTCTTTAATGTTTCAACGGATGCTGTCGATGCTGCTCCATTTGGGGCAACTTTTGGCAGTAAGGTTTTAACTTATAGATGAATCTGAAGGTTAAATTAAAATCCAGAAGCGTCTGTCACACATTGTGCGGCTCACTGGTCGGCGTCTGTCTCCAAAGGGGCGGCTGTATTTAAAAATGAAAATAGAAGTGACTTACCTATTTCTCATAAAAACGACAAGTTAAAAAAAAAATGGCAATGAACAAAACGAAAGATTTGATTACCCCAGGTGGCAGCCCAGCTATGCTGGAAAATCCACCCTCTTCGGAGGCAGGCTCTACGGATTCTGGGGAGAGCCTTTTATTGCTTATAAATCCTTTTGAGAAAAGGACAAAACTAAATCGATCACCACCACCTAGATCGAACATATCCGGAAAAGCAGTCCACCGGTAAACCAGGACTCTGTGAAAATTAAGAGCTTAGAAAAGGAGAATAATGAACTCCGAGCTAAGCTTATTGAAATGGAGCGACTCTTCCAAGATCTAAAAATGGAAGTTGACTCTCTGCGAAAAGAAAACGAGGATATTAAAAATACTCGTTTAACGAAAGACTGTGAGGTAACGAAAGAGTGTGTAACACCGAACCGACCAGCAGTCGAATACTTCACGGACGAGGACGAACTTGCACTTGAGACCGATTCAGTCTTAAGGAAAAGGTCTAGCAAGAAGCGAAAGGCGAATTCCTCTCCCGAAGTAATACAAAAAGAAGATAAGCCCTCTGGCTCAAACAAGGCTAAGCCAGAAGCGAAAATTCGTCCACCTCCCGCAATAAACATCGTCGGGATAGCAGACTTTGGGAGATTGCGCAACCTTCTTGCAAACACGGTGAGAACAGAAAACTATAAGCTTACCTCGCACCGAAATAACGTGTGGAAAGTAAATGTTGACAACGCCGATTCCTATCGCGCACTGTCTCTTAGACTGAATGCAGAAAGAATCGAGTGGTATACTTATCAAAATAAGTACGAGAAACCACTGCGAGTCATTGTAAGGGGGCTCCACCCATCATGCACAAAAGAAGACGTTGTAAAAGACGTAAAAAATAAAGGCCTTAAAATTATTGATGCCGTCAATATCATTAAAAAGGAAAAGCAACGCACGGAAGGAGAAAAAGACACTGTGATCAGACGCGGCCTTCCAATTTTTATGCTCTCCTTTGAAAGAACTGAGAGCATAAACGATATTTATAAAATAAAAATGATACTTAACATCAGGGTTAAAATCGAACCCATGCGAAAGGGCAATAGACTGATACCACAGTGTAAGCGATGCCAAGAATTCAGGCACACAAGTGCCTACTGCCAAAAAGAACCACGTTGCGTGAAATGTGCCGGAAAACACCTGTCAACAGAGTGCAAAGTTGACATTAAATCTCCAGCAGTTTGCGCCAATTGCCACGGAAACCACCCCGCGAACTATCGAGGATGCGAAGTAGCCATAGAGCTGCAAAAGGGACGAGAACCTCTTAAGGAAAATACAAGAGGTCAGAATCAAAGTCTAGGACGCCCAAAACCTGCTGAAACTCCTAAGCCAAAGACTCCAAAGACGCTAAAGCCGATCAAAATTGGAAGATTGGCAAAGGAGGCGTCGACAAAAGGCGTAAAAGCTCCACAAAAGAGCGGCGCCAGTTCAAGTGCAGCGGAGAAACCACCACTGGTCGGACCGAAATCATACGCACAGGTTGCGGCAAACGAAAACAAGGCAATATCGCCCACAACAGATGCAGTGTCTCAGATCCTCGCTGTAATCTTGGAGAAACTTGAGGATCAGACTAAAATCAACAAAGTTATTTGACAAACTGAGCAAGCTCGAGTTTAAGCCTCGAAAAAATTACAAGAGAACATGAATGCAAACGGCCTTCTGAATAAAATAGACGAACTAGAAGTATTTCTACGGAAAAACAATATTGATATTTGCATGATTACGGAAACTCACCTTAAAAACGGGTCTACACCCAAACTTAAAGGTTACAATGACTATCACGCACATCACCCTTCGCAAAATTCGAGAGGAGGATCCTCCCTCTACATTAAGAACTGCATAAAGCACTTCAAGAACACAGAAGTTGAGCTAGACTCTATGCAGATCAGTTCAGTTTCTGTAAAAATTGACTGCTTAGATTATAACATTGCATCTTGTTATTTCCCGCCAGGATATAGACTGGTGGAAGACGATCTTGATCGTATGTATGACTTCATTGGGTCCAATTTTATCATTGGGGGTGACTTTAACGCGAAGCATACTTTTTGGGGCTCACGATGCAATTCAACAAGAGGCAGATTACTGTACAAAAATATTATGAAGCGTGGGGTGGACTTTTTCTCCACGGGTAAGCCAACATATTGGCCAACCGATAGGAATAAAAAGCCTGACCTTGTCGATTTTTTCATCGCTAAAGGGTACCCCAAATACCTTACGCGAATTGAAGAGTGTTATGATCTTTGCTCAGACCACTCAGGAGTTATCTTGAAGTTGGGTGGAAGACTGGCGAAAATAGAAAGAGCTCCTAGATTAGCTAGCAAAAACATGAACTGGGACGCTTTCAGAAAGGACTGTAAGGAGGGTGTTGGCTTGAATGTGCCATTGAAAACTCCTTTCGAGTTAGAAACCGCAGTTGACAAATTCATTGAAGCAATTCAGAGCGCTGCTTGGAACAACAATTCGTCCCTAAAGAACGCAGTTAGCACCGACGGGCATGTACGTAAAACATATCCGCTCGAAATCGAAGAATTGATTCGTGAAAAGAGAAGAGCGCGTAGGAGATGGCAAGGCACGAGGGCCCCCCCAGACAAAACCCTATTGAACCACCTCTCTAACAAACTGAAAGGAATGTTGCTAGATCTTAAAAATCGTGAGACCACTGAATACCTTGAAGGCTTGTCGGCGGATAGGAGTTCAAACTACTCGCTGTGGAAAGCAGTTAAGTATATCAAGAAACCTATAATCCACTCGGCACCAATAAAAAAAGCTAACGGCGAATGGGCAAGAGAAGACAAAGAGAAAGCGAATTTGTTTGCTGAACATTTAGAAGAAACATTCAAGCCTTTCGACGGTCCGCCGTTGGCTGACGTTCTAAACAACAACGGGGAACCTGGTAGCTTTAGAATGAAAAAAGTTTCGTTAGTTGAACTCCGACAGACAATTAGCAAACTTAAAAAAAATAAGGCCCCGGGTTACGACCTGATCACTGGCGAAATATTAAAAGAGCTACCAAAAAAGGCATTAGTCAAGCTACTTTATATGATAAACGCTTCTCTTCGACTTCTATACGTTCCAAGGCAATGGAAAGTTGCTGAAGTCATTATGGTTCCTAAACCGGGGAAATGCGCAAATGATAAAAAATCTTATAGGCCCATATCGCTTCTGCCGATAATATCGAAAGTATTTGAGAAACTTCTGCTGAAGCGATTACAACCAATAATTGCAGAAAGACGCTTGATCCCGGATCATCAATTCGGTTTCAGACCTAACCATTCCACAATAGATCAAGTCTACAGAATAACGCATGAAATTGAAAAAGCCTTAGAAGGGAAAAAAATATGTTCAAGTGCTTTCCTCGACGTATCGCAAGCCTTCGACAAGGTATGGCACGAGGGCTTGAAATATAAGCTACGGCAAAACTTGCCGGAAGACATGTTTAAAATATTGGAAAATTATCTTGAAAGCAGACTCTTTCGTGTTAGGTGTAGTAGTGAATACTCGAGTTTCAAGCAAATTCGGGCTGGCGTACCCCAGGGAAGCGTCCTCGGTCCGACCCTGTTCCTGCTCTACACAAGAGACATACCTCTAGATGCCGAGACAGTCGTGGCCACGTTTGCGGACGATACGGCCATCCTGGCAACAGGTGAATCAGTCGAGTCATCAACGAGAAACCTCCAACGAGCATTGGACAGAATTTGTGTCTGGACGAAGACTTGGCGAATCGCTCTTAACGAGAACAAGTCTACGCATGTGAATTTCACTTACAGAAGGGTTAACAATTTGCCTCTGTTCATAAATTCTGTACAAATACCTTATGCAAATGAAGCGAAGTATCTAGGGATGACACTGGACGCTAAACTAAGGTGGAAACCACACGTAAAGAAGAAGCGTGACGAGCTCGAGATTAGGCTCAGGGAAATGTATTGGCTTATCGGAAGATTTTCGAAATTTTTTTTTTTTTTTTTTTTGAATACTAGGATGGACGGAGACTAAAACTCCAAAATCTTTCAAAGATACCAATACGCCCACTATAGCAGGTACATAATACCGAAGTAGCCGATATTGGTTATGCCCGATTTCCACGTGCTAAAAAACCACCCATTTATGAGAGACACTATGAAATTGCCAGAACGCACTTCATAGTAGTAAATTTTCGCTCTCTCATAATACTTCTTGACTACAACTAAGTTAACTTAACAAGTAGTTTACGCTTCCATAGTGTTAATCGCATTGGATAGGTTGCTTTCCAGTGAATGCACCTACTAAGCCGTTCATTAATGCGGCTTCACCCTACGTCGCTAGATCGAAGGGTCTTGTTCTTTGTAGTCGTCGCTCGTTGTTAACATCGTTAAGAGTCTCGTTTAGAGTACGGATCATTTCATTGTTGCAATGAACATGAAGGCGAGCATTAAGCTTTCGAGCGAAGTTTGTTACTTCTTCGCCCACGGTAGCTATTCCTAAATCTCTGTGAATATCGCTATTCCTAATATACCATGGAGCATTCACAATTGCTCTTAGTGTTTTGTTTTGGAAAGTCTGCAACATGGACATGTTGCTCGGCTTGGTACAACCCCAAAGTTGTATACCGTATGTCCAGGACGGCTTTAACACCTGCCTGTACAAGAGCAGTTTGTTATATGTGCTTAATTTCGAAAATCTTCCGATAAGCCAATACATTTCCCTGAGCCTAATCTCGAGCTCGTCACGCTTCTTCTTTACGTGTGGTTTCCACCTTAGTTTAGCGTCCAGTGTCATCCCTAGATACTTCGCTTCATTTGCATAAGGTATTTGTACAGAATTTATGAACAGAGGCAAATTGTTAACCCTTCTGTAAGTGAAATTCACATGCGTAGACTTGTTCTCGTTAAGAGCGATTCGCCAAGTCTTCGTCCAGACACAAATTCTGTCCAATGCTCGTTGGAGGTTTCTCGTTGATGACTCGACTGATTCACCTGTTGCCAGGATGGCCGTATCGTCCGCAAACGTGGCCACGACTGTCTCGTCATCTAGAGGTGTGTCGCTTGTGTAGAGCAGGAACAGGGTCGGACCGAGGACGCTTCCCTGGGGTACGCCAGCCCGAATTTGCTTGAAACTCGAGTATTCACTGCTACACCTAACACGAAAGAGTCTGCTTTCAAGATAATTTTCCAATATTTTAAACATGTCTTCCGGCAAGTTTTGCCGTAGCTTATATTTCAAGCCCTCGTCCCATACCTTGTCGAAGGCTTGCGATACGTCGAGGAAAGCACTTGAACATATTTTTTCCCTTCTAAGGCTTTTTCAATTTCATGCGTTATTCTGTAGACTTGATCTATTGTGGAATGGTTAGGTCTGAAACCGAATTGATGATCCGGGATCAAGCGTCTTTCTGCAATTTTTGGTTGTAATCGCTTCAGCAGAAGTTTCTCAAATACTTTCGATATTATCGGCAGAAGCGATATGGGCCTATAAGATTTTTTATCATTTGCGCATTTCCCCGGTTTAGGAACCATAATGACTTCAGCAACTTTCCATTGTCTTGGAACGTATAGAAGTCTAAGAGAAGCGTTTATCATATAAAGTAGCTTGACTAATGCCTTTTTTGGTAGCTCTTTTAATATTTCGCCAGTGATCAGGTCGTAACCCGGGGCCTTATTATTTTTAAGTTTGCTAATTGTCTGTCGGAGTTCAACTAACGAAACTTTTTTCATTCTAAAGCTACCAGGTTCCCCGTTGTTGTTTAGAACGTCAGCCAACGGCGGACCGTCGAAAGGCTTGAATGTTTCTTCTAAATGTTCAGCAAACAAATTCGCTTTCTCTTTGTCTTCGCTTGCCCATTCGCCGTTAGCTTTTTTTATTGGTGCCGAGTGGATTATAGGTTTCCTGATATACTTAACTGCTTTCCACAGCGAGTAGTTTGAGGTCCTATCCGCCGACAAGCCTTCAAGGTATTCAGTGGTCTCACGATTTTTAAGATCTAGCAACATTCCTTTCAGTTTGTTAGAGAGGTGGTTAAATAGGGTTTTGTCTGGGGGGGCCCTCGTGCCTTGCCATCTCCTACGCGCTCTTCTCTTTTCACGAATCAATTCTTCGATTTCGAGCGGATATGTTTTACGTACATGCCCGTCGGTGCTAACTGCGTTCTTTTGGGACGAATTGTTGTTCCAAGCAGCGCTCTGAATTGCTTCAATGAATTTGTCAACTGCGGTTTCTAACTCGAAAGGAGTTTTCAATGGCACATTCAAGCCAACACCCTCCTTACAGTCCTTTCTGAAAGCGTCCCAGTTCATGTTTTTGCTAGCTAATCTAGGAGCTCTTTCTATTTTCGCCAGTCTTCCACCCATCTTCAAGATAACTCCTGAGTGGTCTGAGCAAAGATCATAACACTCTTCAATTCGCGTAAGGTATTTGGGGTACCCTTTAGCGATGAAAAAATCGACAAGGTCAGGCTTTTTATTCCTATCGGTTGGCCAATATGTTGGCTTACCCGTGGAGAAAAAGTCCACCCCACGCTTCATACTATTTTTGTACAGTAATCTGCCTCTTGTTGAATTGCATCGTGAGCCCCAAAAAGTATGCTTCGCGTTAAAGTCACCCCCAATGATAAAATTGGACCCAATGAAGTCATACATACGATCAAGATCGTCTTCCACCAGTCTATATCCTGGCGGGAAATAACAAGATGCAATGTTATAATCTAAGCAGTCAATTTTTACAGAAACTGAACTGATCTGCATAGAGTCTAGCTCAACTTCTGTGTTCTTGAAGTGCTTTATGCAGTTCTTAATGTAGAGGGAGGATCCTCCTCTCGAATTTTGCGAAGGGTGATGTGCGTGATAGTCATTGTAACCTTTAAGTTTGGGTGTAGACCCGTTTTTAAGGTGAGTTTCCGTAATCATGCAAATATCAATATTGTTTTTCCGTAGAAATACTTCTAGTTCGTCTATTTTATTCAGAAGGCCGTTTGCATTCATGTTCTCTTGTAATTTTTTCGAGGCTTAAACTCGAGCTTGCTCAGTTTGTCAAATAACTTTGTTGATTTTAGTCTGATCCTCAAGTTTCTCCAAGATTACAGCGAGGATCTGAGACACTGCATCTGTTGTGGGCGATATTGCCTTGTTTTCGTTTGCCGCAACCTGTGCGTATGATTTCGGTCCGACCAGTGGTGGTTTCTCCGCTGCACTTGAACTGGCGCCGCTCTTTTGTGGAGCTTTTACGCCTTTTGTCGACGCCTCCTTTGCCAATCTTCCAATTTTGATCGGCTTTAGCGTCTTTGGAGTCTTTGGCTTAGGAGTTTCAGCAGGTTTTGGGCGTCCTAGACTTTGATTCTGACCTCTTGTATTTTCCTTAAGAGGTTCTCGTCCCTTTTGCAGCTCTATGGCTACTTCGCATCCTCGATAGTTCGCGGGGTGGTTTCCGTGGCAATTGGCGCAAACTGCTGGAGATTTAATGTCAACTTTGCACTCTGTTGACAGGTGTTTTCCGGCACATTTCACGCAACGTGGTTCTTTTTGGCAGTAGGCACTTGTGTGCCTGAATTCTTGGCATCGCTTACACTGTGGTATCAGTCTATTGCCCTTTCGCATGGGTTCGATTTTAACCCTGATGTTAAGTATCATTTTTATTTTATAAATATCGTTTATGCTCTCAGTTCTTTCAAAGGAGAGCATAAAAATTGGAAGGCCGCGTCTGATCACAGTGTCTCTTTCTCCTTCCGTGCGTTGCTTTTCCTTTTTAATGATATTGACGGCATCAATAATTTTAAGGCCTTTATTTTTTACGTCTTTTACAACGTCTTCTTTTGTGCATGATGGGTGGAGACCCCTTACAATGACTCGCAGTGGTTTATCGTACTTATTTTGATAAGTATGCCACTCGATTCTTTCTGCATTCAGTCTTAGAGACAGTGCGCGATAGGAATCGGCGTTGTCAACATTTACTTTCCACACGTTATTTCGGTGCGAGGTAAGCTTATAGTTTTCTGTTCTCACCGTGTTTGCAAGAAGGTTGCGCAATCTCCCAAAGTCTGCTATCCCGACGATGTTTATTGCGGGAGGTGGACGAATTTTCGCTTCTGGTTTAGCCTTGTTTGAGTCAGAGGGCTTATCTTCTTTTTGTATTACTTCGGGAGAGGAATTCGCCTTTCGCTTCTTGCTAGACCTTTTCCTTAAGACTGAATCGGTCTCAAGTGCAAGTTCGTCCTCGTCCGTGAAGTATTCGACTGCTGGTCGGTTCGGTGTTACACACTCTTTCGTTACCTCACAGTCTTTCGTTAAACGAGTATTTTTAATATCCTCGTTTTCTTTTCGCAGAGAGTCAACTTCCATTTTTAGATCTTGGAAGAGTCGCTCCATTTCAGTAAGCTTAGCTCGGAGTTCATTATTCTCCTTTTCTAAACTCTTAATTTTCACAGTGTCCTGGTTTACCGGTGGACTGCTTTTTCCGGATATGTTCGATCTAGGTGGTGGTGATCGATTTAGTTTTGTCCTTTTCTCAAAAGGATTTATAAGCAATAAAAGGCTCTCCCCAGAATCCGTAGAGCCTGCCTCCGAAGAGGGTGGATTTTCCAGCATAGCTGGGCTGCCACCTGGGGTAATCAAATCTTTCGTTTTGTTCATTGCCATTTTTTTTTAACTTGTCGTTTTTATGAGAAATAGGAAAGTCACTTCTATTTTCATTTTTAAATACAGCCGGCCCTTTTAAAGACAGACGCCGACCAGTGAGCCGCACAATGTGTGACAGACGCTTCTTGATTTTAATTTAACCTTCAGATTCATCTATAAGTTAAAACCTTACTGCCAAACGTTGCCCCAAATGGAGCAGCATCGACAGCATCCGTTGAAACATTAAAGAATATTTCTTCCGGTGGATTTAAGTCGACTCTTACGACAGGCATACCTTACCTCAAGGCTATTCTAACCCCGACCTTGCAGGGGTGAGAAAAAAAAAAAAAAAAGGTTAACTCGTATTCGCTCTGGCTAACTGACCGGTATGTATACTTGGCAGTTCGACCTTGGTTAATCAATGCAGTTATGCCTTTGCAGTATGTGGCATTTCAAGCTTTCTCCGAGCCTTGTCTCTTAATCTCGTTTTGGGGTGGACAAAAACCTCCTGGTATTCTTTAACTTGCATTTTAGTACCAAGTAACTGGTGAAGCTAACTTAGCGCAACTTATCCCTTTAATTTCATTTAATTTCATCCATACATCAAGTTCTCAAGTGGTCTCAGAGCTTCTTAGATTTTCTTCTGATTGAGCTAAACTGCTTTTGATTGATCCGTTTACTGAAGCAAATCTTCCCCGCTTGAACAGTGGCAGATTGAAAACCCTCTAAAATTCGTTTGTATTTGTTTCAAAAAAAAAAATCAAGAGATATAAGAGGACATCTTAGGTCAGCCAAGTACAGTAAAACCAAAAAGTCTGTTTCGATATGCATTACACGTCGCGGTCGTCAGTGTATCAATGGAGTTTTCCAAAAGGCATTTTTTGAAGTTGAATCTGTCAAATTTTCTGCCGTTTATAAGTCTGTCTTGCTAAACTAAAATGGGAAATTACAGCGTTTAATGAAATGCACAAATGGTTTCATTATTATGAAAGTGATTCTTCTGTGGATCTCTTCGGCAACAAACTTAATTTTTGAAAGAAATGGCTTGTTAGCAGATCACAATCCACACGAAATCCACCAAACTATAGTCACTCTTTTGGAAAACTCTTAATTGAGTTGTGTAAATTAGCGCAAAACTTTCTGTTTCTTCGTGCAACTTTAAAGTTTAATTAACTAAATTTAATAATTGCAATAAGCACAGAGGGGAGGATTCATACTAACCTTTTTAATAAAATTATTATAGTCAAAATGTTGAATAAAAAAAAACTTTGGCTAGGCTAGCAAATATGAAAAAAAATTGCAATTTTTCGTTTAAACTTATTTAAGATGCTTTACAAAATTAATGTAAATCCTTCTCCCATTCGCATTGACTCCAGTCAGTCTCTGTACGTAATCTTGAATTTTTTCCGCAAAATTTAAGACAGTCAATTGAGGGTGTACTGGAGCATGCTTTGGCCGAACTTGGCCCACATCAGAGAAGTCCACCACGTAACATTTTGAAGCGTCGTCGTCGCCTCCCCGCCACAGATGTATTTAATTTAATTTCACTTTTTTTTCTGGTGGCTCTGGTGTGGAATCTATTGTTCATCGAAATGAAATTCGCTTTTTGCATTTCCTCAACTTGCCACCAGCACCACGAGGCTTTGGTGTGAGCTTAACGTATATTTAATCTACAGGAAAGGCCTCCTGCCGCCACAGCAACCGCTTGCAAACAGATACAATTTGTTACATGGGATAACCCACCGAAATAGGCACTTGAGTAAATTAAATGAAAATTGTTTAATTTTTGAAATGAATGTAATTGAATTAATGGCGCTCTGAGGAAAGCCGGGCTGGGCGGTTTACAACAGGCGGAGGGGCACTGGCTGTAATGTTACGCGCGTTATATTAAATGTGTATACATCAAGCGTCATACTGTGCGGAAACAAAAGGCTCTCGATGATTCTGTGGTGGTGTTGCTGTCGGCTGAAGTCTGATGGGCTGTGCCTTTGCAATCTCCACATCAAGGACTTTCGCTCTGATGCTCTGTTCGGTTTGTGGATTGTGTTGGGTGCTGCTGTAAGCCGGTACGTGTAAACAAACGAGTAATCGATTCAATTTCAGGCCTCTTTGGGGGTATTTGTTGCAGTTTATTTGGTTTTTGTATTGTGTAGTGGTCTAACGGAATGTCTGCATGGACGAGGGCTTGAAGTTTAATTTAAACTTGAAATTCTATGGAAATGGAGTAAAAGCAAACGATGCTAGTAGCAGTAAGGCAGCGTGCGTTGCTTCCAATGAATAGATTAGATTTGATTAAAGTAAGTCAAAACGTGATGAATATATCTAAACCTTTGTTAAATGAAAGCTCAAACGATGGTTGCTCAGAATGCACTAGAATTCAGGTAGACCTACATACTTGCATGTTGCCATCTGCAATCATTCTTGTTAAATGAACCGTTGAATTTGTTGCAAATGAAAGGTCGGGTGTATGTAGATGTAACTAGGTACTAATACCTAATAATCATTTTATATGAAGTTTCCATTTGGCGGGAAGTAAGCCACGCGGGGCTAAATTTCGCGAGGTTTATTATAACACAGCACCCTGCAAATTGAAACGCTGATGAAAAATGTATGCTGGAAGCCGTTGTGCCTCTATGACCAATGATCCTCGATTTTCCGCTTATATAATAAGTGATTATATATTATATAATAGGTGATTTGAACCGCTTATTAAATTTCAGCAGTTCTGTAGATTTGAAGGGTGCCATAATAACCGTCCATTTTTCAATCAGCAAATGTGAGTTCTGCACTAAATTTATGAAATGCATCGGTTTACTACAGAAAACTGCATTGATATTCAAAAAAAAGTGTCACAAATGCGTTTAGTGAGAATTTTAGGTACAGTTCGTTTCAACGTCCCAATTTCACAATTGCTCGGGCCGCAGTCAAGGAACAAATCAAACGACTTGAGATCTACAAAGGAGAAAAAGGGAGCAAGATCCGAAATAAAAAAAAGTAATGTTTAGTGTGATTGGATCATCCTATATATTTATCAGCCCCCCAAAGGTCACCTCAAGACTTTGCGTTGTTCATTTCATCATCTTATCTGCGCCTAATTGTCTTTTTTTATGCTGCAAAGTGCAAATACGTAAAAAAGTCTTAAACCTATTAACATAGGCAACACTTAAGCGTCTCTAGGACCATCTCATGGGTTTCGTGCGGACACGGCCTAATTTCTGTTACAGCGGCTCCTTATATTGAGATTACAAATTGCTTCCAATTTCTAAAGTAGTCAAAGTTTTTATTTTTAAATCTTAGGAGCTGCCTACACACTGCTCAAGTGGTACACTCTGGAACTATAAGCATTGGTTTTTGAATATTGGACTTATAAGACACTCAAAATGCTCTTCAGTAACGCTAATGGTTTTGCAAGGTTTCGTTATTGTACCATTGGTGCGCGGCTTATTTACTTATAAAATTGGTCATAGAAACGTATACAGCACCATAGTTAAAAAACTAAAAGTGCTAGCACCAAACGTGGTTCTACCGTGGTTCACCGTTCCGTAAACGTGGTGCTATAACGTTCCTAACACTGACGTTATAAGATTA
Source organism: Neoascia interrupta (assembly GCA_947623515.1). Taxonomy (NCBI): domain Eukaryota; kingdom Metazoa; phylum Arthropoda; class Insecta; order Diptera; family Syrphidae; genus Neoascia; species Neoascia interrupta. The sequence continues at coordinate 134,017,085 of OX392463.1, forward strand.
TAAGTGCCGAGGGGTTAGGTTCTATAACGCAGGTTCTGTAGACCTTTCTAGCACCTGTTTCTTAACACTATATGTTTGACACAGTTCAAGTTTCCAGCAGTTCAAGTATCTTATCAGCTCACTGACATGCCCATTTTAAAGGCAGAAATTTAAAAGGTATCCTCCTTGGAGCTTAAAACTCTTAACGTATAAACTGCATTCATGGATAAGTATGAAACAGCCTGTAAAAATACATTTCAATTAACGTCTGCCATGTCAATAATTACAAGTAGTCAAACCACTTAATATTGGAAACAGAAACCAACGCATATTATAAAAGAAAAGAGAGTGGTGGTAACCCTAAATAAACTAACGCCATGTTTGACAGACAAAACAAAAACTTATAGTTCTACATGAAGCTATACAGTGCTACATAGAGCACAAAGTTTCTAAAAGGTTACGCAGAACACCTTGCACTCTTTTATTTATGTTGTATTTAATATTTTAAGAAAATTGTTTCTTTTCGTCCTATTTTAATAAATCATTCGAAGAAAATAGATGCGCACCCTGTTTTCTGCTTATTAAATGCACTCGTTTTACTCATTAATTTTATCTCATTTCATTTCAAATATGAAAGCAGTTATTTGAGCAAAAACATCAATACTTTCAAAGAATAAGATAAGAATGTTTGTATATACCCTAACTAAAAGAAAAACCACACCATGACAGTAAAAGGTAAACACGATGAAAGTGTGTGCACCTACATATTCCTTTAAAAATGTATTGTCTGCCCAATAAGTTCTATAAGAGCCCGAAGTAGAATCCTTTTTGCACCCAAAATTAAGTTCTATAAAGTGTCAAATCGTTCATTATAGGGGTTTTATAAGGGGCAACTTTATGCTTGCAACTTCAAAAACCTTAGGTTTTATGATGTGGTGCTGAAAACGTAACGATGGCCATAACAAGAGCTTCTGCGTTACTTGGGTGATAATCATGTTTTCGTAAAATTTTCAGCATAGAGCTTACTTTTTCACAATAATTTTTACACACTTCAACATTTGCTAAAAGTAGCAAATCAAATGTCAAGTTCTATTGTTGACAGCAGATATATGTACCTTAGTCGCATTGTTAAGGTGTTTCCACCGCACATACAACAGGGATTAAACAGGGACTGTGGCTCCGTAAAACGTAAGTTTTTTCGCCATCCGGAAATCTCTGATATTTTGTTAGTTTCAGAAATAATTGAATTTATTATTAACGCCATTTATTAATAACGAAACGAAATATAACGCAAAAAAAAAAAACAAAACGTCAAATATGTTAATGGGATTTAGGTATACAAAGTCGAAAGTAAACCAGTTTGATTAACATCACAGCTAGCTTAGGACTTAACGAGGATTTGTCTAAATCGACCATTAGTGTCCGGTGGAAACACCCTTTAGAATTCGTAAGACAATTCTCGACATAGAGGAGGATTTAACTAAGATTTTTCTAAATCGCGGATTAGTGCGTGTCCGGTGGAAACATACTATTAAACTTTCGTTTGCGAAATGATGACAGCTAAATTTGAATACAGATTTTCGAGATTTTAAGCAGCACCAATGCATAAAGTGCGTCGAGGTTGTATGTCCTTGGTTTGTAACAACTGGTGCAAGAAGTATTTAGAAGTCTCAACAGTCGAAGGAGAATTAATGTTCTTAGGCGTGGAAAAGTAAGCCAGTGTCACTTCAGGTCCTTGCCTATTAAGAGTGAAAAATGTAAACATTCTTTATTCAGAAGAGCTAAGCGGAGGCAGGGACAATGAAAAAGAATGATTTTTTTTAGATGACAGAGGTGGGAATCGAACCCAACCTCCCTCCCACACACAATGGACGCACTCAGAAATATTTCATGAGATGCTGTTGCGACAAGATCAGCCAATGCAATTGATGGAGCTCGCAGGGGTCTTATTCGAAACTCAAAAAACCGCAGTAAGTGTGCTTAGCTCACTCAAGGATTATTTAATAAAAGTTCAAAACTTAATAATTGACATGGTTGGCTTAAAGGTGTAGGAGCTTTTTCATAGAAAACCAACCACATGATTTAAACACGAAGGGAAAACCTCCTTTATGTATGGTCACAATCATTTACAGTCAATCTTTCCTCGGGTTCGAGAAGCACTATTTATCGTGTCTCGTGTCTGCAATTAAATTGACATACAACAGGCAAACTATGTAGTGCTTGTCCCCTAGATTGAATTTTAACCTTCCTTGACAGCTCGTTCCCAATAAAAAAAGGCACATGATGGCGTTCTCTGGTTTCTTTTCTGAAGCCATAAAATACACGAGCATTGAGATAAAAGTCACATGTCACGTTCCTATTATACTATATCTGTGGACCATACACATACATTGTCCCTTAAAAAAGCTCGTTTGGGAGTGTAAACACAGCCACCCCCAAAAAATTTCATTTAATTCTGAAGAATCGATGCCTGCCATGCACAAAGGACAACGCACGTTGCACGTCCTCGTGGAACCTTTGGTTGGTTTTTTTTTTTTTTTTTTGTTATTTACTATAAATTAATTTTTTTGCTGTTGCCCTCGATGTTGTACATGTAAATCCGTAGGATAAATTCGGAAAGGTGCATTAAGGGTATCCACCGAATGCAAGGGTCAGAGATGCCACCAACGGATTTATTCATGATGGGGAGTATGAATCGACGCTCGTTTTATTGTCTGTTCACTGGACTGGGCAGTGACACTGGGTATTTCGAACAGAGGTGAAATATTAATTTGCTTTTAAGGCTCACGTCGTCATCAATTTCTTATTAATTCTGGATACCAGCGGATGAAACACCGATGGCTCTCAAAAAAAAAAAAAAAGTACACTCAACCCCGCTGTTCAGTTGGTGTTTATTTAATTCTTTTAATTTGTTCCGCATAATCCTGGTCGCTTGTGTTGTTTTAATCGTTAATCTGCAAATGAAGGATATTTCTTGAGTCCCTCCGTCGAACAGATGTTGCCAATGCTGCTGCTGCGACATTCTCTTGAGAATATAAATTATTAAACAATAAAGCTCATTAATTTTATGCGGGTCAACTGATTCCTTTCTTCTTTTGGTCCTTCGCTTCACATCTCGGCGACAGGGCGGCAAATCATTCTCGTTCGTCCTGCAGTATACAGCCTTGTGCTGGCTATACACAGATCGACATCAACTCTTGGACATGAACAAAAGGGAATTTTTGAGTGGTATATTAAAACAGAGAAAGAAGCAAGCGAAATAAAACAGGACATGAGATAAAAATCCTTTTAATCATTCCGAGGACTTTTTCATATAATGAGGTTATAATTTGAGTGTCAGGGATTATATCGGAATTAATTTACTTTCTTTTTTTCGTGTTTTATTATTCGTCCTGTTTCTTTTTTATTATTATTTTCGTTTCTTTGTGTGACTGTTGTATTCTGTGTCATGAAATGGATCCTTTTGCCACTTCATTTGCGTTTAGAGTGAACCAGATGCAATCGGTATGGCTTTTGGGTAATTAATGAGAGAGCTATGCTGGGGTCGAGCTCCTGAGGGGTGCCTTTAAGGGATCTTTCTTCTTAGATGTTTACATAAATAGAAATTTTTTGGGGATTGTTTTGATAAGGCAAGCATTAGGTAATGTTAAAGGTTTGTGTCCTTGACGAAACGTCTTTTGCAAAGGAAATACGATACTTCAGTGTAGAACTTTTGTAAGTGTAAGTGCAGGTCTACCTGTCTACATAAGAGGTTTTGTTTACCTATTCGCCAACAGGAAGTACTTGCAGGTTATACACCCAATAACTTTAATTCACTTCAATTTAACGATATCTCAAATATTTTAACTTTTTCCTATTTATTTAAACAATTTTAAAAGAAGAGGAAAGGAAGGAAGAACAATCTTAGACGAAGAGGAAGAAGAATAAACAGTCGGCGATTCGTGTTTTCTTTGGGCTTGTACGATACACCTTCGGACGTTGTAAATTAGGCGTTTGGTAGATAATCAGAAACAACAATTCAAATTATTAGGACCACGTACGTTACACCGAATTCGATTAGGAAATCTTCGGGTTCCAATTAAACATTCCGCTTTTTTGTCTTCGCTGCTTCCTATATGCTTACGATCATCTGCTTTTAGGCTTCTGTAAATCTTCATTAGCACTACCCATGGCTAAAAGGACTGCTTATGAAATATTGCCGAGAACACCAGTGTATTTGCCTTTTAATATAAATGTTTATAATATGATGATGTTCTCGGAAAGAACTAACATGTAACACGTAAAACAACAACTATTCAAAAATTGCTTTCAACAACCACTTTTTTGCTTTTTCAAAGCAAAGTTCGAAATTGTCCAAAAAAAAAAATCTTTACCACGAACAACAACAATTAAAAAAAAGGTAATTTAATAATTGTTTTCAACAAACACTTTTTTGCTTTCTCCAAGCAAAATTCGTTATATATTATTTATATTTATGGATAAAGAGGCTTTTACAAAAACAGTTCCCTTAAGTTCGCCTCCCTCTCGCATCATTTCCAACAAATGCCTTGCTATCTTCATCGAAAAACAAAAATGTCACTGCGATACCTACTTCTTCAATCAATTTAGTTAACTGACCGATAAGAGGTCCAGGTCCACCCCGGAGCGCCACCTTAAGTTAAGATCGATACGAGGTTTATATTCGAGAGGTTGGTAAAAGGAATTGGAAAACATTGGTACCATATATTTGAGAGGATTTCATTAAGCAATCGCCTGCGAACACTTGTTATCAAATAGATCATTATGGTCTTTACTCCAGTTTGGTGATCTACGTGTGTTTCGCTCAACGACCTTGGCCTCTGAAGTTCATCAGTGGGTGTAGCCAGGATCGTCCACCCAGAGACACATTTTTCGGCTAGTGTCTGGATGCCACTTAAAAATTGATAATTTTGCGCCAATTAAATGAGCGCTACTCTATAATTATTGCGCAGGGTCAAAGATCGGTGCTCAAAGTGGAAAAGGTAGCTGTGATTGGATGCTTATTGTATAATGGGCCATATAAACTAACTCCCGATGAACTTAGTCCGAACAAAAACGGGACCTAGTTCATATGAAGCAACTGTTTTTTGGAACTTATTCCCAAGATGAAGTGAACTAACTCCCAATAAAAAAAATTAACTAAGTCCCAACAGTGGGACATAGTTCATATAAATTAAGTCCCAATGAACTAAGTTCCAATTTCATGAACTAACTCCCACCACAAAATTCGGTGGGAGTTAGTTCATTTTACCTAGTGGGAGTTGGGTCGTTCGCAGGGCCGTTCGTGACCCTACAAACTAACTCCCAAATGTATAACCCCCCAATGAACTAACTCCCAACAAAAATGGGACTAAGTTTATAAGAATCAACTCCCATTTTTCTGGAACTAAGTCTCAACATCAAATGAACTAACTCCAAAAAAAATTAATTAAGTTCCAGAAGTGGGACTTAGTTCATATGAACTAAATCCCAATGAACTAACTCCCAATTCTATGAACTAACTAGAATGAGTGAAAGAAGGCTCAAAATAAATCCAACACATAATTAATTTGCGACGAGCATTGTTTTTTTTTTTCCTACTGAGAGATAGAAAGGTTGTTGTTCTTTTTAGGTCGAGTACTGGCCATAAGCTGTGAGTTATGATACAATCTTTTGACTGTTGCCAATGTTCACCGGCTAGTTTGATCGTGTGTTGATCTATAAGACTTTTGGCTGTGTTGAAAGGGAGATAAGCCCGTCGGTCAGCCATCGTTATCTCCATATCAGAACCTTTCCTTGCCAGTTCGTCCGCCAATTCATTTCCGGCCACGCCAACGTGCCCAGGAACCCAGCAGAGTAGAACTGTGTGGAAGCTTATATCCTTTAATGCCATGAGGCAGTCCTTGACTCACTTAGAGTTAACGAGGTTGGGGTCCAGGGCTTTAAGTGCTGCTTGACTGTCAACACATAAGATGTCACATTGTCTGTGCAGCTCTCTTCACCGCATAAATCTCAGCTTGAAAAACACTGCAGTAGTCATTTAGTCGATATGACTGGTTGATTTGAATGTATGTATTCTTTATTCTCATTTTCATTTAGAATAAATTAAATGTAACATGTTTCTTAAAATTAACAACTAACAAATTAAGAATAGGAGAATAGTCAGTGACATTTTTATTTAAAATCAATAGTGATAATGCCACTTCATGTTAAAAAATTAAATTCAATGTGGGGTGAGCAAGTTCAATATGTACATTCAAATTTCAAAATGATGAAGATGTAAAAACAAAGAAAAGTTATGTAATTTTACATAAATGAAACGCTTTTCATTACAGTTTAAATGTTATAGCGTTTATACAATTAAAAACAGAGACATAAAGTAGGCGTTGATTAGGAGAACAGCAAAATTTCTATTTGATTGTGATTAAAATCCAGAAGAAAAAGTTTAATTTTTTTTCAAGAACAATGACAGAGATGTAATAGTTCGTATGCTTGTAGGGAGCCGGTTGAACAATTTGCAAGACACAATGGCGTATGTTTCTAAAGCTAGTGGTTCGGAAAGCAGGTAAAGAAACAAAAGATTGAGAATTGCATCGTAAATTTTGGGTATCATAGATTCTACTTAGCAAGTAACCACTTCTTATGAAATAGGTCTTTAACCTTCTAGTAATACAATTGCCTTACTGGAAGGATTCCTCAAAGTCTAAAGAGCTTCATAGAGTGTGCAAGTCGAGATGAGTTGCAAACCTTTCGGATAGCACATTTTTGCAAAACGATTACTTGTTGAAACTTATTTAGATAGGCGTCCCCCCAGCAACTTATCCCATACTGCAATTTCGAGTAAAATATGCCGTAATAAATCATTTTTAAGGTTTTGTCAGAACAAAACATCCGCAAGCGATAAAAACAACGTATTGTGGAAAGAAAGTACTTAACTGCTAACTTAAAAGCTTGTCAATAGTTATACCTAAATATTTAAAATTTTCTACAACTTCAATTTTGAAACAATTGACGTCGCATTGTGAGTTGGCATCAAAGGAGACGTTTGAGACTCGACAGCACGTATTAATATTGAACTTACCACAATAAGCTGCATGAAATATAATGTCTATATCTGGAGCAACAGCTGAGCCTAGGTTAAAGAACATTATTTTAGTCTTGCTACTGACTATAAGTTTATGTTCAGCAAACCAAGTTCTCAGAAGATGAACGTCATTGTTGGCTGCAACTAAAAGGTTCAAGTGACTAGTCGACTCGTAGGCGATTCCTAAATCATCTGCAAATGCCTTGATTTTACCCATAAAAGGAAGTTCAAAAAAGAGAGTTTACATTTGCAGTGTTTCCGAGAAGACTCCAGAACCTGTTCCATTCCTCTGTTTTCGAACCATCGGTATAGGTAGCTATACCTTTGATGTCAATTTTAGTCTCTACCCAGTCATGCCTACTTGGTATAATGACTTTGAATCTTTTGTCGAAGTCAAATTGAGTTTTCTTATAATCCGTACGGGTTACAGACCCATTTTGATTTAAGATGTTCAGAATGCTCAAGTGTCCTTGACATTGTGATTTCCAGAGGTTGTTCTCTCTTAGTCTGAGAGCTGTCTTTGCCGCCACATTTCTTGTGAAAAGCTCCAGAGGTTGGAGGTGCAGCATTGTTTCCAGACCTGTTTGAGGCGTGGATCTTAATGCACCTGTGATACCTAAGCAAGCTAATCTTTATACCTTCTTCAGATTATTGAGGTAAGATTTCGTTTTACACGCCTCCCACCATACCAGTGATCCATAGGTAAGAATAGGTCTAACAACCTCTGTATAGAGCCAGTATGTTATTTTGGGTTGAAGACCCCACTTTTTCCCAATGTAAAGAGCAATAAGACCTTTCTTCATTCTCTCCTCCGTGTTCCTTTTCCAAATTTAGTTGGAGTCAAACAAAACGCCATATTTGGCTTCCAGGGAGAGTTTAAGATTGGTCCCATTTAATTTAGGAGTTATCCACCCCTGCATTTTGCGCTTCCTTGTAAACAGGACCATATCTGTCTTGTACGGGTTAACTTTAAGTCCACTGCTCTCTGCCCATCTTGATAAATCTGTTAACACAGATTCCATTAGTTCACTGATTGTTGGAAGAAATTTTCCTGTAATCAGTATAACTATGTCATCTGCGTAAGCGACTACTTTTATTCCTCTTTTAACAAGAGAATTAAGAATTTTGTTGAGTGAGATGTTCCATAGAAGGGGTGAAAGCACCCCTCCTTGTGGGGTTCCCCTATCAACCGTTTTCTTAATAGAATAGTCTCCCATATTAGAGTTGATGACTCTGCTTTTAAGCATCGTCTTTACCCAATTCGTCAAGTGGGAATCGATGCCATATTCCTCCAGGGATGAGATAATGGTTTCTGTTCTTAGATTATTGAACGCTCCTTCTAGGTCTAGAAAGGTTGCCAATGTAAATTCTTTGTTGTATAAGGACCTCTAGATTGTACTCGTCACCTCATGCAACGCCGTTTCCACGGATTTCCCCTTAGTATAGGCGTGTTGTGCATTGCTGAGGTGCTTATTGATTTCGAGGTAATTCCTTAGCCGCAGATCTATCAGCCTTTCCAGGATCTTAAGTAAGAAAGATGAAAGACTTATAGGTCTGTAATCATTTGCTTTGCAGTGGTCGCGTTTTCCCGCTTTAGGAATAAAGACCACACGCACATCTTGCCAGTTCTTTGGAATATGCCTTAGAGTTATACACCCTATGAAGATGTCCTTAAGCCAAGGATGAGTGGCTCATTCCTTGGCTTAAGGACATCTCTCGTTTTCTGAACCATCACTCGTTTTCTGAACCATGGCAGGTATTATACCATCCGGTCCCGCTGATTTGAGGGGTTGGAAGGATTTTATTGCCCAGGTTAGTTTATCCTTGCGAATACCCTCAGCGATAACTGCCTGTTCTTCGTTGGATAATGAAGGGTGGCAGTCTTTTGTATCGAGTGTTTGTTCGCTTGTTATGTCTTTGCACCCAGGGAAGTGTGTATTGAGCAGAAGTTCCAAGGTTTCATGGTTGTTTACCGTCCAAGAGTTGTCCTCTTTGCATAAGTTCCCTGGTATGCTTGGATTTTTGGCAAGGATTTTGCGCAATCTTGGACATGATTATTCGAACGAGGCTAAGAGTGTCTCAGTGTTAAGGTTCACGGATTCCTCTAACTGTGTCACATTCGAGATGCTGCCTGTTCGATAAGGCGCTAATCGTCCTGTGACGAGTTTGGAGAATTTGCTCGAGTCGGTCTTAGCAGGGTTTCTAAAAGGTAATTCTTTATCTATTCTACAATTAGTATTGAAGGTTATCCTGTAATGGTCCGAGAAGGAGCATTTGGTGGATACCATCCAGTCATTAACTTCAAAATTCTCGGTACAGTGAGCTAGAGTTAGATCAATGACCTCCTCCCTAAATTTGTTGTGGAAAGTAGGATGACTACCCCTGTTACAAATTTTAAGATTGGATGTCAAAATAAATTCTAAAACAAATTCACCCCTCTTTTTTATATCTTTGCTGCCCCAGTGATTGTGATGGGCATTGGCATCTACCGCGATGACAAGATTAGCCTTGGTGTTCCTTGCGTGGAGTTCCAAATTCCATAATGCTGTCTATGGTGGATTGTCCTCTTCGTATGGCAAGTATGCGGATGCAAGAATAAGTTGTACCTCATTCCTGCGGTCGCACACCGCCACTGCTAAGTCGCTGTTGCTGAAATGACAGGAAAGATTAAAGTTGATTGCTTTCTTTGCCAATATGCAACTTTTCAGTTTACCTTTCTTTTTGGTGTGGAGGAGTGAGTATATTTTGGACCCTAATCCCTGGATTTTGTCTTTGGAAAGCCACGGTTCCTGGATTAGGGCCACATCAATATTCTCCTCGGCCATGAACAGCAGCAGGTCGTCGGTGGCAGCTTGAGAGTGATGCAGGTTAATCTGCACCACCCTCAGCTTTCACTTGAGCTGCCCTAGCCCGAATTTGACCACCCCTGCTGCTGTTTTTAGATAGCTGGCAGATTAAGTGTCCACCACTATCTTCATGTCCACGCCTCCACCTTTTTCCCTCGGTGTCTTTGAAAGAACCTGCCAGCCCTTCGTGCTGAGACCCTCGTTCTGCATATCTACAAGCTTAAGTATGGCTGTTTCCTCCGGAGCCGGAGGAGGTATCCATACATGCACTTATACGCGCAGTGGAAGAGCCGAGGCAGGTATCGTTTCTACTTTGGCCGAGTTTCTACTTTGAGCCGAGGCAGGTATCGTTTCTACATCAGGCCAGACCTCTCCAAGGTTGCAGATGCAGTGAGTTAGAAAGTCATATGACTCCCTGTTGCTGCAACTAACTACCTTTACTCCCTTCCGCCACCCGGCTTCTGCGAATTTGTAGTCATTGTGTAAGCTACTGTTTTCGCCTTCAGCCACCATGGTTTCTAGGATTTTGGCCTCGACCTTCAGCCACTTGTCCATGGTGAGTTTTCCATCAGGATCACTCTTGTCTATGATGGCCAAGGTAAGCTCCATATTGCTATGCTGCTTTGTTTTGGCCTTCTTTGTGATATTCTCAGCGACCTCATCAGCTGAGCGTTGTCTCTTGGGGGCAGGTTTGGCCTGTCCCTTCTCATCGGTCTTGGAACCCGAGGGTTTTCTTGGTTGATTTGAAGGGGTTGGCTTCGCCTTGGTTCCATGAGGACTGACGCCTGGACGCTAAGAGTTTGGCGATGTCTTTTTGGGGAGGGGGCTTTGATGTAGAGGCACACGTTATCTCTTTCGAGAGCATCTTGTCTTCGAGAGCATCTTGTCTTTCGCGACATCGTTAGCCTTTCCCTTCTCAGTTTTCTTATTGGATGGGATAGCTGCCTTTGTGGTCTTAGTGTTGAGAATTGTTTTGTTTCCAAAACGTCTCTCATAAACCTTGACTACTTTGGCGTGCTTTTTGATGAGGTGCTTATCCCTGTCCGTCAGCGTAGCTGGATCTCTTTCCCTCATTTTTGCCAAGAATTTGGCAGAGCTCTTATAGCCTGATCCAACTTTTTGCTCGGCTGGTTTCTTTTTAGACTTAGGGACCAGCGTGTCCTCCAGAAGTCTTTCCTCTGTCTCGGAGTCTATTGTCGAGACGCTACTGGACTGAGAGGAAATGGCTTCCCCCAGTGCGGTCATGTCTAACAGGGGACTCTCCGACTGAGTGGTGACTTCTGTCGCTTCGCTGGTTGCCCTTTGTCTATTAGGCTTATCATCTCTTTTATCATCAGGTAACTCTCTGCCTTCACACCCTTGATTAACAGTGTGATCTTCCATGAAAGTTGGGTCCTCCAGAATCCGTGACCCTGCTGCTTCCGAAGAAGCGAGTGGATTTGCACTAGTGTGCGTTCCACCTGGAGTAATATCTTTATGTTGTTGTCCTTCCATGTTGGTCTTGGGTTTTCGCATTAGTTAGTTCTGCCACGTTCTAGGATGCATTGCCCGGCTGCTACCGCGCGGAGGTATAACTAACACTTGAGAGTGGCCGGATGAAAATCGCCATACCTAGAAGGCTTTCAGCGCCTCCAACCACTCCCCAGCAACCGTGGCAATGTCTAACCCGATGAAGCTAAAAAAATTTTTCAATAATTGCGACATACCTGAATTGTTTCCGTTTGCTTTTTTGAGCAAAAAGGGTAATTAAAAAATTTTCTTATAAGGGTAATTTTGTCAATATCTTACCGAGGAAGTATGAATTTGAATTGTAAATCTTGAGATTTGTGTTCAGTGCTGGGATGGTATGTCGAAAACCTCGTCGAGTATTCGACATTTTAGACATTTCGAATACTTTTGATAGATAACCAAAGTAGAATTGAGTAATCTACATGGATTTGTCGAAAACTAAAAAAAAATTTTTGCAATAGAATTAAGAATATTAAATACACTTAAATACATCATGGATATTTATTTACTTTATTTTTATTGTAATTTTTTGCCGATGCTTAATCAAGTGGAGCTTTGCTGTGTTCGTGACAGTTTTCATACAATTCATGCACATTGCTGCGACTTTTTCATTGACTTGAATCTTCATATAACCATGCTTATGCTCGTGCATTATTCGTCCGCCTGAAGATGTAGACTGTTTTGCTAAATCGCGTTTATTACTTTCCGACATTCGGTAGAAACGGAATTGGGTTCCTTTTTATTTTTTTTAACTTTTGCTTTACTTCAAAAAGGTCGAAAGTCTGCTGAAAATGCAGAATAAGCAAAATTGTATTGCTCGAGCCAGAATTTTAAAAGCTGAATTTTTTTCGTTGAACTATGTCCGGCTACTGGTGGAAATTCAAATATGGTGATTTTCCAGCAAAATATGTCCATGTTTCTGTTGCTATTACAAAATTAAGGCTAGGCATTCTTTTTTCAACACAACGTGGTTCGGTACCGGTTTGGCATCAAATCGGCTGTCTTAAATTCCCTACAATGAAAATTATAAACATTCAAGACCACTATACGTATTGCTTGATGTTTATTAATGGGGTGTGGTGTTACATAATATAAAGAAGAAAAAAAATTTAAAAACATGAATTTTTGGTATTGCGAAGTCCGCCGATGATTCGACCACAATCGCATGGATGAAACGCCAATTTTTGGTTTTCTGCACTTTTGTGCACCGCACGCTTTGCACTTGGGTAAAGATTACCAAAAATTAAGGTTTTTTAATTAAATTAATTTTTTTCTAACTTTTTTTCCTACTTCAAAACGATGCGCGCTGGAATCCCTTTACCGTTTATGCTTCCATGCAGCAATCCAGCACCGTTTTTGTTTTGGAAGTGCTTTCGTTCAGCTTTTTTTATATATTCCTAAGCTCTTCAAAGGCTCTCTACCATGCTCGAAATTCGCAATAAAATCTCAACAATAAACCTCGGCTTATTATGAATTCGGCGGTTCAATCCAGTATATCCCATCAAATGAGAGTTCAAACCATCACCAAGGGCTCATGATGTCAGGTTATCCACGAAAAGCCACCCGTCAATTGAAGCCCACCCTGCATCATTTGTTTGCTGAACAATGCATCCATTGCTTCCGTGCACCATTTATCCTCTTCGTCGGAAACCAAAATCCTTCCGATATCCTCGATATCTCCTTAGTGTGGAGAAAATAATCAAACGACATCCGATTCGTCTTCTGTCTTCAAATCATCAACTTACAGCAGAGAAGAATATAATATCTTCATCTTATACTTTCTGCAAGGCGCTGGGTGATTCCCGTCGTTGTTAAACTTATTGTGCCAGGACAATGCAACAAGGCAGCAAGCATGGACCGTAAGGCACACCAACAGAGCTAGCATAAGGAGTAAGTATGGCGTTGTCTTCCGCCAATCCATCGCTTGATCTCATCAATTTTTCTACACTCTAATGTGAGCAAAGGAGTAAGTATACACCATGGAAGGGGCAGCAACAAGGACAACATTGGGCGCAATGTTGATTTATTGAAAATAGGACTCCTTAGTGGAGTGGGTTTTTTTGCAAAAGAATCGATACCCTCAAGAAGGAAATTGCAAGTGCGATAAGTTCCACCAGTCTCTCAACCGCTCACAAAGAACATAAAAACGAATCTGTATCTGTGTCTGTCTGCTCTGCAATTCAACGTGTAGATAAATAATTGACAAGGGTGAGCAGAGCATGAGTCGAACTGCCATCGAACTTCTCCGAGCGATTGCAATTTTTTTTTCGCCCTTCGTTTCCAAATTTGATGACCAGTTTAACCTCACCCCACAGTCCCGGCTGGATATTGGGTCTTGTACAACATGCCCTCAATATTCCGGTTTGGTAATAAAAATAAGAAGAAGTCACCCCTCCCCGGTACGGTGGTGCGCCCTTAAACAGAAATAAGTAATAGGATATGTCAAGATCTCACCCTTGGTCCGGCACTGACGAGGGGGCTTCCAAAACTAGCCAAGCCATCTTGAGACTGCCTTATCTCCCGGTAAACATTTTCCGTACAGGAAGCCCGACCCAAAGTCATAAATGCCCCCTTTCTCTCGTCGTCGACCTCGATTGCAATCTTTATGGACTTGGTCGAACTCATTTGTGGAAGCTAATTTAAAATGCTGCACTCGTTAGATTGGTGCTGCCAGCAACGCCATGTCCATCTTACATTGGTCGCCATCTTGTTGTTCGTTTTATCTGCAATTATGAGAACTTGCAACGGAAGAGAGGGGATACCAAATGACGCAAGTTCTGTGAATTGAATCACAGTTCTTGGAGGAAATAAATTTCTCCCACCACCCATTTTCGTGTAGCGTATATACCTTCTGGGCTATAGTCGAATCGGTAAAAGTAGCATTTGAGGTTGATTCAGCAATAAGGCCGGGGCATTGCGGACAAAATCTTTTTCCCCCTGGACGACGAACGGCGTGCGGCGAGTCGCTCGGAGCTGCACGGCGACATTGCATTGTGTGTAATTAAAGTTCGCATTCAAGGATGCGTGCCTAGAGATGCTTCTTGACGCTCTACTTATCCTTGGCAAGGTGAAAATGTTCTTGTATTGCACAATCTTGATAATCTCATGCTCAATCACATTTTCTTGCACGTAGTTGGGCGAATAGTGCAAAAACGTCTTGGTGGCTTATGGTATAAGAGCAACGATAAGGAAAGTTGGCATTTAGAGAGGATGCAGACCCGTAATTATGGGTTAATTGTTGCGCATAACAATTTTATGGGAGTCGCAGTTACTTTTTCATGAGTTTACAGATTTAAGCAAGTGAACTAGATGAGAAATTGCTATTCTGGTTTAACAAATAGCTTATAACTAGTTGATGAGCTTTAAAAAATAGAAAATCCAAGCGGTATTACAGAATAGTTTGTATTATATATCTAAAGGAAGGAATAAAGCCTTTGATTAAATCGGTATTAAAAAATGTCACTTGTCTTAGGGACTTAAAAACTAAATACTAACTGACTCTTACAATTTAGAGGAAGCATGACATATCGCCTCATTTACGTGCTGTGTTCGCTATTAGATGTTTTTTCTTACACACATAGACAAGTAGAGTTTCTTACACACAAATTTTCCCGATTTCGAAGCCCATCATGACAATTGGTACTCACGGTTTGTTAACCCTTTTGAGATGGAGAAGAAAATCGTTTTTAATAGAGTCGAAAAAATCGAACCCGGGATCAAAGAAGTCCGATGTTCTACACCGTACGCAGGATTTTGTTTATAGCTCAAGCTACCAATATCCTTTTTCGTAACAGGAAAGACTAACTAAAGGTTTTTTACCTTATGTTGACTTTCGACGTCGAGCTTCAACGAAACTCAGTTGGCCCACTCAAGTGGAAGGGGACTTTAGCTTACTTTGCGTGGAAAACTAAACGCGGTTAGACAGAACCAGTGCTAGCTTGCGAAGGTTGTTGGTTGAGACACAACTCCACCCCGTACTGTAGCGCCCGCCAAAGTAAGTAAGTGTCCAGGTGTTATTCTTGGTTACAGAAAATAATTAAGAAAGGTCAGCGAAAAAGCTTAGAGTCTACTGTCACACTAAATACCACCACATCTTAGGAAAAATAAAGGACTTTTCGCAACTTACAGCGATTTTGAATGTAAAAACGATTAAGACCACAAAATGTGTAACCCTCGTATCATCGGATAATCGTTTTTACATTAAAATCGCGGTAAGTTCTGGAAAGTTCTTAATTCTTCAATTGATCTCAAATTGTGTTAAAAACAAGTTAAAATACTACCGCCTCTGCTTTAAATATTAAAAAGTAGTGAACCCTTGTAAGATGGCCTATAGAAAGCTGAAATTTTATACGTAGGCCTTCTGTCACCCGAAACAATACAAGTGTTAAAATTTTTTGAGTCCGCCCACAGATTCAACAGATTTTTTGAATCACGCCCACCCTCCAGTGCTTTTAAAACTGTAAGACGTTGTGAAAAGCTGAAATTTGACATTTAGTTTCTGCTGCTGATAATAAGATACGAAAAGTAAAAACGAAATCGGCAGACAGCCCCTAGCTGATAATGCAATTTATTCAATATTTTTGTTCCAAGTCGGAAAAATTTTAATTAATATTTTATGTAGAAATCACTTGGTTCTACATCTGGTTCATACAAACTTTTCGGCCATGCCCACATTTAGAGGCAGAATTCAAGAAAAGCCTATACATTTCCAGAAAAACATGGATTCGGTCTGTTTTTTAGCTGAACTGAGGAAAGAATAAGAAAGAAAATTTAGCACACAAAGTACACCGGACACTATTTTAGATTTCGTTCATACAAAGTTTTTGGCCACGCCCATCATTAGAGGTCAATTTCACAAAATTATTTAATTTGAACCAAAAAAAATACATTTTCGCGTACATTTTAGCTGCAAACTTGGACATTTCTATGCTAGTATTGATTTTTGGTTAAAGGAGTTGGATATGACACGCCTCTTATAAAAAAAAATTAACAAAAACTTCAAGGAATACATTTTTTTTTCTATTTGAAATGATGCATGAGTGGTAACGGGACGGGGATGGAAAACAAGAAAATATACGAATAGAAGGGAAATAGGAATGGAAACTAGAATAGGAATAGGGTATACCGCAGTCCGTTACAGACGGATCGAAGCTATTGCATACGCACTGTTGCACTTACTCACTGGTTTGTTTCAAATTCAATATTTAAAAAAAATCGACCCCTAAAACGGGGCGTGGCTAGAAACTTTGTATGAACGAAATCTGCAATGAAGTCTCGTTTACCTTCAACCTAGGCCAGTCGTAACTAGGTTTTTCTGGAAAATTTAAGTTTTTTCTTCAATTCTGCCGCCATATATGGACATGTCCCAAGATCTTGTATGAACGAAATGTAGAACTAAGCGTTTTCTTCATAATAACGGGTGATTTTTTAGCTGGTTTGGTTTTGGCAACACTGGTTTTGACAGCTGACGTGTGTTTAGTACCTTGTGTCACTGTCAAACAGCTTCAGTTTGGTTTGCAATTTAACCATGGATCGTCTTACAAATGAACAACGCTTGCAAATTATTGAATTTTACTATCAAAATTCGTGCTCGGATCGAAATGTTCATCGCGCGCTGCTTCCATTTTATGGTCGGCATTCTTGGTGAACAGTTAATTTCACGTTTCGGGCCGGTCAATTGCCCGCCTAGATCGTGCGATTTGACACCATTAGATTATTTTTTGTGGGGGTATGTCAAGGCTAATGTCTATAGGGACAAGCCCGCTTCGATTGACGCACTGGAAGCCAACATCCATGCATTCATTCGTGAGATACCGGCCGATATGTGTGAAAGAGTATGCCAAGATTGGACTCAGCGGATGGGCTATCTGAGACGCAGCCGCGGTCCACATTTGCATGAAATTATCTTTAAACATTAAATTGCAAGGTTCAAACTATCGATTCAAATAAATATTTCATTAATTTTTTCGAATTTTTTGTGCTTTTTTTCTTTTAAAAAGTTCTCAACCTCTTAAAAAATCACCCGTTATATTCAACAAATTTTTTTCACTAGTGGAGGAAAAGCGGTTAAATTTTTATTTTGTGTATCTTACAATAAAAAGGAGATAATAAATACCAAATTTCAGCCTTTTAAGGTTTGTTACAGTTTTGAAAGCTCTGGAGGCAGTTGCACAATTGCCCCGATTGTGGGCGTGTCTGTGGGCTGATTTCAAAAATTACAATACACTTGTACTGCTCCGGATAACAACGAACTTAAGCCCCAAATTTCTGCTTCCTAGCTAAAAATTTAAGGCCTAAAAACTTGTGACATACAGACACACGGACAGACATGAGTTATTCGATTCAGAATTCGGTCTCGATCATATGCCCTTTAGGTCTTGGGGGTCTTCTATTATTATTTCACCGTGTTACAAACTAAGTTACAAACTTAATATACCTCCTGTTCTATGGGATGGCGTATAAAATTCAAATGTGATGCCGGAAATTATCCAACATTTTAAGGAAAAATAAAGCGAATTTTAAAGTTTCAAAACTTTCTGCGATTTAACTCAAAAATGGAAAAAGCATTTTCAAAAACAATTTTTTTAAATCTTTTTGTATCTTAACATTAAAGCACGATCGTGTTAAGATTTGGTTATATGTAGTACAAAGCGTACAAAAATTTCTAGATTACCGTTTTTAACCTAAGTTTTTCGAAGCCTTTTTAAGAAACGAAATAAAAAATGAGCTTGTTTTATCCTTTACGCAAAAACCGGTGGCCATAGAATTTAAAAAAAGAACCAGTGCTAGCGCAAATGGTTGTGCTATTGGAAAAAAGTCTAATGCGAAGTGAACAAAAAATTCAAAATAGTTGTTTTATGGATTTTAAATTTAAAAAATTATAAATAAGGTCAAAAGACGATATGTCTCCCGCTTTATCTTCTAAACGGTATAAATTATAACTTTAAACAAAATAACGGCCATAGTCCATCTTCCGAAGTTTTTTTAAAAACAATAGCGAACTTATGCATAAACTTCGAAGATTTGACTTAAAAACGTAAAAACATTTTCGAAAACGATTTTATACAGGTTTCTAGTCCGTTAACGGCTATGACGATCTTATTTGAAATTGGCTGAAGTATGTAACGTTTACAAGGCAAGCTAATTGCGTCAAAAGGTTTCAAAATTGCCATTTACAGCCTCAAGTTCTTAGACCCATTAAAATAAACAAAATAGTAGACAACATGTTTTACCGTTTGCTCTGGAACGCTGGTTTTAAAACAAACAAACAAAAATTTTAACGGTAATGGATTTATGTGGAGACATAAATAAACCCTTAGAAATTTAAGCACTGGACCTTAAAACTAAACAAATTTACAAGACGTACGTACAAAAAAAAACTATGATGCTTTAACCCAGTATCTGCTTGATGTTGAGTTTCGGGACACCCTGTATAATAACGATGCTAACATAAAATGATAATTTTATCTACAGAAATTTCCCATGAGACAGGAAGTAAGCCCAATCCGCCAAACCTGGGTTAGGGTCTTATAAAACACCTGCGCTAGGGATTTTAAGAGGTCCAAAGTCCCATCTCCACGAGGGTCTGACAAAACCCTCCGAGAGTCTTATTCGTCATGCGAGACTTAAAGAGCTAAATGAATAAGTAGAATCTTTTTCGCTGTTTGAAATAGATAAAGTTTACCCCAAAGAGTCGAAGAATTCCACATTCCTCTCTAATACGAAAACAGTAAAATATTGCATTCATTATTTAAATGCAAGACATCGAATTTGGCTGCGTAATATGAAGACGTGAGTGTAATATTATACGTTCATTATTCAGTTCAACAATTATTGTCCATCAATTTGTTTTGTATTCCTTTTCAGCGATCCCACAATTGTTTCGTAAATACAATCTGATGTGCATTACACAGCGCTTGCCACCTCGTCTGCTCCCAATAGCTCAAGTGCAGTTGTTATACCACAAAACTGCAATCGAACAATTTACAAATCCATAAAATGAACATCAAACACATTCTTCTTTTAGTTTAAATTCGATTTTACTTTTCCGCTCAATGGTCATTGGCAAAATCCAAAACAGACGCTCTTCACTATATGGCTTCGAATCTCGTCCCACATCGATAACTATTTGCAACTATCAATACCTCATTGGATATCGACGCAAAACGCAGATATAACACCGGGTGCTGTGCAATGGTGGCAAAGTGAAAAATCTCTCAATGAAATTGCCCAGCTAACCACCGCACACTAAACACAGCACACACACACTCGTGTATTATATACATTTTCGTGTATTAATTGCTGTAATTTCGTTGCACTTGGCCACGCAGCAAAACCCTACTTTTCGATGCCATCCGCACTGACAGATGGTACCGCACAACTGGCATCCTTTGCGCTGTCCCATGTGAGCCGTGCTATAATTGGAAACTTTGCTTAATTACATCATTAGCAGAGTCAATAGATTTTCGCTTCGTTAAGCAATAAACAATAGCTAGCTAGCCCCACCAAAATATAAGCACTCCCGCCGCAAACCCCTCCATGTAATCATGCACACACTATAGCTGAAACATAAATCTGTTAGCAGCCGCACCATCTACGAAACAAACGGTTTCGACCATCCCCGACCATCAACTTCGTGCTTTTCACTTATTTCCCCATTTGGCTTTTCCTTCCATTTCAACGGAGACTGCCTTCATCCTTTTTTGCTTCTTTTCGGGTAAACACAGCAGCGTTCCAGGAATGTTTCGCTATATCATGGTTGCCTCCACCCATCTCTTTGTCTTCATTATCTCTGTTATCATCATCGACAGGAGACCGGCGCGGTGCGCGCTAGCATGTCAAAATAGCTGCATCCCTGGACCCAGACCAAACTATAGAGAGAGCTTCTTTTTATGGCTCAAACACTTTTACTTACACCAAGCTCGACACCATCGTGGTCCTTGAAATTCATTGGCATCTAAAGCCGCAAAATAATTTATTTTTATGGCATTATAGCCGCCTGCAGGGTGAGGAGGTAGTCATCTCCTTACTTCACCAGTCTGGAGAGTTGATTTAAAATTGCTACTGTTGCCAGTCGGGAAAACAAAATCCTAAATTGCGTTCCACATGGATTCCACAAGGCAGAAAACATTTAAATATTAAAAAAAATTAAAATATATAATTTTTTGAAAAGCTTATAACCGGAGAAACTTAGAAACACCTAAAAAAATGGTCTAGCTTTCCGCACAGAGAATACAAAATGGCCGAATAGGATGCACAAACAATAGGCAAATTCAAATAAATCCCGAGGCGCAAAAAAAGTGAAAGCAAACCATCGACCGTTTGAATGCCTAAACTCTTTATTTGCTCAACCTCCAAGGGAAATTCATTCACTGTTTGCGCCCTCTGAGTCAGAAGCATGCACATTGACTCACTCACCTATATGCGAAAGGACAATGGCGCGAAGCAATAAATGAAAACTTTACAGAAGAGGAGGGCAAACAAAATACAAAAAAAAAAAAAAAAACATTTTTATTGACGCAATTTGCATAAATTTTGCTCCCTTAACTGCCAATAAACCAAACAATCTGGCATTTCCTGTGAATGAGCAGCAACCAAACGATGAGGAGAAAAATTTTTTAAATAGAAAAGTAGGACAATGCTTGCGCTGACGGTAAACACGATAATCTCTCTGGGTGAATACCAGAAGAAATATAAGACCTCACTAACCCGCAAAAAGCTTGACTGGATAAAGTCTTCTAGCGCCGAGTCGTCGTCGTCGCGTAGTGTGGTCGTTTCGTCAATTTAAAGTTCGTTAACTATTAATGGCTTCCGTGGAAAAACTCATTTAACGGTACCCAACTTTATGCTCTCGACGCGAAGACAAATAGCAGCGATATGGGACATGGGAGCACTAGCGCACACCAACAACACATCAAGGATAAGGTTCTTCTCATCGCACAAGAAAACTCTGAATCAAGCCCGATGCAAAGTTTGATTTTTTTATTGCCCACCAATTCGTGCCGCACTGTGGTCCTTCGAGCCGGGTAACTTGGCTTAATATGCCTTTAACGATATGAACAAGGACCACCCCAGTGCCCCATAGTGCAGCTAAGGTTGCGTATGAATAGTGCATAGTGAGCGTCGAGCTTGCCATTGCGAGCACAGCGAATATTTCGAGAAATAAAAATTGATGCACATATGTAGTTCTGCATGTGGTGCAAGGAAGACTGCCAATACGCTCCACAGCCGTGAAAGGATAAAGTTTTTCGAACGAATTCCTCTCCATAGCCTCAAGGGGTTTTCAATTGTCTTCTCGTTCGCTGTGACTGTGACTTATACGAAATATACGAGTATATGTGCTCCAGCTCCAACTACTGCCGCACACAAAATTGTGGCATCATTTCCGGAAAAGGGGAACCTTGTTTACAGCTTTGGTGGTGCCTCATATGTGCAGCTATGTCTCTGCCTAGAAGATCCTTTTTGTGGTATTTAATTTTTTTTGGTTTGCGTGTGTGCATGCGTATAAGTGGATGATTTGTTTTTCGGATGATTTGAACATCCTGAGCAGTGTTTTGCTTTGTTTGGTTGTGTTATTTTTTTGTTTGTGTGTAGGTTCATGCCGTCTGCTCAGATGAACTAGTGCAGATGCTTTAAGGAATTTATGCCTGTTTGATATCCAAAAAGCTGGGTTTTCTATAAACCTTTTGCTATTGAGAGGAACCATTCTGATGAAGTTCTTCGTTTCATAGGAAGCTAATGGGCTCTTATGAAAAGTTCAAAATTAAATCTTCATGTCCTCCTGAGCGATTATAAAATAATTTGTCTATCTGTTTCTTAATTATGTATTTGAGGAATTTAAGGTTCATTTGTGCATCTTGCAGAGACTCCTTACAGAGTGTCCATACTGTTCCTCGAAGCTTTGTGGTTGGATTCGGTATCAAAATTGAAGCTATTATGTCGGAAGGGGCACAGTGTGCAAAGTTATCGGATGCGGTTTAATAACCAAACTATCTACGCATAGATAGGTTTTCCAAATCTTAACTATTCAGTTCTTTCGTTTGGTTTTATGGACTCAAAACAATTTTTATACAACAGTTTATACGGACTTGAGGTCTTAACATTTTAAGAAATTTTTCACATTATAAAACGGTTTTTATCTGGTGAGCTATTTTGGTTTAAATTAAATATGTATAAACCAATTTTAGAACTATTTTGACTCAATAATTTCCACATAAATGGTTATCGAGAGACCGATACCGACATACTCTGAACGATTATCTTAGAATGAGATTTTATATATCTAGAAAATAGCAGGGTACAAACCCTTAACTGTTTGAAGTCAAAACATTGTCATTGGTTAAATTTATTTTATAAAACTTGAAACGCGTCTCCATGTTTGACCTTCTTTTTTGTCAGTTCTAAGTCGAACTCTTTTCTGAGAAACGTCTCCCTGGCACTATAATAAAAAGAGCGAATACTTAACATAAACAAGAAAAGACTTTTAAAAAATGAAAATCGATTTGCAGGATTGCTTTTTATATCTCGTGATGGCATCACTTTGGATACCAATATGGCGTAAAGAAAACTAGGCTCTAACCTTACTTACTTAAGGTGGCGCTACGTTTTATTCAATTTATGGACTTGAGCTCGTTTTATGGATTATACGTCGTACTGGATCATTTTTCGTTTTTAGCATTGTTTTTTAATCCAAATGAATTGGCCTCTTTCTTACGTTTGCTGTCATTTCATACAGATTAATTCAACGCACGTTGTCTGTCAAAGGTACGCGGGGTCGTCTAGTCCGTAATCGACTAGTACTGGTGAAAATATGCAACCTTGTGTTTCCACACTTTGAAATTCCGTTTGCTTGCTTCCCATAAATCGTTTAATCAACGCTTGTATTAATTGTATTAATCGAACAACGCTTGTATTAATTGGGTCGCCATGAAATGTCCACCGGACACTAATCCGCGTTTAACATAAATCCTTAACTAATCTCTCTTTAATTTCGAGATTTACCACACAAATTTAAATAAAATGAAACTGTTCACGTATCACAGATCTGACACAAATACGTTTTCTATTGGAATTTTTACCACGAAATGCCATTTGCACTCTCTTCTGAGAGCCAAAATGACGCGGCTCTCTGCTGAATGACTTTGGAACTGCCTTGACTTTGGTACTCGATTACCTCCTTTGCCCAAAGAAGCTGCCATAGGCAAGAGTTAGCTTTGTTTGATTTTAGCGCTGGTTTCGTTGTCGGAGAGAGTCCTTTACTACCTCAAAGCTATAGCTGTGTATGTTGAATGTATTTGTCTAAGATCACGTAAAGCCATTCCCTATTATAATCCTTTACCGAATTGGGGCTGCATTTGCTCTGTGAAATAGGCATGTATTTTTTTGTTGTACTTCTTTCCTTTACAGCCGAAACTAAGAACGTTTTTAAGCTTCGTCCTGTGAGTTTGTTGATGAGTTTAATCGCCCATCTCCTATTTAGGTACTTAAACTACTTTAAAGCGCATTTCTCCCTCTAAATCAACCAGTGGTATGCATTGACACGCGACGGCTCAACATTAGAAGCAATTACATTTACAACTGTTTCTCCTATTGTACACAGGAGTTACATCATCTTCAGTCAATAGCCATCAGCTATACGCATTACATAGTGTAATTATTACGAAAGTCAATTCCTTCGTCTGGCTTTGTCTTCCATCATTATCTGTGTCCCTGCACAGTCGGATGGTGTTGTACCTACAACCGTGTCATTAGGCTTTCCATCATTCCCGCAAAGAAATCCATCATTCACCACCAAACGTCACTCGGTGACGAATGCCAGAAGGATGCAAAGAAAAATCACTTAAGTCAGGCCCCCAACTCGGCTATCTGTCCATTATCCAGGGGGTGCGTTGTTGTTGTGCTTACAGTACCGCTCGACAGTTATGCTTAATCACTGGCACGGAACGCAACGATAGTACCACTTCGCCTTGCATGATTGTCCCAACCTTCTAATTCCAAATGGTGCGTAATTACCGCTCGAAGGACGACAAATGATGCCACAACCAACTGCAGTTCCGGCAGTGATGATGATAACGGTGGAACTTCCTATCCCTACACTGCATGCATGTAACTCGTATCCAATGGATGCAGAAGCACCCATCGCAATGGCATTTGGGAATTTCGCAAAACATTTACGAAAATGAAATTTTCGAATTGGATTGCAATCGAGTGCGAGTCTGGGAATGGAGCTGCAGGCTCTTGTTTTACAGTTTTTCCGCCTTTGGACTCCTGTGTGTGGCGTTGGAATGTGAGTGGTTAAACTGCGTGTCGTATCACCCCAAACTTTTGGACGTTCCTCCAGGCATGCAGTCATATAGGAGAGGTAGCTCTCTGGGAGACAATCTATAAATTTCAAATTCTCCCCTGGTGGGGAAGGGAAGATTTCCTTCGGCCTATGCTCATATGTGGCTTAAATTTATGTCCCTTTGTACCGGAGAATGCCATTCGGATGCGATGGGACTAAAGGAATGCAAAAGCCTCGAATATACTGTAAAATTGTGTTTTATGACCAAAGATAATGGAACACTGTTGCAGTGCAAATGTTTTGTTCTCCATTTCAAATGGACACTCCATGTTGTATAGATAAAAGCGATGGAAGGCGATACGTCTGCTCTTGGTCGAGCTCTATACGAAGCAAGATGAAGAAGGGCAACTGGCTGGGAAGCTTCTGGTCATTAAGGCATAGCAAAATGTGTAACTAAAAGACGGAGTACATAAATACTTTGCAAAGATAAAAACTATTGAATGAGGTACTGTCCGAGGAAGGATCTACAGATGAGGACGATATTTAACTGTTCCGTTGAAGTTGTCAAAGTGAGCTGAAGTGTAGTTCTATTCTACTTCAAATAGATCTAGTCGAGTGAAAATGATTTAGTAGTAATTACGAAAGTTTTAAATTGTGGAGCTGGGGGACATTTGTTTGTTGCCAAGTCGTAGACGTAGAGGTTTAAATTTTGACCCTGTGCGATATGAAATGAAAATATTTTTCTTTTGGAACATATTTACAAATTTGTTTCGGTTTTGCTGACAAAATTTAAGCTTTCAGGAATGGAAGTTAAAAAATAAAAAGTTTTTCTGCGTTTTTCTACGTGAAGCCAGAGTTGGGAGAGTCGAATGATTTCGAGAGTCGCAGATTTTGACAACTTTACTGAGTTAAATCTGCGCTGAAAAAGTGCTCGCTGGGTTGACTTCAGATTTTTTTTGCTTCGGAGTAAACAGATCTTGGCTGGGCTTAGAGGTGTTAAAAATCTGGAAAAATACCTAATGTCATTTAATTATTGGTGTCAGGACACTAAAAAACATTCTACGCAGGATAATCAAAGATACTGACAATTTTGATGGTCGCAAGATAGAGGCAGACCCAAATACAAAAATCTGAGCAAAAGCTGCATTTTCTGTTCAATTTTTTTTATTTCCAAATTTGTAGGAATGCAGCTGTGTTGCAGACAACCCATCTTATTGCGTCTGCCTTTTGCAATACAAGATATAGAAACATTTTTAAGACTTGAAGAGTTGTTCAAAGCTCAAAAGAATTACGTTGGGAGAAGTGATATGAATTCCCCGCTATCTGCCTCTATCTTACGTCCATCAGAACTGTTTGCCTCTTTAATTATCTTACGTAGAATTTTACCTAGTATTAGTATCATTGTACCAAAAATCAGCTTTATATGAATGACGTTAGATATTGTTCCATAGTTTTTTTTTACACTTCAGCCCCCTAAAGTGGCCCTCCCCACCACAATTATTATTATTTTTTTATTATGAATTATAATTATTAACTCACCATAAAAGTATACAATGACATAGAAATTTTCTTAAAGGGATGACGTTAATTTTTGTGTCGCTGGCTCTTAGACTAATTTTCACTCTTAAAACTTTCAGAAACCGAGTTAACTTTTTGTGAGCAACCCTAACTGACACAATGTATAGGGCTGAAATTGTAAGGTCAAAGCAGTGCCCTCCTCAATTTTCGTAGCTCGATTTACCCATTTAAAATGTTTTCCCCTAAACAGCGAACGCACTGGATACCCTCTAACGAAAACCCTTTTGGCAAAATTTGTCCTCACCACAGACCCCTACCCTCACCTGGCGTGCGCTCTTTTAACGGTCAACTGCAGTTTCTGTTTGAAAGCTAAGGTCTCCGGTCAAGCTGAACTCAAAATGACCAGTTGCCGTAGGATAGCTGATCCCATTGTACACCAGTTCACCTATCACTGTCCACCCGCCTTCGCGTTGCATCATGTCCCAGTTGTCATCTCTCATTCCTTTATGTCGTTAAAAAAAAAAGAACTCAAATGCGTTGAAGAGTAACCCGATCTTTTCGCAAGGATGCACAAGTAAATTGGAAAATTCCTCGCCGACAACCCATAGCAGGCAACGGTTTTCAACGACAGAATGAGGTGCTGCTTCTCTTGTTTATTGTGATGTTGCCTAGGTTTGATGTTACGACAAGCATCAGCGACGATAATAATAGTGAGATGGTGACGATGATGACGACGGTATGAACTGGTGCTGATGCTGGTTTTGGGAGAAACACCACCCAATGTATGTCGTAATGTCATCGTATACCCAACCCGCCCTCCACATCTCTATATAAAATGGTGTATACTGTCTTATTTTTTATTTTCCGCTTCAACCTGATTCCATTTCCTCCAACAACGGTCTCCACGGTATCCGAATCACACAGCCCAGTCGTGTAGTTCCTTCACCCCTCCAGTTGTTTAATTAAAGTAATGGCAGTTGTTTCTATTCCATGTGACAGGGTTTTTGTAGTTTTCCATTAAAAAACTGTTTGTTTCTCCCTGCCGCCACCGCTATTTCCGGGTGTTGGTCGGCGACTTTTCTCACCCGCACCAAACCAGACTGAATTCACCTCTAACGTAATGGAAAGATAATATTTTTGAGTTACCAGATTGAGAAAGGTCCTTTCAGTGACGACTGACGAGCCAATGATGGCTTCGCTCTGTTGATGTTTCGTTTGGCATGGGATACACGATGCCGAAAAATTGGGGTTATTGTGGCATCCATTCCATGGAAACTGGCTTTCTGTCATAATGGGTGCACTTTTTGCTTCTTCCGACCCGCGAAGTATGTCAACGATCTAAAAACGAACTCTCAAAATGCCCACTTTAGATATACTTGATGCCAACATATTTACCCTCCTTAAAACGTCTTTCTATTATTGACAGACAACAAGCTTCCAAAACCACTCCGTCTGTGAATGATATCGCCCCGACACAGTCATCAATTTTACCACAAACTAAGAATACCCACTTACACACTTTTCGACACCCTCAGCCCTGTCGTTCAACAAGGACACTATGTGTCCCAAAAAAACAGAAATCAAATCCACATTGTCGCCTGTAAGCATATCCTGTATAGCCAGCTAATTTGTAAATCCAGCCAAACAGTAACGGCAACAAAAACAGTGATAAACAATCTCTTTCGGATATAATATATCCCTTTCAGCCACCCCATTTCAAGGATATACAGATGTGTATGCAAAGAAAGATCTCTTCCAAATCAGGGAAATGAAGGATATATATTTAAATGACAGGACCTTTCAATCTTGGCCCAGACAAAACAACAACAAGCACCGAGTGTATGTATATGAGGGGTGGTACATGCCACACTCTAAGTGGTGTGTAGTGTGAAAATTTGCCAGTCGCATATTAGTTTCATTCATCCGCTTGATCCACCCCCACATTTAGTGAGTTTTTTTTTTGCCTTTTCCTTAAAAAGGACCTGAAGATTGGCCAAAGAAATTGTCTGTCATTTGTTAGCATTTCCCTCGACCGCATTGAGATTGCTTCCTTACATTCTCAGCGCTGATGGATGTTACAAAATCTCGTGGAGTAGAGTGTGAATTTGTTCGTCCTTTTATTATCCTTTTTTTTTAATTTTTACCCCGCCCTTAAAAGAGTGGCAATGCAAATAGATTTCACTTCCAATGTGGCTGGTTTTGCGCTTTTTTCAACAGAAACAGAACCGATTCCTGCTCACCGTCTTCGTTTGGGTCGATCCCTGATGGGGTGCGAAGAGGATTTCCTTATAAGCAGAAGGATATTTTTATCTGATTTGATATTCATGAGATTTTGGTCCAGAGCGTGGTTACAAGTTACAAGTGTATTATTATGGTTAGCCTCGTAGAACGCTTTGCGTTGGGCGCCATTTTTGTTTTTCTTATTTTGCTCAAACATGAGGACGATGTATTTACAGTGGAGAAGATAGTGCTGCTGATGATGAATACCTTAACCAATAATTTTTTGATTAAGTTTTTGAATTTTTCATGTCCACACACATTCGTTTGGTGCATTTTTTAGCCATAAATCCTTTGGGGATCCTTTTCGGTTTCCACCTCTTGTGAGTGTTTTCCTATTCGGTTTGTTCAAATCTCAGCGAAAAGCATTTGAGAATTGTAAACATTCGACGTGGAATAGTTTGCAACTTCGTTTCCATATGCTGCCCCTTGTCAAAGGGAGGATATCCTTGTTTTTTTTGTGAAGCCTTTTTGATAGACGGTGTGGCGTTTTATCATACACCCATTACACATGTGTTGGGTGGTGAAGGAATAAAAATTTTGAAACAAATTTTATTCGCTTGCTATTCGGATAGGGTGCGGTGCAGGGACGATACCAGAACACTGTATCCTGTCCTGTCCTGACTGTGCAGAAGGCTTGACGTTTTGATTAATGTTGGTGTTCGGCGGCTGATAGGTTATTTGGGTTACTGGAATAATAATAAATATTTTTTTTTGTGACGACGACGATGGCGGTGGCGATAATAATTTTGTTTCGTATCAGTGTGTTGATCCCGCTGTTGGCAGTATTGCGGCACGGTGTGTGACACTTTTGCAGAGAAATATCGGGATTTTGGTTTATGGGTATTTTTTGTATGGAAATTTTGTGGACAATATCGGATGACAAGCGTGGTATACACGCATGTAGGAATGTGGTTGTCTGTGGAGCGTACACGTCGGCTTTATGTCATTGACCGTAATTGAGTTTCTTATGCGAAACAAGTGCAGCTTTTATGGGAAGGATTTGGGATTAGTAGTAGTAGTGGAATCGCTTTATTCGGAATATACGGGCCAGATAGTGTAGAGACGTGTTTGTCGCGCCAAAAACTCGATTTCCTTGGTCTTTTACTAAAAGCAAAGTTGGTTTTAAAAAAGACTGTTTCTTCTTTACTTAAGGTGGCACAGGGGTGAAATTTCGCTTTAAGAGCGTTTAGGCTAGAAAGGATCTCTTAGTATTGCTTAAGAACTTGAATAAAGGAAGAAAAAAACATATTTTCAAATTTATTTACGTATTACGTTTTCATCTATGTCATCCATAGATGCTGCTGTCAATCAATCAGACACAACTGCTGGCCCACTGTACTACCATGCAGACACCTTGCATTAATAGTTCACCTGTCTTTCGAAGGTATAAGAAAAGGAGCTGCTGTGATAAACAGCTAAGATAATCGGATAATTAACACCATAAACATCAGCAGAATTAATAGTTTGCCGGGGAAAGCTCGGACAAGGTTAAATGGGCTATCAACTCATTGGAACCATACAAGACACCAGGCAATGACGGCATTTTTCCAGCCCTCCTCCAAAAAATCTTGGATCTTCTTGTACTCACAACGATAGCCTTATTTAAGATAAGTTTAACCTGGGGCTTAACATACCACGAACTTGTGGTATGTTAACAATTTAGTGTTTATCCCAAACCAGGCGATGAGCCTAGTGAGCTTTCTCAATCGTGCCGTCCCATAAGCTTGACATCATTTTATTTGAAAATAATGGAAAAAATTATTGACGTTCACATCAGAGATTGTTAAAATAGTGTACACCCCCTACACTACTGTCAATATGCATATCAGAAATGTAAATCAACTTAAGGCTGTTTAAGTTAGCAGCAGAGATCAAAAACGCTGTCAGTAAGAATTAGATTACACTCTGCGCCTTTCTAGTTATTGAGGGTCTAATTTTGATAATACTGGATACATTCGATACCAAATGCTTTGATTTACAGTAACATAGACAAGGCTACTATTTAACTGGATCTAAGTGATGCTCGAAAGTCGGAAGATCACTTCTAAATCAAGACTGATTTGATTTTGGTATCAGTTTCAGCCCTATGAGGCTGTCCAAACAGGGGGCGTGCTGTCACCCATCCTGTGGTCTCTGGTCATTAACGACTTACCTCATAAATTAAGTAACTTAGGCCTGAACATAATAAGTTACGGCCGATAACGCAATCATCATAATCAGGGGGTGAAGTGTGCCTCACGTGTGCCTGGGTATATCGGGAGCGAGCTTTGCAGCTGCTATAGAAGCGATAATTGAGCTTACAACCTTGCACATTCTTAGACAAAAAATCGCAGCACACACCATGACAAGTCAAATACATTTTAAAGAGTTAAGTCTTAGCGACCACCCCGATATGCATTTTTCTCCGAACTCCCGGAACTTGCAATACACTGCACGGTCAAAGGCCTAATACACGGAGATTCTTACTAAAGAATCTAGCAATAACTCACCAAACAGCCTAGCGGCCTTAAATGCCATACGGATGGTTCTAAAACGGGGTCAGGAAACTTTGCGTATACGGGCGGAACCTTTAACCCTTAATTGCGATGGGAAAAGGCCACAGTGCTTTTCAGGCAGAACTCCACGCTATTCAAGCATGCGTCAACCAAATATTCATCTCCGGTTTTAAAGGGGAAACCATCCATATACACACGGACAGTCAGGCATGCTATAAAAGCCCCTAACTCGCACATCATTGACTCCAAATCAGTCATGCACTGCTTCAATACCCTATATAGAAGCTTAGTTCAAGGAACAAAACTAAATTGTGGTGGGTTCTTCGTCACGAAGGTATTGATTCTATTAAAAAATCCGACGAACTAGCTAGAAAAGACTCGAAAACCCCCCAAAGGACCTGAACCTTTTTACCCCAGCCCCAAATCATCGGCGACAAACGATGAAGTTATAAAAAACTGGGAGCATGGTGGGTAATATACAGTCCTTTACCAAAAATGCCAAAAGTTGCCTCAATCTAAACAGGTGTTTTTTTTACAAACCTTGTAGGATACATCTGCTCAAGTGTAGGGGGCACTTGAAATTATCACATCGTTATATGAACGCGTACTACAATTGAGCCAGTGTAGCACATTAATTATGGAGTACACCTCACAGGGCACCACCGATTAACATATCACCTCTTCAAAATTAAAATTATCAACTCTCCAGAATGCTGAGTTTGTCTTGGATGTGCTGAACACATCCTATGTGAATGTCAAGCCCTAAACGGAATTAGACGGATTTTTTCCTTCAGAGAGCGGAATTGAGTACGGAAGACGTAAAGATTTCCTCTGCAGCGTTATCAAATGCACTCGGAAAATGCCTTACTATCCTGACGCTCACGGCACAAGGCTGAGGTGCAATAGGTCGCAACTCGCCTGTCAGGAATTTGATAAAAAATATAAGGTTTGCGGCACTCGACATGTCAGCTCCAAAGATCCACAACCTGATGCGAGCAAGAGCAGGACAACTATACAGAGTATTTGTTCCTCTGCATCGTTGTCGTCCTTTCCACAGGTAGTTGGTGGTTTCGCTCAAGCCTTACATATTCAAATATTGAGCAAAAAACCTGGTAGCCCGAAAAAACGCCATATATTGCAGTCGGGCTTTCTTGCAGATGATCGTAGTCGTTTAGTCTGTCTGCACCCATCGTAGTCATGCCGACGAGCCATATTGACACGAGAACGCGCCATGTTCCATGTTGTGACGAGAAACGTAGGTATCAACGGCATACGTGAAAACGGATATAGACAGACTTAGTGAAGGTTTGGATCCTGATGAGAAGACCTGTTTTAAGCTTTATCTATCAAGCTCATCAGCTCAAGGGCCCAGCCCACACTGGTATCCAGGGAAATAAGATGCCTGGAACCCGAAGAAGATTTAATGTATTTCGACCAAGTTCAGAAAAAGCTTGAATTTGAGCACTATCTTGAACGAGGTAAGAGGGCTGAGCACCCCTTTGCAAACGCGAATGCTTGTTGCGCGCCACCTGTTAGTCACAAAAAAGCGCATAATAAAAGCGAAAATATCTGCTTGGTAGACAGGCGCATATTTACCTATAAGAGTGGTGGAGTCTTTTGCTCTCACTTTCCACAAAGACTCCACAAAAAAGCGCATTATAATAGCGAAAGTATCTGCTTGGAAGACAGGCGCATATTTACCTAAGAGTGGTGGAGACTTTTGTTCTCACTTTCCACAAAGACTCCAGCACCAGATCCCTGTCCGGTCTTGGAGCCATCCGTGAAAACACGATAGCATTCTTTCCTGGTTCAGAGGGCCGGAAATTTCTGGTGTCATTGCCTAAGAGGGCATACGGCATAACCATGAGAGTGGGGTTGAAGGACAGCTCTCGCACAAGTTCTTTAAAATTTCAATGTGTGTAAGTCACTCCGTTTAATCGAAAGATGGTTTTTATCCAAGCCAAATATATCAAGAGTGCTAGGTTCATTGGGTGAGGACATATAAAACCCACCCAAGTGGTTTCAAACTTTATTTTGTACCGTTACTTTGGCCTTGAGGCTAAAGATCCTGCTCC
Organism: Neoascia interrupta; assembly: GCA_947623515.1. Classification (NCBI taxonomy): domain Eukaryota; kingdom Metazoa; phylum Arthropoda; class Insecta; order Diptera; family Syrphidae; genus Neoascia; species Neoascia interrupta. The sequence continues at coordinate 134,050,150 of OX392463.1, forward strand.
AACGTTCTATAGTAATTCAAGGCTTAGGAGCGCAGAACCTACGAAAAAGGTAAAAGACCAGTTGCTATACCAATATAAAACACAAAAAAAAATCAAATTCTAAACTGGGCCAATGAACTGCAACATACCAAACTAGTTAAAACCCCGACGAGACTCTCACAGTTTCGTCCAACAGATTGTGTTTCGAGACTGGGCAAAACATGAATTACAAGGACATTTCGACCCACAACATCTAACTTTGATTGCAAATGCAAATCGCTAGCTTCCTCTCGATTTTTAAATTAACAAGTTTGAAACAAATAATTATCTTATAAAATCGCCAACGCACATAATCAGCAACTTTTCCACCACGAATTCCAGAAAACTGCAGTGCCTTCCTTCAGGCACTGCATTTCTGCTGAAATATTTATCTAGAATGGAAACCTCTGGTGGTTTTTCTACCGTTTTTCTACCACCCAGCACAAAACTCGGTTGCAGCAGAAAAGCTTGAAAATTTCGATATCTCGCTCTCAATTTACTCTCCACAATGTAATTTGCATGAAAAATAACCCAAAAGAGTTCCATCGCCCGGTCGTAAGGATTCCCAAGCGAATTCATCCACCATCAGAGGACAACAACAACAAGAGCAATAATTTTCCATCTTAAAATTAACTGCAGTTTGTCTATCCAATGGTGGGGAGAGTTTGTGCTTGAGTTATAGATAAGATCATGGGAACATAAGACTTAAGACTTTAGCCAGCTCTGCCTTTGGTTTTTGGAAAAATGCATCAGTCAATTCGTCGTGGAAAGTTCTGCTCGAGCTCGGAATAGGGAACAATAACCGCAGGGGATAAAACAAGAGCGAGAACCTACAACGCGGTTCTGGTTTCATATTCCATCAAGGAGGCGGGAGGGTACCGTATCTGTTTATAAATTCAAACAAAAACTTTTGAATGTTTTTGGAAATTTACTCCGCAACCACCACAGGAGGAGATAAGAACTTGTTCATCTTTTTCTACAGGACGACGACGACGGTATAAATTCATAGGAGAAACGAAGACCGAACGAATGGCCCAGAACTTTTTGGCAAAACATTGCAAATTTCCAATGTAAACTTATTGCCAACGAGTCTTCAACACCATCGTCAGGAACGACCAACCCCACCCCACCGCGCGCCGCCGCTGTGCAAATTGAGATGAAAAACCTTAAATGCCGTCAAGTCTACGACTACATGCTGCTCATCAAGTTGGCATTTATCAAAACAGCCTTCTGTCGGTCTTTTTCGATCGGCCTTCCATAAATTGTGAAGGACGAAAACCGTAATCCGGCAATGTTCTCGTTTCGACGAAAACAAAACTTTAATGAGTGCACTGGTGGTATACTCCCACGTCCTATCCCATAACTGTGTAGATGTGTGTACTTTTTGGTGTGTGTGTGTGCGGTTAAAAGTCCGCGAGTTACAAAATGAGCGATAAGGAAACTTTTGCTATTGTTAAAGTTAGTCTGCGCTCTTCGGCATTTGCCTGGGTGGCAGTTCCTAGAATTATTTTTCACTTCGTCCCTTTGTTTCAGAAATCGATTTGTTTAATGTTTTTCGAGTCTTTCTTGGAAAACTTTATCTATTTTTCGGCGAGGGTATAAGGTCTAAGTAAGTACAACTTGGCGTCGGCGGTGTAAGTTGGCTTTTGGCCGGGATAAACTTAAGTGTAAGTCAGGGATTATGTTTAACTAAGTGTATATGATGAATGATGATTGAAAATCTGCTGAAGGGTAAGCTTCTCAAGCTGTGTGTTTTGTGTTAACTCCTTTTTTATTTGACAAATACGAGCGACCATTTAGAAGATAGGATTTTACCAACAGGCTTACATTTTGGGTAAGGATCCAAAGGTCAGTCATGCTTACCTGATTTAAAGATTTCGGTTAAAAGAACTTTCGGTCTGAAGGGAATACAGGGTTCGTTGGCACGACTCTTGGTTGAGTAGTTTATTTGTGTATTATTTATACCCACTTCTGCCGAAACGGTTGAATTTCATATAAAAACGCGGTTTGTTTGGCATCACGGAGTCGAAAAATGTAAAAGACGTCATATTTTGACCGTTCATGTTCTTTCTACTATTCTTCCTGAAAAATATGCAACAGAATGAAAATATGTCCAGAAATAATTTTAATAAACAAATAAAATTTTACACAAACTGCATAAGCTAGCCTATAACAAAAGCCGACGCGACGTGCCGTCATACTTGACGGTCTTTTCAATCTTTCCACCGGTAATTTAGAGCAATAATGACCTAAGAACTCTCTTTGCAATATGTATAATATGCAAACAATTCTCTTCTCTTCCACATACCCTTCTACGAACACGGTACCCCCAGTGCCGCCACAGAGTGTACCCATCAATGACAATATGGAACAACAATTTATGCGACTTCAATTACACCAGCGAGTGAACACAGTCTCCAGACTATCTGTGCACCCTTCCGGCTCCATAACTCACCGAAAAAAGGTGGCGGGGGGGCGGTCGAAAGACGACAGAAAAGGAACTTGAATTCCAATTCAAAATCCTTAGGCGATTGCATTCTATCATGTATTTTATATGCTCTGCCTTGAAATGTTCTCCTGGTTCCATACAGCTGGCACAGTAGTTGTACATGCACTCATTTTCCTCTGGGGTAAGTTTGTCTGTTTCACAGACTATAGATATTCCTCGGGGATATCACAGGGAAATGGGGTTAAATTTGCCTCTTGCTGCATACCCAGCTCAAAAATGTATGTCCGCAATTGAAAATTTTCATTAAGACTACTTCCCTTCCCTTTCTTCCTTTATTCCCTGCTTCGCCCCTTGTTTGCCCGTAGTGCATTGGATATATTTAAACTCGGTACTCCTGAAAGTACCAATAATTTTTGCTCCTAACTGATGATGGCGCAAGGCTGGGCGCTTTTAGCCCAAACAGCAGTAGGAATAAAACTGTAAAAAAGGACTTCGCTTCGCTTCAACATTAACCATATGCCATAATGATTATTTGGCATATTCTCTGTGTTCGCCGGCTCTAAGAGGAGAAACGCAGAGGAAATACTGTATAAGTTCCTACCACAGACTTATTTTTAGGCAATGATTGTGGATGCAACCACATGCACATGGAAATGAATGCATGCCATGTCCATTGCTGAAATGGTTATGGTAATGGAAGCCCATATATCCTTGCCAAAGCAGAAGAAGAATAACAGTCCTGAGCGGCAGCCATTGCTGCTCCTTGCTGCAGCATTATGATTGCAATTTATTTGCTGCAATATTCTGCTGTTGCTTGCAATATTTCTCGAAGTGAAGTGCGTTGCACAACAATGTGTGTGCTCAAGTGTGGTTGTTATTGTTGTTGGTCTTGTCGAAGATATAGAGATTTTAATGGCGCTCCAGCCGAAGCTTAATTAAAAAAGTTACCAGGGTTCAGTGGTTACCCGCACAGCAAGCATTTATCATGTGTACGCTTTCACGTGTGAACATTTTAACGCAGATACTTTTTACGACTTGAGAAATGTAGACTATAAGGAAGTTAAGCTCGTTATCTGCATATTGTATGTATTTCGTCAGGGGCTTATGAGTTTTGGATCATTTGCAGAGTCATTCTGAGAGTTGGAACTTGCCCTGGAGGTATCCATTTCTAAGTGCACTCGAACTCGTTCCAGATTGGTTTCTGAGGTATAAGTTCCCATATGGCAGGTATATAGTAAAATCCTTCACCTCTAGACAATTATTGAAGCATCTGGAAAAATTCCTTATGTGTTTAAACAAGTCCAATGTTTTACAGAAAACTCTTCGTTCGAAGTAAATCCATGTTTTGAAAGCTTCACAATATAAGCCTCCAAATTCTTAAGACTACGTATTAAAGATACAGCAGAATACTATTCCTAAGAGGGCGTGTAAAATAATTTATAGAATTTAATTTAAAGCAGTCTGGCTTTTAACCATACTACTAGGGAAAACTACCACCCAACCGAGTCTCATAAAATGTCACAGATAGTTGTCAAGTACCATAAATCGCATACAAGTCCTTGAGATGGGATTGTTGAAAGTTTATGGTTTGCTTTAATGTGAAAGCAGCTTAATAAGTTGAATTGTTGTCTGAGCATTTCGCAAGTAGCTTTTAATTTTTACTGTCTGACACTTTGTATATAATAAAATTGAAGTGGTCTATTGTCTAGGGTGGTAAGAACAGCATAGTTTAGCCAACAAATTGTTGGTGTGAGAAAATATTTTGATATGTATTTTGCTAAGGCAGCGCATATAAAGCACCAAACATACAAAACCGCATGGAAGAGCAGTTCTAAAAGATTTATTATTATTATTCCTTATTTTTTAAGAAACAAACTCAAAGGCTAAATGTATGTCTGCTTTGGGATTCAAGAACATTTTTGAACTATGCGGCGTAATGCGTGTGATTTGGGGTTATTTTTTTGTGCTCATTGAATTCTGTTCAATAGGATTGTGTATCTTTATCAATAACAAATGTCCAATTAAGTGAGATTACTTTTATTGGGAGAATAACCGATTCGGATAAATATTTATCGTATCGTAGGTATTGCAATTTGTACTATTGGTCGAATATTCGCCTATTGGTCGAAATTCGACCGCTTAAAAAAAAACTGGTTAAACGAGTGTTTTTGTTTTGAAACCCTTAACACATTTTTGTTTAATACTTAAGTGGTTTATTCTTGGTAAAATATTGTTGATAAGAAAGAAATAGATCAGAAGTTAGGAGCATTGGACTGGCACTACAAGCTAGCCCGTTATAATTTTTATTAAAATTTTAGTAAATAATCTGTCTGAGATTCAATTCAATTTTTAGATTTTGAATCCATAAAATGCTATGCATTAGAAATTTTTCTCGAATTTCGTTATATTCCTTGTCATCATCAACTTTGCGCATTTTCTAGTAAAATTAATTATTAATATTAAGATATAATATAACATAAAAAACTAGAAGAATTAATTTTCAAACTCAAAATATAATTTTTTTCTAATATTTTACGTCATTAAAACCTATTTTGTTCTTCATAAGACCCATTTGTCGGAACACGAAACCTTCCCCGCAAGTTTTATGCGTTCGCGGAGAAAAGAAATTTTCTGCCACTACCATCGCAGCTTCTTCAACTCGCTTTGCGCCTGATCACCGTCCAAGTCTTCTGACCTGTATTTTATCAAACTCGTCGGATGTTCTGTTTCGTCGTATAGACTTTCGGATGGATGGACTTTCAGATCATGATTTACTCTTCTGCACTTATCACATTGATTTTTCTCATACTGAGACACTAGAGTTTACGTTTCAGTTCCCTATTACGTGCAGGGATTACGTTTGAGTTGAGAGATAATATTGATATAAACTCGCTTTCTCTGGATGCAAGTCAGATCTCGTGGGACGCCTGCAACTTTTTTTCTTGTGTAAACGCAAAATTAAAGTGTTGGCAAGGATCAGTACGCATCAAATATCAGTACTGTCCCTGGTACACTTCCAAGTGACGGAAAAATCCTAATTTGGTTAACTGGCCGCATTTTCGCGCTAGGAATGAAGCAACATGCATAATAAGAGCTGTAAAAAGGAATTTGTTCTGTTCAAAACTCGATGTCCGACTTCGATCTAAAAAGTTGTGAGCAAATTTAAGAAACATTTGCATAGAGGAAAAGAATCGTTTGAATTGCAATATCGATCCTAACGTTTTGAATGATAATTTTTTTTATTTAAAAAACAGATTGTGGGAACTTTGCTCCGACAAGTAAGCTTATTAGCGGTCCGTTAAAAAATGGAAAAAGGAACCTCTTATAGTATCGCTACGTTGTCCGTCTGTCCAATCGTTCTATAACTTCTGAACGGTAGGTCGTAGAAAGACAAAATTTTGTGTGCTTTTAAACAGCGGAAATGTTCAGAGAATCCATCGAGGGCAATTTTTTTAAGCATTTTTTTAACGGTTTAATTACAGTTTGAAATTTCATGGGAAAATGGATTAAATGTTTTGCAATACTTTTTTTTTTAAGAAGAACAAGAGAAGCGAAACTTAAGTTAAGTAGATAAAATATAAAAGTAGAGTGGCGCAACAGCTCGAGGTGAACCCAATGTATGCTGTGTGTGTTAATTTCTTCACATACAAGGGGACCTACAATTTTTTGCCGAATCCGAACAGCACTTTGAGAAGTTTTTCAAGAGAAATAGATACTCTCGGAGGGCTTGTCAGACACTCGCGGAGGTGGGGAAAACTTTCCCCTCCTTTTAAAAGAGAGGGGAAAAGTTTAATGAAAACTTTAGTATCTACTTTTTCATTTAACTTAAGTTAAGTAGATACTAAAGTTTAATGAAAAAGTTAAATTTTTTGAAAATATTAAAGTATTTGAGAAATAAAGAGTTGAAAATGGGTGACATTTTTCATAGTGTTTGAGGTCATAACTTTTAAACTGCTAAGTGCGCAAAGACCATATTGAACTTACATATAAAGCAACTCAAAATTGTCCAAGTGCTTGAGGCAAATTTTTCCGAAAGAGTTTCAACAATGCCGTTTTGACGTATTTTCGAAAAAAAAAATTCTCCGATCTTGTTTGGACAAATCATATAAAAAAAATCAAATGTATCAGAAATAAATCCAAATTTTAAGGAAAATCAAATTTATAAGTTTCAAAACCTTCTGAGATTTGACTCAAAAGCAGAAAAGCATTTTTAAAAACTATTTTCTTAAATCTTCTAGTATTATAGCGGTAAAAGCGATCGTATTCAAATTGTTCAAGTACAAAGCGTACAAAAGCAAAGCAAGTTGGGATAAAAAAAATTTAAACTACCGTTTTCAACCTACGTTTTTCGAAGATTTAAAAAAACAAAATAAAAACGGACATTGTTTTACCGCTTTCGCAAAAACCGTTTGTCATAGAATTAAAAAAAAACATCCAATGTTACCGCACGTAGTTGCTCTAGTGGAAAAAAGTCTAAAGGGAACTGAAAAAAAAAAATTCAAATTAATTGTTTTATCGGTTTGAAATTTTAAAAAAATTATAAAAAAGGTTAAAAGGATGCATGTCTCCCCCTCTGGCTCCCAGACGGTCTCAAGTGTAGCTTTGAAATAAATAACGGGCATAGTCCGTCTTTTGAGATTTCATGTAAAGCCGAATCAAAAACTTCAAAGTATTGATTCAAAAACTTAAAAATATTTTCGAGAATGATTTTTTAAAGGCTGCTAGTTTGTTAACGGTAACGACGATTTAATTTAAATTTGGCTGAAGTATGAAGCGTTTACATCGCAAGTTTACTGAATTTAAAAAGTTTCAAGATTGCCGTTTCCAACCTTAAACGAACGAAATACAAAACATCATGTTTTTCCATTTTCTCAGAAATGCATGTCCAAATCACCCAATACAAGAACAGTAGACTCGTTTTACCTTGCGTTTCTTAAGTTAAGTTTTGGAAAATATCCTGGCTGGCCAGATAGCTAATAACCTGCAGGAAAAAATCTTTTATCGGCATTCCAGTAGGGATTCAGGAAAAAACACAGCTGTGCAACAGCTATGGTCTGTATGATATACGACAACAGTTCGATAAGGACTTTCTCACTCTTCTGTGTTAATTCGATTTTTCAAAAAATCCACGAAAAAATGTGAAAAGCTTGTGCACACTTTGGAGTTAGCCAGCGAGCAGCTCGCTAAATAAATAGCTACCTAGCTGAAAGATCACAAAAAGTAGTGGTCAACTACTTAGTAGAACATATTCAACGGTTCATCAGTATTTGTTTAACAAAATAGAACTTTGTATCTCAAGCCGAACAAACAACATTGTTTCGCCTTTATAAAAATATCTTAATTCGTCACGACTCTTCTTTGTCGCTGGCACTCGTTTATGGAACTCGCTTCCAACAAGACTAAAACGAATTATCAGAACTACTAATTTTATATCTGATATCCTTAAATATCTATCTGATCAGCATTAAGCCTAAGTTTCTTTCTTTAAAGCCTCTGTTTTTATTGGCCTCCTCATCTTTCTTCACTTCTCTTCTTTCTTCTCTTCTTATTTGCATTCCTTTTATTTTAATTTTAGGACATAATTTAAAATTACATGTTCACAATTTGAAGGTGTATCTTTAACATAAATAAAAAGAAAATTTTGTGATTAAATTTTAATCCTAAAAGTTAATTTTATTTTTTTTTTTCGAAAAATACTTGTTATAACTAGAAACTAAAGCTAATTTTAATCAAAAAGCTAACCGAACGTATCGTTGCTTAAATTGGGGAGCGGCCCCTATGGCAAAGCTATACAAAATTAAATTTAATATTGAAAAGTGAAAAATTACAACAATTTACAATTCTACAAACATTATAATAATATCTCCTATGATCATTTCCTATGATCATTTCAAACGCTGACAGGAACCTTTGTAGATGTGTCCTATGCGCAATTTTAATTACATTAATGAAAAATTATAATTTTAAATAAAATGCTTTCGTCATTGTCCTCCTTGTTTCTTAAGTTTGCAGTCGGTAGCTCGAAGTATTGGTAGCCACGCTTGTGTGTTTTGATACTGTTTGTTGCTTTTATTTGTTTTTTTCAAATACTTGTGCTTTTATGGGCAACCGTAGGAAGAGTTGTCACTTAATGTCAGCATCAGTATAATATAAAGGTTGAAATGATCATAGGACTAGCCATTATTATAATGTTGTAAATTGTTGTAAATTTTCACTTTTTAAAACTAATTTTATTTATTCATAAATTTCTTTGACTCGTTATTAAGTTATTTTGTTATGAGAACTGTTACTTGTTTTGCATAGTTTTTAACTGGAATTTGAATACTTAAAAATACCATGTCTTACTTGTATACCAAGTGAAGAAAATTTAATTGAATTGAACTGAAAAGCAATGATAAAACCAGCAGATTATTCAATTAGAACATCTGGCATACAACTAATTGCTGTCCATTTTATTTGCATGATGGAAGAGAAAAATGTGTTTATATTCGTCCGACCCCGACCTGGATAACAGACGCCGGCCAGGAGGCCTCTCGTTTTGGTTTTGTGAGTATGTATTCAAATCTGTTGAGCGTTCCCCTAATAGCCATCTGGGAAGGCGTCCAATTGGGGACAAGCAACCCCAGAAGGGATGTATTTTTATAGGTTGCATGAATTTTAATGCATAGATTCTAACACGGTAGAGAACCGAAGCTGGGGTAGAGAACCGAAACTGGGGAGTGCATATCTATTTTCATTTTGTACATACAAAGCATTGAATTTGCTAAGATCTGCCCACGGCCACACCCACAATTGACCTGAATGTGAGACAATCTTGAAATCATATTAAAAGACCTTTTGACCCAGCTAGACAAGGCAAACTCAATTTTAGTGAATAGAAATTGTAGACAGAAGCTTTTAACGCGACAATTTTTTTTTTTTAAATTGAAAAAGGCTACTAATAGGCCTATCATTAGGATCAAAGATTCCTGACGATGTTTGCCTGGCAGCGTTTACGAACGTTTACGTAGAACTACGGTTTGGAGCGTAGGTACTTTCTATATCTGCCATATTCAGCTCGTAGGGAGATACCTTGTGCAGGATGTGGTTCTTATCCAATGTGTGACGGTCTTATAAAATCTGTTGAACATTGCAAGACCCTTGCCAAGAAACAAGTCCTATTGCGAACACGAGATCATACTTGCTCTCGGAGCAGCTTCTTCAAAAGTAAGCACTTAGAAACTGTGCCAACATGCAGACCGGACACCTTACCATAACGTACTCACTTTTCCCGTCTTTAAATTAAAAATTAAAAGAGCTTGAGTGATGAAGTGTCCACCCTAAAATTATAATGCGAGCAGACACATGCAGAACAAACAGGAAAATGTTCCGGGGGTAGGTAACCTTTCAATAGGCCAGGCAAGTTTAAAAATTTGTTCGTCTCATTAGGCGTTCTTCGTCCACTCCACAATTAGACCTCTATCATACTCTGTCACAATTTCGGCATCCTCTTGCCCAATTAGACAACAGTTAAGGACGATTCATCATACTTTTCTGGCGTTAATTACAATAATTGGCTTCATCTTGATAAATTTCCCTACGCCATACCGCCACGAAACGCAAAACCCATAAATTCCTACCAACATCCTTAATTGCGCATAAAATCTTTTTTAGCACCAAGTCAAAAGAAAACCACCCAACTCTAGTAAGAAGAACCTTAAACGTTCGAAATCGTAATTAAGCCGCCATTCATTACTTTGCTGTCCATTGCTATTAATTAAGTATCCTTTCTATGTCCCATGAGAGAGTGCGGGAAAGTGAGAGTTCAAATGAAATCATAAAATCGCGTTAAGTGCCAAAACCTTTTGAATCCTTTTAGAAGCGCAACAGCAACCCTTGCTTAAATTATCAACAAATTGCCTCGAAAGAACAATAATTGCAACCGCCAAAATCAATCCAGAGGGTTTAATCCCATCCTCATGTCTGAGAGTCCTTTTAACAACTTCAACATGGTAATTTCGCACAGCTACTCAGCCAACAACGGAAGGATACAAGTTAATCTTCCATTCATTATACTCCCGCCACATGCCCTAATCTCAGATAAATCAATGTGGCTACTCCCGAAATGAGACACAAAAGGAAAAAGGACAATAAAAACCCCTTCCGCGACAGCAACACCATCAACACTTTTAATGTCCTTGCTGCAGCAATTAAAGCGACATTAATTGCCCCAAACACTTAGTCCTGGAGGGCGAGTGGAAACAAACAAAGACAGTGCTGCTTGAAAAGCACATCAATTTGGATTTAAATTTTCCCTAGCGGAGAGAGCGAACTGCGCACAGATTAACTGAAGTTCTTATCGCGTTCGAAACATACACGACAGGCGAACATCTCACTCTTTCTCTCTTACACTCACACAAACAGTCTTGCAATTTCAAAACCAAAAGAAAGGATCAAATCAACCGCTCGAGTGTTTTCTTGTTAAGTTGTTCGAGATCCGTTTTCCTTCTGTTTGACTGCCAAGCAAAAAAAGGAGAAAAGTCATCAACAAAAGCGAGATAAGCTGACGAAGTAAAAGGATACAAGCTCAAGCCGTGCAATGTGTGGCAATAATTGTCAAACAATTTGACAAGTTGTAAGCCAATTGCTTAACAAAGTTTTTTTTTTTTCTTTGTATCGTCATCGTCATCCTCATCAAGGATAAGTGAAACGTTGGTGTACGTGTGTGCGGAAGACAGGCACTTAAAAGGACGAAAACGTAAACAGAAAACGGGGTAATAAACGGTAACAAGATAGTCAACATCTCAGCCATTAACTTTGATTTACAAAAAGGCAGAAAAGGAAGAGTAATAGTCTTCACTCACCCAAAAATCACATAAAACTAGGAAGAGCGAGGAGTCGACTGAAGCGTACAAAAAACACAAGAGTATTGCTTCGAATGTAATCTGATGTAATAAAGTCGGAAGACAATTTCCTCTGCGATGTCCTTTGAATGGCGCTCTGCGCTTTGGTGTAGTTGTACGGTACCCCCCAGATTCCATCAGGCACATGTAACATAGGATCCCTTGGCTGGCTACAATTTCCTTTTGCTTTTCCATAGATATCATTTTGAAAAAGTCGTTTTTGAATTACAACCGGTATCGTCTGGATTCGTTCACGAAGCCGAATTTACGCTGAAGTAAGCTGTAGCGCGCGCTCACCTCAACAGCCAGGTGGGTGACGGCTCATTTGCCGCCCGCTTTTATTGGCGTTACGTGCCTTATTCGATAGCACGAGAAAAACTTTTCTTCCACAAAGGCCTTCTCGTGTGCGAGTACGAGACCTCCATTGGGTTCAATTTCGCTTAATTCTTTTTCGTGGTCTTGTTGAGGGCTTTAGTGAGCCAGAGCACACACATGGGCGGGCGTGCAGGCACATGGCATTGGCATGCCTTCTCGTATGCTGCGATAGTCTTCATAAAAAATGAAATGCGAGCGGAGCGTCTACAAAAGTATGAACAAAGGACAACTGTACGAAGCTCATAAAATAGGAGTCTCTGTGAAGCGAATTGCTTTGCGAATAAGTTCAAGCGGTGTTATATGCCCGCGTGTAAGGAGTTGAAAAGAAATGTCCTTTGAGCAAGTAAGTGGATTTGAATTCACTTTTGGGAACACACTGTATCCTCGTGCAGGACTCTCGTGTGTGACAATGTCATTTTTTATGCACTGCAAGCGCAATTTTAGCGCGCAGCAGTGCTGGGGACTTTTTGGAATCTATTTCAGAGGAATTGGTGAAACGTGATTGTTAGTCAGCGTCCAGAACTTTTTCGTGGTTTAAATAAAATTTGATCCTTGTGAAAAGAAACAAACGAGCGGTGGCGGGGGCGACATTTTAAAGTGGCAACTTTTTGCTCAGTGCTTCTTTTTTGCTCAAAACACTCATATAAAATTCTCTATAATAAATCAGGCACACAATTTGCAATAAATGTATTCGGGAAAAATTTACATGTGAAGAAAGAAGTGGACCCTAAAAAACTTTCTAGTTTAGTGCAAATCCAAGTTTTGGTTGCAGTCAGCTTTTCAAATCAACGTTGGTATATTTTATGTAGGAAGGTAGGTGTAGGTATACACGAGGCCTGGGTTCGAATCCTGCCATCGTCACCTGAAAAAAAAAAGACTTGTTCTTTCTCACGGTCCCCACCTCCGCGAGGGTCTGACAAGCCCTCCGAGAGTATCATTTGTCTTGAAAAACTTCTCAAAGTGCCGTTCGGATTCGGCAAAAAATTGTAGGTCCCTTTGTATGTAAAAAGAAATTAACACACCAGCATACATTGTTGAGAAGTTGGCCCTGGTTCAACTTGAGCTGTTGCGCCACTCTATTTATTTATTTATTTTTAGGTGTAGGTATATCGATATTTTATCCTTTCTAAGCTCAAAAAAGAACCAACGCGATAATAAAACCCATCAGCAACTTATTTTGGAATTCGCTTAAAACTTTGAAAGTTACCTAAAGGCGCACTCGGGTCCGAGATAGACTTTATGTTTAGTAACATCTGCCGTTTTGGAAGGCTGTCTGGATGTACTACCCGAAACATTTGTTGTTCCACTAAGGTAAGAAGCTCCTCAACATTGAAATAGCCACGAAAACTGGTATTTCTTACTCTGTATTTGCGAATTTGTATTTTCTACAGAAATTTGAACTCGACAGTTTGTAGGCGGGATCTTGTTGGAAACTGTTTCCAATAGAGCGACGTTTCTCTCGCAAGGGCGCTTCACTTAGGTGAGGTGACGGGAGTGAAGACCCCGCGGACCCTAGTTTGTTTTGGAGGTGCAAACTCAAAACCTTGAAATCAACCCCTTGCACTCTGGTCGACATCTTCGGCGGTATATATCAAATAGGAAAAGTCGAAACTGAAATGAACTGGCATCGCCTTCTTCTGATCAACCGAAATGCTGGAAGAAACAAGTTTCTGTTGCTGAAGTCGTGAGTGCCGATCATCTAGATCTTCATAACTAAAGCTTTCGCTTTGCACTTCTTAGGTGATGAATCATCGAATGTAATGAAGATTTTCTCGGTGGAGGCATCAAAACACTGCTCACATGTTGAACAGTCTTCTTCTACTCTTATAGCTTTGTCTCAGGAATTTCTCATTCCTCAACCAGACATTTTTGTGGGACTTCTCCTTTCCTAGCTTCTTAACGTTTCATCCAGTTTGAATACAGTATTTCTAACAGGAGACAAGTGTGTACACACAGTGAAGGATACGTCTAGTTCAAGACAGTTAAATGGTTTAATAAAGTCTAAGTAAATATACAAGCAAACAAAAAACAGGAGATAATCTTGTTATGTGCGACTCTGTATATTTTCAATTTTCTTTGAGATTTGAATCCGGATAGTATATTGTCTTCCTCTTTTGCAGACACCTAGACGTGAGCGTCATCTTCAATGACCGCCGTCGGCCGGTGCGGAAGCTTAAGTTGCATCGACTCAACTGGCTACGGTCGGCTGATGAAGTGTGGTGAACTAAGCTCTTCCAAACCTAATTCCAGTGGTGGTGTGGGCATACAGCAAGCTGTGCCCAAGGATGAAAGCCTGAGGGCTAAATCCGCCTCTAACGAGCTCCTTCCGTACTCTAGCCAGGCTTGTCTTAACAGTGCCTTATCCCAGCAAACCCGGCGCTATTATGGATAAACCTTTTCTCTACCAGCTTTTCGTGGGACCAAACATGAACAATTCATTTACAAATTTAAACGATAAAACCTTAGGGACCAGCCATCACTCTTTCGGGCGTAATGGAAACGGACAATTCGATGACAACAACGGACATACGACCACGGACAAGACGTAAGACCAAGAAGATGGAGAAATAGCTCTACAGGCTGAGCATCGACGATGATGCTTCCATCTCCCTGTCGGATATGGGCCCGTAATCGAGGGCGTCCTCTGCTTCCGAGGCCGCCACCATTATCCAACCTACCGCATAACAATCTGCTTCAGCGGTTGTAGCTCGTGCACCAGCGGGTTGTATTGCGGCGAAAAGCACTGAAAAAGCATTTTTACAAAAAAACTCATTTTTATAAAAATCGCAGGTCTGCTGAGCACATTTTGAAGCGTCTCCTGAAAAGGGTTGGGCGAACTGGAATGTGAGCTACCGAGAGTCTGCTATTTTTGCTAAAGCACGGAGGGCAGTTCGATGAGGGCTCATGACTTAAGCAACAAGCTTAGAACGGGTAATTCTGTGGCAAAGGCGCGGGAAGTCAATTGTTTTTGAGGGGGCGTTCTTATAGCACAAGGCGGAAGAGTCAACTCGTCTAGGGAGGGCCCCTTGACCAAGCAGTCAACCTCAAACCCTACCTCCCAGAGATCCAGCTCTCAAGAAGGCTTCTTAAAAACCCCGAAGAAGGTTAAAAAAGCTTAAACGGTTTCTAGGTCTTTCAGCGAGACTGCGAATATCCATCTGATCCTCGCTTTATGGACAAGGGTGACGAGAAAGACAGGATTGGCGAAGAGAACTGGAGAAATTATGATAGCAGCTATCGTCTCAGAGGATCGTACAGAAAGCCGAGATTTCATATAGGCCAAGAGCCAGAGTCTGTATTCACTCGTGTCCTAGCGACCCGAAAGACATTCTCCTGCGCATAGGATTATACAATCCCAAATTTCCTAAATCTTCTTCTTTTTCATTTAGGCTCGAGGTTATAATCTGAAGTAATGGATTATTACCCTCCCACTCTACTGCATTCCTAATGGTCCGCTTGTGGGGTACGCCGATTTGACCTAAGAATATACCGGCAGGCCACCCGGTTTTGGTTCCTTTCGTTACTGAGGTCAAATAAATGCTATTGTCGTTACATATGTGTGATCCATGAATGTTCAGGCGTTCCCCTCTTTCACGGTTGCGCTGAAATTTTGATTGACTTTGCCTTTTTGACGCGGTTCGTAGGATCTCTCCTTTGAACTTGGCAAAAGGTACCATACGCTGTCCAACATTGTGAACCATATGTGGGCACCGGACGCACAACTGCGGTGTAGAGCCTTCCTTTTTGCTAAGGGGTCATTTTTCGTTCACTGAAGATGGAGCTTTCTCGCCACTTCATCTACCCTACGCTTACGCGATGATTGATTTCGTCATCACGGTTTGCTTTGCTATTGATCGTAGATCCCAGATACTTAAACTTTTAACACTTGGGAAGCACATTTCCAATCAATTCAAGGTCTGGAATTGACTCGGTAGGGTCAGAGAATGGGGATCACAGGTACTCTATCTTCTTTTGGCTAATACGATACCGATTTCCCTCCATAAAATCCACCCACATACCAAGTGATCGCTGCAGGGATGTATGATCTTCACTTATGATGAATTACTGATGTACTTTCGGGTCCGTCAGTTTTCCTTTGAGCAGATAACCGAGGACACCGACTTTAATTGCGAACTCATCAGTGACTCCGGAAGGACATTTTATTCTTGTTTTTGCTCCAACATACATGTCCATGATCATTCGCACGTAGGCTTCTGGAACTCTTTGCTTTCTTAACGTCACCAATATCAGATCTCGTGGAAGTCTCTTTCAAAATCAACCAGCACCATATGCAGATCTTTAAGAGCACCAGGATGGTTTTCCATTATGATTCTTATACTTTGGATTGTTTTTTCTTTATAAATCAAACAAACGAAATAAAGCCTTTAAATAAACTCTAAAAACTAAGGCGAAACCCTACATACTATTCTTTCAGGTGTTTGCTAATGCAAAATGCTAACAATGGAAACCCTGTAAGAGTTTTTTTTTGAGTAGCGCCTTACGCAAAGCAAAAGAGTGGAAAAGAGAGGCAAACATCGCTATCCTTCGCTGCACTGCCAAATAATGTTGGACAGAGTATAGTACCCGCTCGACTAAGAAGATCTGTGTATACGAGGATTAATGGCCGCCATTGCAGTGTAATAAATAAAGGGGATATTTTTGACTATTTGCCCGACTCCCGAAATTGTGAAAATTATTCTTTCATTTATTTTAAGGAAGGAACTGTTATTAAACTGTTACTAAAAAAAATTACAAACGGGTTTAATGTTTTAAAAATTTTTACATTTTTGGGCTTGCTACGCACTAAACTAAGTTTAGTTGATAAGAGGGAAAAAACTCGAAAGTTACAGGA
The DNA here is from genome assembly GCA_947623515.1 of Neoascia interrupta. Taxonomy (NCBI): domain Eukaryota; kingdom Metazoa; phylum Arthropoda; class Insecta; order Diptera; family Syrphidae; genus Neoascia; species Neoascia interrupta. The sequence continues at coordinate 134,066,726 of OX392463.1, forward strand.
ATTATATTTAGCACTTCCATTTTAGTAAATCAACATTAAATGATTTTGAGCATATCTCGAAAACCTTGGAATATTTCAGACCAGTTAGATTTTTCTTTCGAACCCCGAAAAATTCTCCCTAGAAAGTCTGTGTCTGATATTTTTTCAAAACCGGTATATATTACCGTTAGCGAGATATTTGGGGGGTTTTAAGATTTTTTCTGGTTTTTTTGATTTGAAGTCATAAATCGACTATTCAGAATCTTTTTTTTAATTCTCTGTACCTTGCGCTTGCAATGGCTTTTTATATTGCAATACTCTGAGCACAGGTTTTATAGTTATCGGTTATAAATGCGGGGTTTTTTAGCCGTTTCAGAAATTTTTAAGTTACAAACTTCATTTTCGAATGATCTTGAAAATTTTGGAAATGTCTTCGTACGTTTTATATACAAACCAAATTTAATTATATCGGTTATATCATTATTATCGGTTCTACCGTAAAGATATACCAATATATTTTGAAGATTTCGGGCTATATCTCAGAACCTGCTAAATATTCAAAAATTTCGATAGTTTTCCCGAAAATAATCAATTAATAATTCCTTAAGGCCACTTGCACCAATCTTTTGACAGCAGTATCTACCCATTTATCTATTCGTTTCATCTAATCGGCTAGTTAGCAAAAAACTGTGTTGCACCACTACATTTATCCAGCTATCCATGATTAAATCTTTAAAATATTCATCCACTCGCGGAAGGCTGGTTAATTAAACCCTTTGTCAAATAAGGAAGTTCAAAGAAGAAATCATATGAATTTTAACTACCTTGACTCCGATAACGACGATAAAAGAAATTTGGGATTTTGTTTGTAGCAATTTCTTCAGTCGAGCGTAGTATGAACGAACCATATTTTCGTATATCGATGCAAAAAAGCACGTTCTTCATTTTAAGAACAGAATTTTTTGGTAAGCAATACACATGCAACATTAAAGTTGCGGCTGGTTTCATATCCATTTGACGAAAATTTCAATGGCTATGTTTTCTTGGCGCCATCGCCGTCGCTGTTGCTGTGTAAACCTTTTCTTGCATACATTTTCAGAAGACTACGCGGATACAGCTGTTCATGTTTGAGTCTCTTAACGAGTTTTTAGTGCTGCCAAACTACGAATACTTTGTTATTCGGGGGATAGTTATCTGTTTGTAGTTTTGCAGTGGCTTATCCATGGTTAACTATTTATGAATTTATTCAGTTATACAGCAGTTTGGTGCAAGTGGCCCTAAGTGTGTAATTTTTTTCAAATCATTTGGCCTTACAGCATGGGAGATTGTGGTAGGGTGGGGACAGCATTTTTTTTACGATTTTTCTCGAAAATACGTCGCAATCGCAGTTTTAAAACGGTTTAACCAAAATTTGATTTAAGCCTTTTCTGAAGCTGCGGTTGCTATTATGTTTGCTATACATGCGGCTGTCAAAATGAGTGGCTTCCTGGTCAACGCCTGTTATCCAGGTTAGGGTCAGCCGAGTATTTTCTTTTTCTCTTCCAACATGCAAATATAACGGACAATAATTAGATATATGTCATATGAAATATTCTGCTAGTTATACTAATGCTTTTCCCCGTAAAGGCATAACACTTGCGGGAATACGCTTTGGCGGTTATTGGCAGAGTTTTAAAGCTCCGTAGTGGGTTATCGGCGTTGTGTTGGATTGAGAATTAATTTTTATCTTATCTATCCTCAAATTCTTTCGGCTCGCGATATGCTACCAGATGCGTACTTGTATGCGTTTTCAGTTTTTCACGGACTTTATGTGTACTTAAAAGTGTACTAAATTTCATCTTTCTACTACTCACCGTTCAGAAGTTACAGGTGCGGATAGAAGGAAAACGAAGTGATACGATAAGAGGTCCTTTTTTTCATTTTTGGGCGGACCGCTATGAACGCAGAGGCACACCAACGCAACCTATATCTTTATTCATGAGAAATCTGTAGCCGAAATAAAAAAAGCTGATCAAATTTAAAGCCCCTCTCACAAAACAAAATAACCCGCGTACGCCACTGGGGCATGGGCAAAGTAGGGCAAAGAGAAAATAGAACTTTTTGAAAAGCTTTTCCCTGAACTCCGTTTATGGGAATCTCTATTCTTATCTGTACCAGGAAACTTTACACTAAAATCCTGACCTAAATCGAAAAAGTCTCTATAATAACTCTCTTCATAATGAACGCCAATGTTTTGAAACCGTACGACGCATAGACATAATGAACCTTTTTCGCGTTTGTACGCACTACAAACAGCAGCAGTATGGTATGCAACTGAAAGTAGAAGCTTGATTCTGGATCATTAAATTGGCTTTAGGGGCAACCATTTAAAAATATTTTCAGGGTCTATCGAATAAGAAATGGAATTAAAACATTTTTCATAAGTCTCTTATTTCTCCAAACATCTAAAATTACTTCAAATTAGAGAAATTGTAATTGGCCCCAATCAGTGCCGATGTTCCCACTGCATTTAGAAGTTTTTATGTAAATTTTTATACCTATCTTACCTACTCCGTAAATGTGAGAAGTTGAATTTTTTACCTCGTACTGCATGACTCACTGTCAAATAGAAACGATCTGCACCTACACACATAAAAGTATCCTTCATTTGTATACCCGTAGGAGCTATATATACCAAAACTCGGTCACACCTATTTTAGCTTCAAACTCAAGTCAAACAAAAATTGACGCCCAACATAAATTGCACGTTGAAATGTCGTAATTGCACTTAATATTTCAAAAAGGCGCGTCAGAACTTTCACCCCTGATGTTTGAAACTTTACTGACAGTTGGATCCAATTAAGGTGTTGAAACAGTTTCATTCCGGATCAGCAAATACAAAAGAGCCCTAATGACTTCATAATATATGATCCACACCCACGTAACGAAGGATATCCCCTCTATGCCAACGTCATATGCATGCGCGCGATAATCATAAGTTTGTAAATAATTGAGCTCCCAATTAAATGCAACACGCCATATGGATTGGATACGACCTCGCCGCCTTTACCAAATGAATCAAAATCCACCCCTGCAGCTAGTTAAGGATCTACCTACAGCAAAAAAAAATACGTATTAAAATTTCCCCGTAGTGTCAGGAATTCCATTTATTTGGACAGATTGTCAAATTCACAGAAACAACAGGGTAAAGATTCCCTTTTACATAACCCAGTCCCCCCTCAGACTGTTACGCATCAAAATTTGATTAAGTATTCAAACAACGTCCAATCCTTGGATGGACAGACAGAAGTACAGGCAGCCCACAACGATGACGAACGCGTCAGAATCGAATGAAAAAAGGTATCATCCCCGACTTTGTATGTCTGCCGGTTTTAATCTGTTTAAACAGCACTCACTCACACACACACGCGTCCTGATCGAACCATGCAGCGAGGGAGTAAATTTGAGGCATGGGTTCGTAAATCCCAAAGGACAGCCACACAGTCCATCATCAACATCATCATTCGAAAAATTATATTTCTCTGTATGCAGATTAAGGACACATTCCCTTTTCAGCCCATCACCCGTCAGTCATATCCGTGTTGGGAAAAAATTCAAAACCACCCCTGGGGTGGTTCATCAAGCAAACAAGGCAGCAAGTGGAAGAACCTGATGTATACGGGTAGGTGTGTCTGTAATTAAGGAAGCGCAGTGAGCTTGAGTACCACATTAGGGTAATCGAAACCCCCATCTTATAGCAGCAGTAGATATACGCCAAAATTTGCATTCTAATTCTTTTACAAAGTCGTTATCTGGTCCGTTGACGACAGACTTGCCATTGCCAGTGAGAATAACAGCGTTCTGAGATCAAAGGCTTGAAAAGCTATATTTTCAGAGGAAACTCAAATCGGATGTGCGACCCTAACCTTGATGACTTTGTGTACAAGTTTGCCATCCGGCACTGAAGTCAGGTATATAGACACTTTCTCCTGTCTGCCTCCATTTGACCCTGGGTGTAGTACTGTATAGTCTGTCTGTGCTGTGTTTCCATTTTCAACTAAGGAGCAATAGTTCGAAAACAGACTCCACCATCAACGCTCCGGGCGGCAGCACACATAACTTCGACTACGACACGATTAATTGTCGAGTTATTAATATTCAAATTACCCATGCAAATGCACAGAGTACAGCGAGCACAGTAGAGCGGAATGGATAGCTAGCTATTTGTATTTGTAGTCGAGTTAGTGCCTGAGGACGGTTTGAGGACGCGTATTGTGATGATGGTGTTCCAGACTGAGCGAGCAATCCTGTGCGACTGTGTGTATGTGGTGTATATTCCCAAAGGTGCCGGATGCAATTAGTTGAACTCATTTATAATTCAAAAAAGCCACCTTTTCGCGTCCTCTCGCAGTAAGTTCGATGTGTGTGGTACACAACATGGTAGCCCCTGTGCGCCTATATGAATTGTACGCAAAATACGAGCTCTAGCGAATTTTTAGCCTGCGGTAAAGCATGCAGGTGCATTTTCCTGTTCTGGTCTTTATTCTCCACGTGCGCTTCGATATTTTTAAAACGTTTGGGGGAGTTTCGAAATTAATTGAAAAAGTTTTTCTTATTTTCTACCAGCCAGTTGCAAGGGTACATTATGTACTAGATTTTCAGCCGTGCACCCGTCGCGAATCTGGGAATCACTCTTGTTTGAAATTTAATTTACTTGAAATTTAATAAAACTTGATTTTAGTAGATCGGAGTAATAGCCGATTTATAGTTTTAAGCTAATCTATCGGTTCCTAGCTACTGGCTTGAAGTTGCGTACTTTAAGGTGCCGGGGGTCCTATTCCCCATTTTGCTCAACCTTAGGCGAAGTCGTCATCCATGGCTTTGACCTTCCGGGAGTGGTTTAAAGATTCTACTGATCGGACAGTCGATATCCATTCGCTTTGTCGTAGCCATTTTCAAAGCCCAATGCAGAGTTCCTTGAAAAGGCTCAGGTACAACTTTTAAAGTTAATTTTGATATATATGTAAGCATTCTTCTCATTGTTGTATCGTACCCATATCTCGTAAAATGAGGCCAAACATCCTGGGAAAAAACCCCAGCTTGATTGAGTTCATTAGAGAAAAATAGGTTAAAGAACGAAATAAACTCAACTCGAATTGGTCCAAGTCAAGATTGCTTTGGTCGCTTATGCCTTGTTCGGCTACGTTTGAATATAATTCACGGTATTTTTCTCGCCAGTATCTGAGTATGATTACGACAGACGAAGTGTAGGCAACAGATGACTGATGATGAAGTTCTGGCAGACTTCGAAAAAACGTTGTCGTCCCAGTCACTTTTAGTCGAAAGACTGTAACTTTAGTACTTGTTATTATTCCGATAACTGGGAATATTTCAATTTTTCAATAAGAATTTAGAAAATGTCTTACGCCATATTGGAAATACTCAACAAACATCCATGTCAAGTTCAGTGGAGAAGCTCGCATTTTACGAAGATGTTTTTTTTTTTTAAACAAGCATAGAATATCCGCATTCTCCCATGCTTCGACGCTTAATAGCCTGACTGGGATGATTAAGATCTTACATAGGCGAACCTTTATCGTTCGAGATAGGACCTTACTGCTCAGATGCCATCTAAGTTTGCAAATAACAAGGGTCGTTTTTTTTTGCTTGATGCTATTATTGAAGGTAATAGCTGCTACGAGGTAGAATATGACCTTAAGCTTAAGGCTATTAAGGCTTTTCCTTCTTGCCACGCCTTTTTTAAAGACCGGGCTTCTATTCGTTCGGTTATGTGCATGCCTACTGGGAGGGAGCGCTGTCTTGAAATGAGCGGCAGTAAGGTTTTAACTTATAGATGAATCTGAAGGTTAAATTAAAATCCAGAAGCGTCTGTCACACATTGTGCGACTCACTGGTCGGCGTCTGTCTCCAAAGAGGCGACTGTATTTTAAAATGAAAATAGAAGTGACTTACCTATTTCTCATAAAAACGACAAGTTAAAAAATAAATGGCGATGAACAAAACGAAAGATTTGATTACCCCAGGTGGCAGCCCAGCTATGCTGGAAAATCCACCCTCTTCGGAGGCAGGCTCTACGGATTCTGGGGGCTCTCCCCCCCTTTATTGCTTATAAATCCTTTTGAGAAAAGGACAAAACTAAATCGATCACCACCACCTAGATCGAACATATCCGGAAAAAGCAGTCCACCGGTAGACCAGGACTCTGTGAAAATTAAGAGCTTAGAAAAGGAGAATAATGAACTCCAAGCTAAGCTTACTGAAATGGAGCGACTCTTCCAAGATCTAAAAATGGAAGTTGACTCTCTGCGAAAAGAAAACGAGGATATTAAAAATACTCGTTTAACGAAAGACTGTGAGGTAACGAAAAAGTCTGTAACACCGAACCGACCAGCAGTCGAATACTTCACGGACGAGGACGAACTTGCACTTGAGACCGATTCAGTCTCAAGGAAAAGGTCTAGCAAGAAGCGAAAGGCCAATTCCTCTCCCGAAGTAATACAAAAAGAAGATAAGCCCGCTGGCTCAAACAAGGCTAAACCAGAAGCGAAAATTCCTCCACCTCCCGCAATAAACATCGTCGAGATAGCAGACTTCAGGAGGTTGCGCAACCTTCTTGCAAACACGGTGAGAACAGAAAACTATAAGCTTACTTCGCACCGAAATAACGTGTGGAAAGTAAATGTTGACAACGCCGATTCCTATCGCGCGCTGTCTCTTAGACTGAATGCAGAAAGAATCGAGTTGTAGACTTATCAAAATAAGTACGAAAAAAAACTGCGAGTCATTGTAAGGGGGCTCCACCCATCATGCACAAAAGAAGACGTTGTAAAAGACGTAAAAAATAAAGGCCTTAAAATTATTGATGCCGTCAATATCATTAAAAAGGAAAAGCAACGCACGGAAGGAGAAAGAGACACTGTGATCAGACGCGGCCTTCCAATTTTTATGCTCTCCTTTGAAAGAACTGAGAGCATAAACGATATTTATAAAATAAAAATGATACTTAACATCAGGGTTAAAATCGAACCCATGCGAAAGGGCAATAGACTGATACCACAGTGTAAGCGATGCCAAGAATTCAGGCACACAAGTGCCTACTGCCAAAAAGAACCACGTTGCGTGAAATGTGCCGGAAAACACCTCTCAACAGAGTGCAAAGTTGACATAAAGGCTCCAGCAGTTTGCGCCAATTGCCACGGAAACCACCCCGCAAACTATCGAGGATGCGAAGTAGCCATAGAGCTACAAAAGGGACGAGAACCTCTTAAGGAAAATACTAGAGGTCAGAATCAAAGCCTAGGACTTCCAAAAACTGCTGAAACTCCTAAGCCAAGGACTCCAAAGACGCCAAAGCCGATCTAAAGTGCGAGATTGGCAAGGGAGGCGTCGACAAAAGGCGTAAAAGCTCCACAAAAGAGCGGCGCCAGTTCAAATGCAGCGGAGACACCACCACTGGTCGGGCCGAAATCATACGCACAGGTTGCGGCAAACGAAAACAAGGCAAGATCGCCCACAACAGATGCAGTGTCTCAGATCCTCGCTGTAATCTTGGAGATCAGACTAAAATCTTGAGGATCAGACTAAAATCAACAAAGTTATTTGACAAACTGAGCAAGCTCGAGCTTAAGCCTCGAAAAAATTACAAGAGAACATGAATATAAAACAGTTATTTAAAGTACTAACATAGAATGCAAACGGCCTTCTGAATAAAATAGACGAACTAGAAGTATTTCTACGGAAAAACAATATTGATATTTGCATGATTACGGAAACTCACCTTAAAAACGGGTCTACACCCAAACTGAAAGGTTACAATGACTATCACGCACATCACCCTTCGCAAAATTCGAGAGGAGGATCCTCTCTCTACATTAAGAACTGCATAAAGCACTTCAAGAACACAGAAGTTGAGCTAGACTCTATGCAGATCAGTTCAGTTTCTGGAAAAATTGACTGCTTAGATTATAACATTGCATCTTGTTATTTCCCGCCAGGATATAGACTGGTGGAAGACGATCTTGATCGTATGTATGACTTCATTGGGTCCAATTTTATCATTGGGGGTGACTTTAACGCGAAGCATACTTTTTGGGGCTCACGATGCAATTCAACAAGAGGCAGATTACTGTACAAAAATAGTATGAAGCGTGGGGTGGACTTTTTCTCCACGGGTAAGCCAACATATTGGCCAACCGATAGGAATAAAAAGCCTGACCTTGTCGATTTTTTCATCGCTAAAGGGTACCCCAAATACCTTACGCGAATTGAAGAGTGTTATGATCTTTGCTCAGACCACTCAGGAGTTATCTTGAAGATGGGTGGAAGACTGGCGAAAATAGAAAGAGCTCCTAGATTAGCTAGCAAAAACATGAACTGGGACGCTTTCAGAAAGGACTGTAAGGAGGGTGTTGGCTTGAATGTGCCATTGAAAACTCCTTTCGAGTTAGAAACCGCAGTTGACAAATTCATTGAAGCAATTCAGAGTGCTGCTTGGAACAACAATTCGTCCCAAAAGAACGCAGTTAGCACCGACGGGCATGTACGTAAAACGTATCCGCTCGAAATCGAAGAATTGATTCGTGAAAAGAGAAGAGCGCGTAGGAGATGGCAAGGCACGAGGGCTCCCCCAGACAAAACCCTCTTGAACCGCCTCTCTAACAAACTGAAAGGAATGCTGCAAGATCTTAAAAATCGGGAGACCACTGAATACCTTGAAGGCTTGTCGGCGGATAGGAGCTCAAACTACTCGCTGTGGAAAGCAGTTAAGTCTATCAAGAAACCTATAATCCACTCGGCACCAATAAAAAAAGCTAACGGCGAATGGGTAAGAGAAGACAAAGAGAAAGCGAATTTGTTTGCTGAACATTTAGAAGAAACATTCAAGCCTTTCGACGGTCCGCCGTTGGCTGACGTTCTAAACAACAACGCGGAACCTGATAGCTTTAGAATGAAAAAAGTTTCGTTAGTTGAACACCGACAGACAATTAGCAAACTTAAAAATAATAAGGCCCCGGGTTACGACCTGATCACTGGCGAAATATTAAAAGAGCTACCAAAAAAGGCATTAGTCAAGCTACTTTATATGATTAACGCTTCTCTTAGACTTCTATACGTTCCAAGACAATGGAAAGTTGCTGAAGTCATTATGGTTCGAAAGCCGGGGAAATGCGCAAATGATAAAAAATCTTACAGGCCCATATCGCTTCTGCCGATAATATCGAAAGTATTCGAGAAACTTCTGCTGAAGCGATTACAACCAATAATTGCAGAAAGACGCTTGATCCCGGATCATCAATTCGGTTTCAGACCTAACCATTCCACAATAGATCAAGTCTACAGAATAACGCATGAAATTGAAAAAGCCTTAGAAGGGAAAAAAATATGTTCAAGTGCTTTTCTCGACGTATCGCAACCCTTCGACAAGGTATGGCACGAAGGCTTGAAATATAAGCTACGGCAAAACTTGCCGGAAGACATGTTTAAAATATTGGAAAATTATCTTGAAAGCAGACTCTTTCGTGTTAGGTGTAGTAGTGAATACTCGAGTTTCAAGCAAATTCGGGCTGGCGTACCCCAGGGAAGCGTCCTCGGTCCGACCCTGTTCCTGCTCTACACAAGAGACATACCTCTAGATGACGAGACAGTCGTGGCCACGTTTGCGGGCGATACGGCCATCCTGGCAACAGGTGAATCAGTCGAGTCATCAACGAAAAACCTCCAACGAGCATTGGACAGAATTTGTGTCTGGACGAAGACTTGGCGAATCGCTCTTAACGAGAACAAGTCTACGCATGTGAATTTCACTTACAGAAGGGTTAACAATTTGCCTCTGTTCATAAATTCTGCACAAATACCTTATGCAAATGAAGCGAAGTATCTAGGGATGACACTGGACGCTAAACTAAGGTGGAAACCACACGTAAAGAAGAAGCGTGACGAGCTCGAGATTAGGCTCAGGGAAATGTATTGGCTTATTGGAAGATTTTCGAAATTAAGCACATATAACAAACTGCTCTTGTACAGGCAGGTGTTAAAGCCGTCCTGGACATACGGTATACAACTTTGGGGTTGTACCAAGCCGAGCAACATGTCCATGTTGCAGACTTTCCAAAACAAGACGCTAAGAGCAATTGTGAATGCTCCATGGTATATCAGGAATAGTGACATTCACAGAGATTTAGGAATAGCTACCGTCTGCGAAGAAGTAACAAACTTCGCTCGAAAGCTAAATGCTCGCCTTTATGTTCATTGCAACAATGCGATGATCCGTACTCTCAACGAGACTCTTAACGATGTAAACAACGAGCGACGACTACAAAGAACAAGACCCTTCGATCTAGCGACTTAGGGTGAAGCCGCACGAATGAAAGGCTTAGTAGGTGCATTCACTGGATAGCAACCTACCTAACGCGATTAACACTACGGAAGCGTAAACTACTTGTTAAGTTAACTTAGTTGTAGTCAAGAAGTATTATGAGAGAGCGAAAATTTACTACTATGAAGTGCGTTCTGGCAGTTTCATAGTGTCTCTCATAAATGGGTGGTTTTTTAGCACGTGGAAATCGGGCATAACCAATATCGGCTACTTCAGTATTATATACCTGTTATAGTGGGCGTATTGGTATCTTTGAAAGATTTTGGAGTTTCAGCCTCCATCCACCCTAGTATTCAAAAAAAAAAAAGAAAAAAAAAAGTGAAATAATCACCGTAGAACCCTAAGACCTGTCCGTCCCGATTGTCTGTCCTGACCTGTCTGATTAGGTCATGTCCACCCGTATGTAAATAACTTTTAGGCCTTGAATTTTGAGCTAGAAAGCTGAAAGTTGGCCGAAGGACCAGTCCTTTAAATCAAGTTTGAAAATTTGAAAAAAAAAAATAGAGGCGGAGTCTTAGGACAAAATGTAGGCAAGGACAGAATGTATGCAACTATAGTATAAAGCATTTAACAGCTTTATTTTTTTATATCCCATCCACTTTTTGGAGCCGAGGTAGATTTCTTTTATGGTAGGGTAGGGTATTTCGCAATCCGTCACAGACAGACTGAACTTTTCACATACGCACTGTTGCACTTTCCCACTTGTTTCCATCTTATTTTATTGAAATTCAAAGTTTGACTTGAGCCGACATCCATTTACGGACTTGATCGATCTAGATAGAAGGTGGAGAATGTGTGTTTATTTTGACTTGATTAAAAACAAGTGTATTGACTGAGTTATAATTTATTATCATTTTTTCTTTTCAGGTGAGTGATAATTGATGTTTTAAATAACAGCCTCGGTCCTTTGTGGGTAAGTTAACTTAACTTTTGTTGCGCGTACTTTTGTAGTAAATAGCATTTAAGCCTCCTAAAATTCCACTGCAACAATCCAAGATCTTTGAAATCAAGAATATTGTTTAACTTAAGGGATGCAAATCCCTATTGACTTAAATGTAGGACAATCTCAATTTTAATTAACCTTTTCAAGGTTTTTTTGAACAAGTTGGACAAGGCGTAGACTCGAATCTTTGCGAATAGCAATTATAGGCAAAAACCTATACTTTAACCTATACTATACTAAAAAACCTATAGTATACTAACCTAATATATTTACAAGAGTTGGACCATCCACACTATCGACCATATCCTTACTTACTTACTTAAGGTGGCGCTACAGTCCGGGGTGGACCTGGGCCTCAGCCAACAAGCTTCGCCAGCCAGCTCTGTCTCTAGCTAGCCGTCTCCAGTTTCGCACGCGAAGTTGGCTGAGGTCCCCTTCCACTTGCGTGCGCCACCTGAGTCTCGGTGCTCCTCTACCGCGCCGTCCCTGCGGTGTTGATTCGAAGATTTTCCGGGGCGGGGCGTTGGTGTCCATCCGCTCTAGAAGACCCAGCCATCGTAGACGTTGTGTTTTGACTCTTTTGGCTAGGTCGGTATCGCTGTACAGCCCGTACAGTTCGATGTTATATCTCCTCCTCCACTCTCCGTCTATGCAGACGGGACCGTAAATCATCCGAAGAATTTTCCTCTCGAAGCAGCCTAAAGTGTTTTCATCCGCCTTTGACAGGGTCCATGCTTCTGCACCGTAAAACAGGACTGGGATGATGGAGGTCTTATACATGGACACTTTAGTTGCTCGAGAGAGGGCTTTGCTACTCAATTGCCTTCTTAGCCCAAAGAAACAGCGATTGGCAAGAGTTATCCTTCGTTTGATTTCAGCGCTGGTGTCATTGTCTGAATTGATAGCGGAACCCAGGTAGACAAAGTCCCTAACTACCTCAAAGTTATAGCTGTCGATGGTGATGTTTTGTCCAAGACGTCGGTGTTGGGTGTCTTTTCTTGATGACAGCATATACTTGGTTTTGCCCTCATTGACTGCTTAACCCATATTTGCCGCTTCCGTCCCAATACTCACGAAGGCTTCACTGACCATATCGACCATATATCGACCATATCCACCTTTACCATATTAGATATTTAAAAACTGTATTTTTTCAACTATTTTTTCAAACTGTATTGTTTCAAAATCTGGTTTCTTTTTTAAAACTCGCTTTAAATCGAAAAAAGTTTTAATGTATCTGAATTCCTTTTAATATCTGTGAGCCAAAACTGTGACTCTCAGAACTCGTTAAGTACTGAATGGATCTGCATGATATTTACACCAAATGAATGCTTGATTTATTGCCATGTGCTATAAATATTTTTAGAAGTCGAGAACTTTCAGAGGTATGGGATCTTAAGAAAGTTTTCTTTTAACAACGAATTACATCAAAAGTCATAAAAGGAATCTGTGACTTTACTCAAACAGAAAAAAATTTCTGTGCTGGACTGTATAGACCTGACTGTATTATGTGCCTGCATAGAGAATAGATACACAAAATACAACACACCCACTAGTTAATTTTGAAAAACTCTGAGGGTTGGTTGCGAGCGAACAGAGTAATGCTGCATTTCCAAATTTACCCGAAATAAAAACACGAATTCGCTACCTTATGCCATCGCCGCTGACAGCGTGAGTGTCCTCTATTCATTAGATCGAAAATAACTCTTAACATTTTTATAGGTTTTTTATTTACTCTCCTCTGTTGAGACTATAAATAGAATCACTCAGGAGACAGGCGGGTCTCGCACACATTCCTCACCTGTTGCTTGGCCTACCAGGGGAACGACACGCTCGCATCTCGGCAAGCATGACCTGCCTAGAAAGTCTGTCGGACGGCATGCGAACAACGAGTCCATCGAAGAATTGATGGTTCCCTTCGGAAAAGTGCCTGCTCAACATTCAGATTTCTACGAATATTGACGTTTCTCACTCTATTCCTAAAAGTAACACCAGCAACGCACCTTGAGCAGCTTGAACCCGCGATCTAATCATTACGGCCATTACCCAAATTGCATGACCGAAAACGTGAGTTGGAACAGATGAAAAACTGAGACCTTTCCTTTCACTCCAAGCTCAGTTTTCCTGATGACCGGCCGATGCCATTGCTTTACTATTACTCCAGCTTGGTCAATCCTGAAGGATAACGCAGTATCACTCATCCCATCTTTCGTGGAAAAGACGCCGAGATACCTACTTCAACTTCTTTAACTGTTTCAATGGGATTCCATTTATGTGCATGGTACACTACTTAGAAGTTGCACTTCCGACTTGCTCAGATCTACATCCATCCCAGCATCACCACGGTCACAAACGGCTGCAAACTCATTCAGTTTTCGGTGTAGTTCCTATACTCGGTCGATGCAAGGACAGCTAAATCAACTGTGAAAAGCAGATGGCTTTATCCTGACGCCAGCCGTTAGGATAAAGAAGCGGCTTTTACTCTTAGGGTTTTTCTTAAGAGTAAAACCTTTCTCCATTGAGAAGGCCTGGCATATTCCCAGGCCTTCTCAAGAAAAACCTGAAGAGTAAAAAGCTCTTCGGTTGTGCCTCTGCTAGGCCGAAAGCCGCAATGAGCTTCCCTTAACAAAGGCTCGATAACAGCTCCCGAACATACTTCCAACATCTTCGCAAATAAATTTCCAATTTAGTTAGAGCATTATCTTGTGTCCTCCTCCTTATTTAACTCCTTAATTTAACTCCTGTTTTCCTATCGCTTCATTGCCAACTGAGACCTTCTTCACCTATTGTGTATTGAGTATTTCTGACCATATTTTGCCAATTTTAAGCGATTTAATTGAAACAGTCGACATCAACAGTCTGCCAAAATATCTGGTTTCCAGTTCCGCAATCGTGCCGTAAATGCTCGCCGAATTTTTTCCATACCTGTTCCTTGGCCGTCCTAACTGCCCAGATTGGAAGTCGCGACTTATTGTACGGGCTCGTGAAGTTGAGTTCTTGTAAATTGATTTCATACAATAAAGGCTATCTTCTTCTGTCGGATGGGTTCTTGAACTCCGGTGTTTTAAACCATACGCAGACGTTTTCTCACCACCAGCCGCCACACCAAACCGCTTCACTCCACCAACATTTTTGCAGAGGAAATGACTGCCGATGAAAACTGCTGCCATTCTTCCTCGATATTTAAAACATTGACGTATATATGGACTGCTTGTACCCAACTTCATTAGACATGGTCCCATTTAAGCACGTAGAAACACTTTCTATAGGGAATGCTTCTGCAATACACCACCAGTACAAAAGAGCGGCACTGATCAGGGTACCATTTTTGTCGCAGGTTTTATATGAGCGGATACACCAACCAGCAGTCCATATTATTGTGTCAATTATTTTAAAGGTCAGTTGGAATTTATTCAAGCTTTTTCCTCCTCTGGTGCGTCACAAAGCGCCGCATCCTGAATTGGGCAACTCCACCATTGCCGGGCTGCTCGTAACTACGTGGGGTTGAATCCGGTCGGATGCCTAGCATCAGGACATTCCGACCATCATTGAACGGCTTGCTTACAACCTTACCAGGATCAGACCATATCCTGTTTTATTTTCTCGTTTTAACTTGAAGGATGGAAGGTGAATGTACTACAGCAAAAACAGAATCCTACCAAAAACGCTACCCTTAGGTACACCAATTTGATTTCCATGAACTCCGAGTATTCATTACCCGAGCCTTTCTTATTCTTAAGTTGCCTTTGTGTTTGTTGAACCTCAACTTTGAAATGGATTTATGTCCTTCTTCAGCTGAAGTTAATTTGGGTAAAATTTGGGTATATACTCGACATAGCTATCGAAATCTTCGACTTTAAAATGCGTTGATTTTCAACTGTAATTTCTTATAGAAAAACAAAAAACGCCTTGTCGAATCTTATGTTATTTCACATAGCAAGAGAAATTGGCATTGTTCTCCAGTATAATTTTTTTTAGTATTTGGCGAGTTAAACCAAGACTTATCCGGGAAACAATGTGCAATACCTGGTTTTGATCTTTGACCGTTCGGTTGTAATTTATGATTCTTTAACTTAGAATTTTCGTCCTTGTCTCATTTAATTTTCCCTTCTTTTAAAAAGCCATTGTGTAAAATACATGTTCGACCACAAGCATTCCACTCAAACTACACCATCTATTAAAGTAACGATTCTCTTCGCGTTTATATAGGTTTCCGAATCATTCATTGCAGACCTTTAAATTATATGGTCCATTCTAATACGAAATACGCTTTTCAACTCTCGCGCTTATCGTAAAACTACAAACTGCCTACAAAGTTCAACATGCTTGTACCTTGCCCCACACCCCGCTTTGCGCATTTTCCATGGGCTTTTGTAAATTTCTTTAACTTTTCATTTAGAACCGTTTTAGTGCAAATAAATGCCTCCACATTGCACCCCAATTTCTGTTTCAATCAGACCCAACCAGCCCGTTCCCATCATAGATTCGAAAATAAATCGTATTCACGATAAAAAGTCGGAAAATTTCGCTCTTTAAACATTTACGGTCTCGTATAACACCGAACGCGATACACGATAAATTTATTCGAAAACCAGCTTCATGCCCCTAATAAACCATCATGGCATCAACGCTTACCACTATTCAACCTAAACTACCCGACCTTTTGAGCGCAGTGAACGTTTAGAACCTATTTTTGTACCTTCGGCGAGGCCAGTGGGTGGGTGGGCCTTCCACCTATCTGCGGTTAAACTTTCCAAACGAACCGACCATTTCGAACAGATGCAGCTAAGGATTTTACAATTTCTCCAACCCCAGAGTGGGGCAATAAAACCGAATTCAAAAGCCCCGAAAAAATAAAACCGAAATAAGACCATGCTCCAGTTCTTTCATGGAGCATAAATCAACAGATGGATTCATAATTAAATGTGATTAGACACAGTCTATCACTCAAAACAAAAGGACACGACGACGACGACAACGACAACGACGACGTCTAAAACACTTGAAGAAATAAAGGTAATAAAATATTCCCGCCAATTGCCACTTAACATTCTCCGCGCTACTTCAAAGACACGATTCCGAATTGTAGCACCCCCACCTCTTCAGCCATTTTGTTCGCGTTCATGTGTTCGATGGTTGTTTATTTTTTTATAGCCCTTCCTTTGTTTAACAATCAGTTGTTATGGCATCTCCGCGCCCTCTGTGAGTCTTTTAAAAATTCATTGAACGTGGTAATTTTTCAAAATCCAATTTTACATGGCACACGGTTCGATACTCAGCATGCCCTCTTACCACCACGCGCCGTTGGTCCTTGGCTTTTGAAGAAGGCTAATAAAATAAAAAACAAAGTAAATGTATTGGCACATCCGCTCTGGCTTACTCTGTGTAGCGCTGCATAAAGCTGTTTTCAATTCAGTGTCAAAAGCATTTGTTCCTGTTGCAAGTTAAGGCAAATAAAAACCGAGGCATCTGCCTCCTTTGGTACCCTGGGTAGTTAAGGTGCTTATCTTCAAGCTTTGCATAAGCAAAAAAAAAGAAGAAGAAAGAAAAAAACTTTACGTTAGTCAATATTCCGGATGTTCCGCATACTTGAGGGTAAGTAGAGTAGATCTAGGTATAGTCTCCATTGAAGTACACCTGAAGGAAAAGTCCTTGCTACCTTCCTGTGCATGTGTATACTCTATCTCTAGTCTTTTTAATTTATCTTAACGTGTAAACGATGATGATGAGGGAGGATTGATGCTCAATAAAAAAAAATATTTGAACATATACTCCTATATAAGCGCAAAATTGTACCTACTTCCTTCGATGATTCTGAATAGCGCGCGACTCATCCCTGTATATGCGGATATTGACAGAAGCAACAAATCCTCTGAGCTCCATCGAGAATGTCTCCGATGCTGATTTTGCCCAAGTAGCGACTGGGGTGCCGCCATTGTGTGCGGTATGGATTTGAAGAGAATGCCAACATCGTCCTCTTCGTCGTCGTTTGGCATTGCTTTGGCGTTTTTCAGGACACGCACAATTGTAATCGAACGTGAGAATTCCGATAGATATACTTTTTACGTGGTTTCTTTTTGCGTGTCACCAAAAAGTTATTTGTTCGATTTGAGTGACAATAAAGCTGGCGATGGAATGTTTCTGTTCAAATAATGAGAATGAAATCATAATCATAATAAATAATGAAATCAATCCCTGATTTTAAGTACATATATATAAACAGATGAGTTGATCAGAATTTAGTACGGATTTCAAAAGATCTATTGTCCACTCGAGGGGGAAATTAAACACAGGAAGAATTTATGCGTTGATGGTTTGGTAAGATTGGGAAAGTCACTCAATGAGCAAAAGTCTTAACTTAAGGGCCCAAGTCATGCTTCATCCCTAGGTAACCAAGTAACACAAAAGTAAAATAATAACAAAACAATGAACGTATGATGAACATTACATTTGGTATTTATTATACATGGTTTTTTAAACTGGTCGCAATTTTACATTCAACATGCGCGATGCATTTCGGGACAAGTCCCATCTACATTACATCGCGCGCATAAACTTGTACAACTAAATATTAAATGTAAAATTGCGTACAGTTCAAAAATGTTTACCATACGTTCATTGTTTTTGTTTTTTTTATTATTTTATTTCACTACGAAAATAATTTTTTTATTAATTAAATACAAAGTCTGATGTAGAACCATTATGGCACTATTATAGCACTTTGAATGTTCTGCGCTACCCAATAGGAACTTGTATCTGGGTTCCATGTATGACTGACAAGCTTTGAGAAAAACTATAATATGGCCTTACAGCTTTACACCTATATATACAGCACTAATTGATTTAGGGCTGCCATCATTCTCTTGTCATAGGCTCTATTGATTTCTGTTTTGCGCCTAAAAAAATTTTGTAAAAAAAGGAATAATTCTATCCTAACTTTTTATAAAGGGAGAAAACAAATTTTTGTAGTTATTTTTTTCTACCCTGAAAATGTGTGCAAATTTAAATTTTTATCCTTACAATTTTAAACCCCTTAACCTTAATATTTTTCTTGAAACGATATGTTTATTTAGGTCGAATATTCTCAAAACAATTTTAATTACATTATTTTGTATTGTGCGACATCGGGCAAACTCCAGGTCGTTTAAAGTAAGTTTTACTTAAGTTAAGTTTATTTTAACTTTATTCAAGTACTATTAATTATTGATAAATAAATAAATAATATAACAAGAACTTAAATAATAGAGACATTTTATATTTCTTGTATATAATTAAATTTAAATGACGAATGCCCCTTCAATGCCCCTTCAACTTCAATACCCAAAAAATAAAAATACTTTTAATAAATTGAAATTGGGAGGGTGTGGTGTCTTTACAAATTTAGAGCTATAAGATTTAAAAGAATTAGAAACGATAATTGAACATAAACCGTCGCCCCTGGTAGTCCAAGAAACAGGTGGTGAGATCAGGTAAAGAACATCCCCGAGACCCGTCTGGGGATCGCACCTGTGTCTCTTAATTTGGAGGGAGGGGAGGGGGGGATGGAGGAACCACTTACCCGCCCTCGCTCCGCGACACTTTTAAAGTATAGGCGGCAACAAAAAGTGATGATGTTGATGAGGTAAAAAAAAACTAATAAATTGAACAAAGAATTACTGATTAAATACTAAACCAGAATATGAGAATCAAATGATGCTGAGCCGACATGATTTACGTAAAACAGACCTTCTGGATTTGTTGGTCCTCAATTGGTCCCCTCTCCAGGTGGCGAATAGGAAAATACTCACCAGATATGGTGGCTACTGGTGTGGAAAATATACGGTGGGACCAAAACCAGCAACAAGCGAAAAATTTGGGAGCGTCTGTCTCAAAAAGAGCGGGTTCCTGGTCGGCGTCTGTAATCCAGGTCGGCCGAATATTAAACACTTTTTCTCTTCCAATACACAAATAGAATTGATAACAATAAGATGCATGCCAGAAGTTTTTATAAAATACTCTACTAGTTATATTATTGCTTTTCTCCGTAAAGGGATAACACTTGCGGAGGCTTTGGTGTTTCTGTGCAGAGTTTTTATGTTCCGTACTGGCTCATCAGCATTTGCGTGTTGGATGGAGAATAACTTTTCTCTTCTATCTTTTATATCCTCAAATTCTTTCCACTCGCGATGTGCTACGGGTCTTAAAGGTAGTCATGACCCCTTGATCGCGAGTTAATTATAAAAAAGAGCTCTATTTAGGGTCCGTCTGGCCAGACTGAATGTATCCAAACGTTGCTGGAAGTCTTCTCTTTTCCTTGACCTCTTGGGATTGACGGATCACACATTTTGGTGAAAGTTTCAGTGAGGCGTTGAGCAAGGTCTTCCACAGTTCAACTAAGATTGTGGTCGTTAAAAAGCATCTCTTCAAATGCGTCCTTGTCGAATGATTTTTTATTCAATTTGGGCTGTAATGTTTCGTTTGTCGGCTCTTTTTCTATTTGAATTATTACACCTGGTGGTCACTATGTGACTTCACGTTTTTTTTAGAGTAAAACTGCTCACCAGAGTCATATCGATGACTCCGGCTTTACAAAAAGTTTTTAATTCCACACATTAAAATCGCCGCCTTTTTTTATCGAAGATCCAATTCTTATTCAGCTCGGAACATCTGTAGGGTTCACTAACGAGAACAACATCAGCCTTTCGTCTTTTGCTGCTTGCGGTAGGATGTCATGAGCTGCCCTGCAGTCCTTAAGGTTGATCTACAGCACCGTCATGGTTTTTTCTTAAGCTTGGTTGTTCTCCTAGAGCCCGGACACGCACATTTTACACTTTAAAATCCTGCAGTTTTATCGTTTGCCTCTTTGAGCTGAATCAGGAGGTCTGCTTTTTGTATTCCTGATCACCTGATCCACAATACAGCCTCGGTTTTTATGTTGCGAGGTATTTCAGCGTAGGATAGATCACCTTTTGCTTCGACGAAACGCGTCCCTTGACGTTACGAATAGCTCGTTTTGTTGATTGTTTGTTGTTGACTTACGACCATGCCCCGTCATTTTGAGTTTGGCAAGTTTCTGTAATTTACAGCTGATTGCCAAATCATCTGTTGGCTCACGATTTTAATCCTGACCCATTCCGCGTTACCAATTTCTTTTAACGAAAGCGACCTCTTTTGAAATTTTTTGAAACCCTCTCCTTCAAAAGCGTTTCCTTCGTCTTTATTGCCTTCATCTTTATTGGAGCGGCCGGAGAAGAACTGAGGTAAGGACTAGAGCCTATCTTGGGTATCCTGATTCAGAGTTTTCAGTTTCTGTGATGTTTTCTTTTTAGCATAATCGAGGGCAAATGTAAGCAGACGTGAACAAAAAAAGTTTGCTGTCAAAAGCTACTCTATCCAAGTTAAGACTTTGGAGTCAGCAAAAATTGGACCGTAATCCCCTAATATATCAAATCCCCTAACATATATCAAATCGAAAAGGTCATAGTCTCTCAAAGGTGTTAAAAGTTGTCTTTGTGTATTTGTTTAACACTTTTGCCAATATTACATTTGAACAAAATCCTTATAAGCCCTATCTTAAAACTCACGTTAATAATATCGTGTTTAAATTAATTAATTTCCATTTATTAACATTTGAACAAAATCCTTATAAGCCCTACCTTAAAACTCACTTTAATAATATCGTGTTTAAATTAATTAATTTCCTCTGCCACTTATGGGGCACCGTTAACAAAGCAATAAATTATTGGATCGATGCTGATCTTCCTTAAGAAAAAATATAAACTTCAAGACAAAAATTCTTATTTGCATTCCTGCGAAGACTACTTACCTTTCTTGCTCATCCTGCCCTGAAGCGCATAGCAACTCATCCGTATAACTCGCTTCATTGTTTTTCTCATCCTACACATTCTATCTAATAAACGAATGTGCCCTTCATCACCTTCGCTTGATCCGTCAGCTCTGGCTCCTGGTAGGTCTCATCCGTTTCTCAAAACCGTGACAAATTAAATTCCAAAATCCACCAAGAATGATGAATCGCGCGCTCCATTATCTCTACAGAGTTCTCTAGTTGAATTCTCACAACAGGTTTAGCAGGAACAAGAAAAAAAATAAGTAAAAGAGACTATGGCGTAAAAAGACCTGACGTTCCTACTAGCTGGCTGGCTCCCTCTTCGATTAATTTGTTCGCATGCACTTGCATTTCCCACTTAATCCCGTGACTCCTTGTTGCTTCTCACTACTATGTATACAACCTCTTCGATCTTCGTCGCATTTTAGTCGAGAAGGGTGTATGACACGAGAGTCCTTCTTTCATGGTACAGCTAAAAAAAAAACTAGGGAGAAAGGACTAATCCGTCTGTCTAAATATTTTTCACAGTTAATTTGACAGCGTGCACAATACTTCGTTTAAAATTTTCGTTCGCGGAAAATCCTTTCTCCTCCTTGCAGCGTTTTTCTCTCGGTGGCTTTGAAATTTCGCTCCAAAACATTGTCGCAGGTCCTTGGTCTTGAAAAGAAAATCGTCGATTACTTCCAAACGATTTGCTTGTGCCACTATCAGAGTTTATGCGCTTATACACGCACACACACACACACACACACACCAGGAATAAGGCGAAATTTTGATGGTAAATAAATAACAGATTGCATATAAGAAAGCAGATCAATCAATGTGTCAAATCGAGTAAAAAAGCGGCTGGAGTTGGGGACGAAGTGCCACTGTGTGCAAAGATTTTGGAGCCAATTTGCAGTATTTCGCGGAGAATTAAGTTTCAGGACTATAAAAGGAAAAAAAAAAGTTTTCTGGAAGTTTTTTTTTTAACTAAACGGGCATCTTTAAGAAGAAAGGGACGTTTTAGTGTAAGAAGTTTTATATAACACTTAGCTGGATCTTGCTTTGGCCAGCTTAAGAATGATACTTTCTGAACTGAGGGTAGTTCTCATCAATTCAGAAAGAATTGATCGAGTCCTAACATTGTGAAAGGAATAGAAGGTAAGTATAATATTCCGGATGGAATTTGCACATGTGGCGTCACACGAAGACCCGAAGTAAAAAGGGGTGAACGCAAGCATTTTGCAACCATCTTGGGTATAAGATGATACTTTTATAGCAGTATTCAGAGTCCAAAATTGTTAGAGCAAAGTTCGGTTTTTGTTTTTTAAAATCGTTAAAAAGATAAGCTTGGTTTGGTACCGCCTCAAAGTTTTGTGACATCCTAAATGATTTTAACTTAATTTTTTTTTAATAGGCGGCTTTGATTTAAATTTTGCATGAGATTTTCAACAAAAAGGTTAGGTTGAAGTGTCTGTCGGGTCCGAAGAAACCAACACACTAAGACCTATGTAGGTTCTTTCTGGTGCCGCGTGGATCTGGAAATATATAGCATTTCGAGCTGCTAATGAAGCGTACGAGACGTTTTGAGCCACTCGTGCTAAGATCATTTAAGACGAAAGGTTCAAGCTGAAGATTACGATTTTTAGAGACAGCGGGGCGTGTGCAAAGAAGAGTGAAGAGTGGAGAGTGGTCTCTTCTTCCTCCTCATCCATGCAGCTCCTGCAAAAGTCGTTAGAATAGACACCAAGCCTTGTCGGTGGTGCTCGTCTATCAGACAGTGTCCTGTAACGAAATCGGTTGTAGCAATAATGTGCGATCTATTCAGAGCTATCAAGCTCGTAAGGCGTTTTAGATCTAAGTTTGGCCAAATCAGTTTCGTTACGTTTTTATATTTGTATCTAATGTAACATTTTCTTCCCCTACTTTATGTACTATAAAAGACCGAGTCTTATTTGTACAATACATTTTTTTGAATAAATTGAAATTCAAATTGAAATCATCTGTCTTCGATCCGTCAGTGTAGAAGAGGATCGATTCAAATTTCAAAGGCGCACAGTCATTCCAAGAAGACCTTGGGGGATTGTTGTCTGGAAGTTCTTGTCAAACTGTAGCTGGGGTATGGTGAAGTCTATGTTTTAAAGGGGGATCTGTATGTGCTCAGATCAGAATAGCCGAATGACCTATCTCATTGGTCCACTGAGATGTTGCTTTCAGGCCAGTAGCAGTGATTGCAGCTGTTTGTCTGCTGAAAATGTCAAGGGGAATTAGATGAGACAGTGGTGCTCCGCTAGCTTATACATAAGCAAGCTTACCTTTGGATCATGCTTAGCTTGTCACGATTAACCGCTATATGCAAAGTGGTCCGTCATGCAGCCGTTCGTTCCATACGTCAGTATCGGTCTGACGACCGAGATATATAGCTAGTGGGTGATTCGGAGTTTTTGTCCATATACTTGTTACCGATGTCTTCTTTGCAGAACAAGAGTGCTATCGTAGCTTTCCGAACACTTTCCCTGTACACGGAGTGAAAAGGTTTATAAAAACTGAAAAAGATTGCCAAATTGAGCTAGTTCACTAAGAATTCTTATTAGAAAAAGCAAACAATACGATAAATTCATAGAGAAAACTTATTAATATAATGTGAATGATCTTATTAAAGTTTTGCAATATGTGGATCAGCTTGTCTATCCAGTTTTCCTCCTATTTCAGCGATCGGAAATGCAGTTTCTTTGTTTTTTAAATTATGTTTGTTTTGCTTCTGAAATTGTTTATAACAATTTATTTGTATACATTGCATGAGCCCATACAGTTTGAATCAACTTACCCCGGGCTTGTCGCGCTTGTTAGTCCCACTCCATGTGGCTTGATAAGATTAAAAAAGATCTGTTATTATTTTTATTCCCTACCCTGAGTATATGAAGTTTGTTGTATAGTTTGTAACGCAGTGAAATTATTACCGCAGACCCCCAAGATCTTTTATAGATATGAATTGAACCGACAGGAGAATCGATTACGCCATGTCTCGATGTAAACTACTTAAAGGCCTTAAATTTTAAACTAGAGAGTTGAAAGTTTGTCAGTTGGCTGGAAGTCCAGACCTTCAGATCAAGTTTGAAAATTAGCTGAATCCTCCCACAGACATGCCCACTACAGGCCTGTATGTGCAACCATCTGTAAATTTAAAAAACTTTTCAAGGGGGGGAAACTTTGAGGGAGCAGAAAAAATTTGGCCTTTTTATTGATCACGCCCACTTTTGTAAGAGATTTTAGCTTAAAATGAGTGTTCTTCAATAAATATATATGAAATTCGACTAAAAATTATGACAAAAGTTGTCGATGTAAAAATATACAATTTTGTTAGCGTCATCTATTTAGTCAGTCGACTTAAGTGTTTTCAAGCACATCGAGAAGCCATTTACTATTTCAAAACTGCTTCTGTTTTTGTTTTAATTTCAAAAATTGAATCAAATTTTGGCCTCTTTCCGTTTCGAAAATAGAGAGAAGGACAGAATTTCTTGGCCTTTTTATCATTTTTACAATTTAAAACCCATAACAGTAATTCAGATTTTTTTTCCATTGCTGTTAGGCTTTTTTTTTAAATTTTGCAGCTATCTACGTTGCAGCTGAATGTGAAAATTGACGACAAAAATCCGACATGGTTTTCTGAGAAAACGGTAAAACCTGTTGTTTTCTATTTGGTTTGTTTAAATAGACCTAAAAATATGAGTTTAGAAACGGCAATTTTGAAACTTTTTAAATGCAGTAAGCTTGCGCTGTAAACGCCTCATATTTCAGCCAAATTTAAAGAAAATCGTTATTACCGTTAACAGACTAGCAACCTTTAAAAAATCGTTTTCGAAAATGTTTGTACTTTTTTCAGTCAAATCTTCGCAATTTTCGAATATTCAAAGTTCGCTATATCTTAAAAGATGGACTATGCCCGTTTTTTATTTCAAAGTTATACTTAATACCGTTAAAAAGCTAGTGCCGGAGAATTAAATTATTATGGCCATCTTATTAAATCTTAAATTATATAGCCACCGATTTTTGCGTAAACGGTAAAAGAAGCTCCTTTTTTGTTTCGTTTTTTAAATAGGCGTCGAAAAACTTCGAAAAGATCGCTGGCTGTTCAGAAACTGGAAGGCTTTAAAAAATTGTTTTTTGAAATATGTACTTTTCGTTTTTAAGTTCAATCTCAGAAGGTTTTGAAACTTTAATATTCGTTTGTATAATTCCTGATACGTATGTTTTTTTTTCATATGATTTGTCCAAACAACATCGTAAATAAGGGGAGGAGAGGGGTTTGGAACACATTTTTCCTGCATTTTTTGGGACTATTTTCTTTTCGAAAATGCGTTAAAACGGCAGTATTAAAATTCCGTCTGAAAAATATGACTAAAGCACTTTTTTTTCTTTGTGTTGGTTTTTACAAATTTATTTATTTTACACAAATTATTTATATAAATAAAATAAATTATTAAATAAATTAAAATTTATTAAAAAATTATTAAATTATCTATAAAAATGTATTTATATTATTGGTCTTGTGCACTAAGCGGTTCAAAACTTATGGCCACTAACACTCTGAAAAACGTAATCCATTTTCAACTCTTCATTTCTCAAAAACCCTTTCTATAATTAAAAAAAACACGGGTCATAGAACTGCAGGTTTGGCCCACGGCATCAGTAAAAGCAGTAAGAAGACCCTTGAAAGATTTTCCTTACAGCAAGTTAATGTATATAAAGAAGAGAATCGGACTTAACAATGAACCTTGAGGTACACCTACATTAACAATCTTAATTTCTCTTTTTACACTTTTAATCTTTTTGTGACCAGTTTTCCAAACAAGATTTAAGCCACCTGAGCAAAAAGCCTCGGAAACCAGCATTTTCAAGCAATACCATTTTGAACTATTTTTTAATATCGCCAAAATGACAGACTGTGCACAGCCAAGACTAGTGAAGATGAACAAGCAAACATCCCTAATTTTTCCTGCTTTTCCAAATCCAAATTTTCGTCATTATTCTTGCGTTTATACGTTTAGCTCGTTTTTTAAATTGTTTCCTAGTTGTAATCACCAAAATTTTATATAAGACTCTGTTGTCTTAATGTATAAGTTTATTCGATGAAATAATTAAATTAAATTGAATTGAATTAAATTTTATCTCCATATGGCATAGGAATGCGGCGCGTTTTTTCAAAAAACTTACCGTTTTTAGTGTCGATTTCGAAATCTTGTTTATTTTTTTTCAAGACTTGGTGGGATGTAAATATTTCATCCTCTTTGGAAAGGAGGATAAAATATTTTTTATTCTCCACTCCTGAGAATAATTAATTGAGTATTCGAATACAATGTTTACTTACACAATTTCTTTAAGACTTAGCTGAAAAGTTTGGGTGCTCAATTGGGATGCCCTTTTTAAAAATGCATCAGCTGTTCACGGTTGAAACTGAACCAAATAACCTACGCACCAGCAATTTGAGTTGACCGCAATCTTAGAAAATCATAAAAAAAAGAAAAACAAAAACTCCCCAAGCCAAAACGATTGCCCACTCCAATTGGATTGAATGCCAAAATATGCCCAAACTGCCTTTGAACTCATCCCATACAATGACGACCAAAGTAAAACCCTTGAAGCCCATTAATTGATCGTCCAACCATTTGCCATTTGCCGGTGCTAGCCACCCTGGTTTATACTAAAAGAGAAGAAAAAAAAAAATGGCATCCTTTACCTTTCCTAATTAAAAACCATTCTCATCCACTCGACAGTCGCCGCACTTACCGTTACCACCTGTGATGCTGCTGCTGTTACTTGTGCCGCGCGCCGCCCACTTCATTCTGATCCAGCGCTTCATTTAACGACGGCAAAGCGGACATCAAGGATCGACGGACGACCCGCAGTTAACGTTGTTTTTTTTTTTCCTCTCATTCTAGCCATTTCTGCTTTGCCTTCGTGATCCAATCATCAATTAGCAGGATTAAAAGGCATTTATGGGTTATAGCTGTGTTAGTTAGTGTTCATTTGCAACCCCATCCACGACCAATTGAATGGAGATTTATGTGCAGGATGAAGGAATATCCTTCAACTGCACTCAAAAGTACGAAAGTACCATGCACTGCGACTCGTTCGTGTAAATATTTCCAGCACTTGAGCATAAGTAAAGCTATCACACGTGAACGGCAGGAGCACAGCAGACCGAGTGCTATTGCACTTTCCATCCTGTGGTGGCATAAGGATTCTTCTAATTAACTTGATATTTTTAAATTTGTTGCCGACGATTTTTGCGCCAAAGGACTATTGAGCTGTGAATTTGATTTGGTTCACTGACAGCTTCTGGGAACTTCGAATGCACCATAAAGGATGTTATAGCTTCGATGGTACCCACTGACACAGTAACTTTGAGGTGAATTCATGCGCTCATTCAGGAGGATTATAGTTGGGAAAATTCATTGGTTCGGTGAACTGAATTAAGGCCAGTATACGTATATGTGCACTTGCAGCTAAGCTATTTCTTGAATTACAAGATGGGAAAGGGATAATATGTAGAATTCAAAGCACTTAATTGAATTTCACTCACAAGACAAAGTTCCCCATAAAAGTTAGCTGTAAGTTTTTTAATAAAAAAATTCTTAGATTTATCGTCAAACAGAAGCTTAAGAGGGTCGGCTTTAATCCACTATGGATGGATCGGCATAGTTTATAAAGTTTCTTTATTAAAGGAATAGACTGGGACTTATCAACTTTCAAAAGGCCCAAGGGCAATCATTTTGCCTTCAAGATTCAAACCATTTGCTGGTGAGTTTATAAACTTCCCCTAGACGACAGAAGATACGAAAAGCAAAACAGGAAGTTAATTTTTTTCTTCCTACCGTCGACTTCTGGCCGCTTGTTTACGTCGCTTTGGCGTTGGTAAAAATTAATTTGAATTTGAACAAAAAATAAACGAAATTTTCTTCTTAAACTGACCATTTCGACAGAGAGATTGAGTGGGCGCTCAACTTCCGTCTTTCTAATGTTTTGTTATTTTTATTTTTTACTCCACACCTCTCTCTCTCTTGGGTGGTGAAAAGAAGGAGCATTCTCAATCAACCTCCTGCTGCTTTGACTATGGTCCTTCCGGTTGTTTGTTCGAATGCGGAAAATTAATTCCGTCATCAGTTATCTCTCCGTTTGGCTTGGCGGGTCTTATTTTTCTTCTACTGTGTATCACTTTTGTTTGGAGTAAATTTTTTCAAGGATGGCGGAATAAAAATTCACTTTTTTCTTCGTTTCGGTAACGCCCATCCACCTTCATTAATTTGACAATAATCCGTCATCGCTGTCATATTTGACAACCAAAATTAGATTAAAGCAATTAAAGTCAGAGTGGGTGGCTGCTGGAGATGAGGAGAAAACAAAAAGGTGTCTGCAAGTGACTTGAGAGTAATTAATACGTAATTCAGATGGAATACGGAAAGCTAAAAAGTGCTTGGTGTTAACGTATTGCTGTTCCTTAAACTTTTCATTCAGAGATCGTAGATACTTTAAAATGTTTTTTTATTCTTAAGTCTTCAGCGCCATCGATTTATTTGTTTCTTGAAAGTATGAAAGGAAACGACGTCTTATTTTATGTGAGTGAAGTGAAAGCCTTCCCTTCTGACTTCTGTTATAAAAGACATCAGAAGCGCCCACTATTAAAATGGGCCCTTGCAAAGCTGTTTGGATAACAGTAAAAGGAAGGGTTCTATTTTGCTATTTTCTTGAATGATTACCAACTAACATCCTGCAAGAGATCATCTGCATACGAGGAGTGACAATTTTTCAGATTTGTGTTTGAACCTGTTGTATTTTCGCCATTTGTAAAGATGTGCATTTTGTTTTTCTACTATCGACATAGACATACTGCATCAAGCTATAATGAAATCTTCAAGCCTTTCTTAGTGATTTTCCATCGCCAATCCAGATTTATTGAACACGAGTCTACAATAGTTTTAGCGAACTCATTATTTTGATTTTCGTTGCTAATAATGCATCATTATCTTAATTTTCTAAAAACCTTTCCCATGCTTTCCCATTGAAATGTAATGGGCAGCTAAGTGGTATCTCCATTCTTCCATCCTTCTCGATCAGTTTGAAAATTGTGGGTTCTTTTAATATATAATAAGCTCGCGATCAAGAAATTATGAATGTCCTTTAAATGCGAGAAGCACATTGGGAGCGGAAAGAATTTGAGGATAGAAGAGAGAGAAGAGAAAAGGAATTCTCGATCCAACACAAACTCCGGGCGCTATTTCGTGTGCGTTATATGCCAGAACGGAACATAAAAACACTACAAAAACATCAAATTCATTTGTGTTCGTACCTATGCAAATAAAATAAAATAAAAACATCAAAGCTTATCCCCGAAAGTGGTATGCCTTACGGAGAAAAGCAATAATAAAACCAAGAGAGTATTGAATAAGAACATCTAGCATAAAATCTAATTGTTGCCCATTTAATTTGCATGATGGAAGAGAAAAAAGTGTATCAGACACACACGATTCGTCTGACACTAATCTGGATAACAGATGCCGACCAGCATATTTTGCCTGGGAAGCCTCGGCTTACACCGTGTTTCCTAGTGTGTTGCTTGAGACCGAGGAGGAGGTGGGGAGGGGGGTCAGTGAGGGATAGTTCCTATATGAGAGAAAGCCCGGCAGGGACAACCGATTTCGGTATAAGTCCGAACCTGTTGCTTCTTTGCTAAGGATTTTCCTCGGGGATGGGAAGGTACAAGGGAAACCGATTCGGTGTCAACCCCTGCAGGGGGGAATTCACACGCAAGAAGCTGATGTAGGGTTACCGTCTTCGGTGTTAACCCGTACTACAGGCGACTCGCGTTAGAATTTCAGGGAAGGTAGGGGTAACCGAAGCAGTATAAACCCGTACCAGTGCGAATTATGTGCTGGTGAGAGATGGGGAGAATGGCAATTACTGTAGGAGTACTACTAATTACGTCCCGTGTGGTGTGATGGGCAAATAGGGTATCTTTCCCTTGCGTCGAGTTTTACTAGATTTAGATCTTTAGTTTGCTATTGCCCCTAAGTGAGAGTTTGCCTTAAGGTTTAGGGGAGCGCAGGTGGGGATAACCGTTGCCGAAGAATGTGTCTTCATTGAGGACGCTGAGGTAGGGTATCCGTTTCGGTGTAAACCCGTACCTCAGATGACTCAAGAATTAACCGGGGCGGGGAGGTTTAGAAGAAGTACGCGTAACCGAAGCAGTATGAACCCGTGCCAGGGGGAATATGTACCAGTGTTCCCACAAGAGCGGAGAGGTGAGGACAACCGAATCGGTATGAGCCCTTACCAGGCCGGTCCTGTTGGGGAAAACTTGGATGATGTATTAGTGGGGTATATTTGGCGCTCCACTGTAAGGTATTTGCTCGCCTGAAGAGTTTCCATATGTAGCAGGGATTGGTTTTGTGATGCACCCTTATGCGTTTAGCCAGTTTGACCCGGAGATAAAGTTCATTATCCTCCTTAGATCGAGTCGCGCTAGATCATTTAGGTCATCAAAGAAGTTTTCGTATAAAGTTTTCCTTCTCAGTGCTGATAGGGCGGGACAGTTGCACAGAAGATGAACCATGGTCTCTTCTTCCTCTTCATCCCTGCAACTTCTGCAGAAACCGTTGAAGGGAGCACCAAGTCTTCTGGCATGTCGCCCTACCAGACAGTGGCCTGTGAGGGCCCCAATTATTTTTCTAAGATTCAGCCTATTGAAGGAGATGAGTCTCTTTGTTTTCCTACGATCGAGCTCTGGCCAGATTTGTTTGGAGGAGAGACATGTGCTGATGTTATTCCACCTATTG
Source organism: Neoascia interrupta (assembly GCA_947623515.1). NCBI lineage: Eukaryota > Metazoa > Arthropoda > Insecta > Diptera > Syrphidae > Neoascia > Neoascia interrupta. The sequence continues at coordinate 134,097,664 of OX392463.1, forward strand.
TTTGCCATTGTGATGGCTTCGACGTCCAGGTGGAACTTTATCGAGTGTATGGGTGCTGCCGATTCCGTTGTATGAGTCGGGTTGGCATTAGCACCTTCTCTAGCTAGTTTATCGGCTCTGCAGTTGCCTGGAATATCCCTGTGGCCAGGAACCCAGCATAGGGATACGTCGCACCTGACAGCAATCTCGTTGAGAGATTCGCGGCATTGCTTTATCAACTTGGATCGTATCGTTGGCGATTCCAAGGCTTTTATTGCAGCTTGGCTGTCTATATAGAAAACAATAGCGCTGCAGTCTTCTGAGTTAATTGAAAACCAGGCCGCGGCTATACGAACGGCTGTGATTTCTGCTTGAAACACACTGCAATGATCTGGCGGGCGCTTGAAGATACATAGGTCTAGAGGTCTCCTGATCCTACTCCAAGTGCTGTTTTCGATCCGTCAGTGTAGATTTCTGTTGCAGATGCATTTAAGACCTCACAAGACTCCCAGGCGGCTCTGCTTGGAAATTTGGTCTTGAATTTGACATTGAAGTCGAGGTATGGGACAACGTAGTCCGAGTTGCGAGGGATGGTGTCGTGGCCATTCAGGATGCTAGCATGTCCCATGTTGTCACGAGTCAGTTGCGAGGATTCCCTAAGCCTAAGTGCTGCTTTCGCTGCCATCCCTTTACCGAAGATGTCAACGGGAAGAAGATGGAGCATTGTGTCGAGCGCAGCCGAGGGAGTTGTTCTAAGAGCACCTTCGATGTAAATACAGGATAGTCTTTGAACTTTCTCTAATATAGCAATGTTGCTACTATTGCCTAGTGCCTTCCACCAGACTAATACTCCGTACATAAGTTTGGGCCTAACGACTGCCGTGTATATCCAGTGCACAATCCTGGGTTGGAGTCCCCAGTTTGGGCCTAGGATTTTCCTGCAGGAATACAGGGCAATAGAGGCCTTCCTTGCACGGTCTTGTATATTCAGTTTCCAACTGAGTTTCTTATCTAAAATAACTCCCAGGTATCTAGCGTAATCTGCAAGTGACAGTGCAGACTCCCAGTCTAGCGTAATCAACGCCTTTCAGTGATGGTGGAATTATTACTTTCTTGTGAACAGTACTAGTTACAGTACAGTCTTTGCCGGGTTTACTCCGAGACCGACACTATCTGTCCACCTAGCTTATTTGTTAAGGGCAAATTGCATTATGTCCCTCATAGTGGGGAGGAACTTGCCTGTTACCGCTATCGAAATATCGTCAGCATAAGCTATAACTTTGAGGCCGTTTTCCTCTAGGATCAAGAGTAGTTCGTTAACTACGAGGAGCCATAGTAGTGGTGATAATACCCCGCCCTGTGGGGTTCCTCTGCACACGGACCTGTCAGCTAGGCAACTCCCCAACTCGGCATGGACGAGCCTGCTTTTAAGCATTTCCTCGATCCAATTGCAGAGATAGTTGTCAACCTTCAGCTAAAGGAGTGCAGCTGTAATAGCTTCTGTTCTGACATTGTTAAAGGCTCCTTCAATGTCAAGGAATGATACTAGAGTGAAATCCCTGCTCTCAAATGATTTCTCAATGATGCTAACCAACGAGTGTAGGGCCGTCTCTACCGATTTTTCCTTGCGGTACGCATGTTGGGAGCACGAGAGAAGACTGCTGTCTATGTTGGTTCTGATGTGGGCGTCGATCAGCCTCTCTATTGTTTTTAATAAGAAAGAAGAAAGGCTGATTGGGCGAAAGTCTTTAGGAGCTGCATGGGAGATTTTACAAGCTTTTGGTATGAACACCACCTTGGCCTTCCTCCAGGATTTGGGTATATAGCCAAGGCTTAGGCAACTCCTAAAAATAGTGTGGAGCCAAGGACTCAGTAGTCCGAGACCTTGTTGGAGTTCCACTGGTAGTATGCCATCGAGTCCAGGTGATTTGTACGGAAGGAAGCTGTGCACTGCCCACTGTATCTTCTTGGGTGTGACAACATCTTCAGGTACAGTGTATTGAACTCTATCGTGGCTTATTTCAGAGTATATTGTCTCTGATTTGCTGCCAGGAAAGCAGGTGTCCATGAGAAGGTCCAAAGTTTCCTTGCTGGACATTGTCCAGTTTCCATCTGGCTTTTTAATGTAGCTAGGAGTGACTGGGGATTTGGATAGGATTTTCCTAATCCGGGATGAATCACTGGTTTTCTCTATGTTTTCACAGAAGAAATGCCAAGAGGAACGTTGTGATTTCCTTATCTCCGTCTTAAATTTCCTCGTACTGCTTTTATACAGGTCCCACTCGACTGGGTCCATGGAGCGTTTTGCTTGATTAAAGAGTTTCCTGCTCTATCTTCGAAGCCTACTAATTTCAGCGTTCCACCATGGGGGCTTGCCCCCATTTCTGTGTCTGCTGATAGGGATTGTGTGGATTTGTGGAGAGCTAGGTTCATTGCCTCCGTAAGCCTACCCACCATCAGGTCTAGTTTTGACGGTGATTGCGGGTGAGTGGGAGTAAGGTTTGTAAGATAACTTTTCAACTTTGTGTTGTAGGTTTCCCAGTCAGTTCTTCGGGGGTTTCTTAAAAGGAACTTTTCGGGAGGTTTAAAGTCAACACCGAACTGTATGTAGCGATGGTCGGAGAACGATACATCGCTAGAAACAGTCCAGTTGTTGACGGTTATGCTAGGGGAGTTCGTGACCAGAGTCACATCAATGACTTCCTGCCTGTTTCTGGTGATGAAGGTGGGATCTGATCCCTTGTTACAAGTAATGAGGTTAGTAGCTATTATATAATCAAAAAGGCACTCACCCCGATCGTTTGTGTCGCTGCTGCCTCAGGCAGTTTGGTGCGCATTGGCATCACAGCCTCTCACCAGAGGATATCTTTTCCTTTCGGCTCGGTTTATAGTGTTTCGGATGATTTCCGCTGGTCTGGGTCCTGTCGCATCGTAGGGCATGTATGCCGATGCTACCCAGATGGGTTTCTCTTTCCCGCGTTCTATGCTGACGCAAACAAAGTCCGCATCACTGAAATTGGGTAGAAGAAAAATCTTAAGGATCTTCTTTGCAAGAATAAGGGCCCTGGTTTTACATGGTGCTTTTGCATAGAAAGGCTCATAATCTCTTGCCCTCAGTCTAGCAACTGTGTAGTCATCAAGAACCCAGGGCTCCTGGATGAGGGCGATGTCTTCTCCACCTTCTTGTAGGTGGTGCAAAAGGTTAGCAGAGGCTGCTTTAGTATGGTGTAGATTTATCTGTACCAACCGAAGCATCATGCTAGTCGGCACAGACTTCTCTACAACTGTGGTGTCGCAGTCCTCCAAATGAGAGGATTGCTCGCCACCTTCTTGCAGCTTCTCCGGAAGCTTACCTTGGACCAGCCGATACCTCAGCTGGGCCAGAAGCTGACTTACCGTCCCCCTCATACACCTTTATGTGGAGTGTCTCCAGCCCATAAAAGAACTTGAACCCCTTAGCAGCCAAGGGGGTAATTGACTTGGCTGCAGTAGTAATGAAACTAATCGCCCAGTATCAGTTGGCTCCTCGGCTTTGATAACCTTCCAGTTTTTAGTCGGAAGGTCGGGGTTCTGTACTCCTATGAGTCGGAGAATGTCCTTCGGGTCACTGGGTTCCGGAGGGATCCAAACACTGGCTCTCGGCCTGACTGGAATGTCTGCTTTCTGGACGGCCTTAAGCTTAGCACCGGGCCAAACAGCGCCAACCTCTGAGACCGCCGACTTGATGTAGTCAGCAGAGGTCTCATTAATGCAAACCAGGAGTTTGACACCCGTCTGATGCCAGCCCACGTCAATAAAGGTAGGAGGTGGCAAAGTAGGATTGACCAGACAGTGCTGAAGAATGCCTGAAGAAAGCTGAGCCTTCAGGAGTCTCCAGTTCTCCGAGCAAATCCTACCCTCATCATCACCTTGGTTCATGATACCCAGTATCAGATGATCCTTCGCAACCTCGCTAAAGGGCCTTGACACCATTGAAGATGTCTTGGCTTTCTTTGGGGTTTTCGAAGGGCCCAACACGCAAGGTTGACAACACGCGATGAGCGCTTCAGCTAGTTTCGCGGACTCGCGATCACTCGCACTCCAGTTAGCTTCTCCCTTTTTCAGGAGACGCTTAAGGATAAACTCCGCAGACCTACGGTTTTTGTAAAACTGAGCACTGGGGCTCAGTTTTAACCTGCGTTTTTTCCCGCCGCAGAGCAGCCCACTGTAGTAGCCGCAGGTTCCGCAGCGACTGGAGCAGGCTGCTTAGTAGCTATTTCAGTAGCCGGGGCGGCCTCCGAAGCGGAAGACGCCGAGTCCGTGTCCGTAAGGGAGATGGAGGCATAGTCGTCGATGCTCAGCCTGTAGAGCTGTTTCTCCACCTTCCTTGTCTCACGTCCTGTCCTTTGTCGTGAAGTATTAGTCGTCGTCGTTGTCGTAGTGTTGGTCGTCTCAGTGATCGTAGCCGTTGCGCCCGCTAGGGCTGGGTGAGGGCAAGCCTCAGTGGTATTTTCTTTTGATTTTTGTTTGAAATGTTCATAGTTGGTCCCACGAGTAGGCCGGTTGGGAAAACGTCCATCCGCAACAGAGCCGGTTTTGTTGGGATAAGGCACTAATACGACAAGCCTTGCCAAGGGCACTTGAAGGAGCTCGTCCGTGGCTGATTTATCCCTCAGCCTTGCATCCTTCGGCACGGTTTGCTGTATGAGTCTAAGTCTCTAATTAATCCACGTTCGAACCAGGCTTATACCAGTACTGCCCAACTAACGTACTCTTGAGAGTCTTCTTCTTCTTCTTCTTCTCCTTCTTTGATTTAGTTGCGAGGCTATGGTCTGAATTAAGGGATCATAACGCTGCCACTCCTACTGTATTCCAAATGGTTTGGTTGTGGGGTACGCCGATTAGTCCTCAGAATATACCGGTCTAGGATCACTTCGTCACTCAGTCCAATTAAATGGTGTTTCGTTGCATTTGCCCAATCCATGAATGTTGAGGCCTTCCACTCTTTTGCGACTTTTTTGGAATGTTGATTGGTTGTGGGGGGGTTTTTAGAATCTCTCCTTTGAACAAAGCAATACCAACTGAGCCGGTCATGCTCCATTTTCCTCGGGATAAGTTTATTTAAACAAACAAAAAAAAACTAATATTGCTCTTGATACTCTTCAAGCATAAGCTCTTGTTAAAAGATCTAAAAATTATCTTGTTTAACTATTCTTACAGAAATATCACTCTTATAGCGCATAGCTCTTATAACAAGAGTAAATTTAGCCCCTTAGGACAAGTCTTCAACTCTACATAAGTTATAGTCTTATACAAGAGTTATAACGAGACATAAAATATCATAATACAAATCGATTTTAATTTTATAAAAGTATCTTGTTCTCCTTTCGCCTTTAAGATCTTTTGCAACCCTATATTTTCCTCTCTTTTTGGCAAAGGTGGCAATGAGATACAGCTCTTACAAGAACAGTTATGGTTTGCTTATTAGAGTTTAATAGCTTTTATAACCCGAGTAAGCGGTTGCATATAAGACTTAAACAGCTCCTATAAGTTAGCCATTTTAACTCTTGTAAGGCAAGACACTTTTAACACTCTCCAAGAGAGCGATTCCAAGAGTTTTACTCTTGGGCATAGTTCTTATAAGGCCCTTAGAGAGTCTTGTGTTAGGTAAACGTTAGTTGTGTGGTTTGCTCGACCTTTTCGCCAAAATTGGGAAGTCCTGCTTAGGCTGGTATTTCGGTTTTACCAAAAAGTGGTACCAGTGGTAAAAGTGTGGCCCTACTGAGGTGTGTGTGGCTATGGAACGCCATCCTAATTTCACCTATAGATACAGCGGCTTTTTAAACCGCGTCCTGGCTTAAATAGACAGTCAAACTGCGATGAAAGCCTTGTAATTATTAAGAATACGAAAACAATTAGGCTTTTAACCTCCATAACAATTTTTTATATAAACTCCTGGCTATGTCAAAAGATCTATCAGCAACGGCGCCCCGCAAGGTGGAGTTCTATACCCACTTCTATCTAGTAAGTAGCTAGGGATGCAAAGTAATTACTTATTCCAATGACATTGTTATTGCCGTTTCAGATAAAAATCCTAAGAGAACTACCACGAAATGCTGTCAACATGTTCAATGCTCTGGATGTACAAAACTGAACAACCTCTTTTTACCATTAGAAAACATTAAATCTCATATAGCGAATCGCCTTCTTTAACGGGCACAAGGCTTATCTGCTCTAATGAAGCTAAATATTTGAGTCTGAATCAACATTGATAGAAAGCTAAGCTGGAAACCAAACATACGTATGGAAAGCTTTACTGCTACGGTCCTTAGGGTACTCCTTAGACTTCCAGGAAAATCAATCGATTCACTTCAGAAACGATGGAACAGAAACTAATAGAAGGAGGGTCCTTTTGTCAGATAAACATCTTAGAGTCTCCCCCGGACTTCCTAATCGTGCTATGTATCTGCCAAACACATACGAATCTATTTGGAAACTCAGGCAGCCATCAAGTGCTTAGACCTAGTTTCTATATACTATACCAACTCCTAAGTAGTCCTAAGCTGCCGATAATTTCTAAAGGAGATGACGGAGTTCACCTAGTGCTTGCAACGACATTCCGTAAGGCTGAGAAACTCGCCAAATTTGAAACAACTTTCGCTATCCTGCCGGAAAAAAGTTCCTTCCGTTATACCATTCTCTATTAGCATATGCTCGTCTCAAAAGAAATAAAAAACCTTAGATAAACAGGTGGTAATGCTTGTCTTGTGGCAGATTCGATCATTGCTGGATCTTAAACGCTCTAAGAGCTTGAGCGACCTTATGAGATCGCACTTTTGCGTTACAATCATTACTGGAGTCATTATAGGACGCTGTCGTATGAGGAGGAGGAAGAGCCCACACTCTACCTTCCCTGCAAATCCCCCACTCTCTCTCAAAATCTTCACCTTCTTAGGAGATTTCTGCAACGATCTAAGGGATCGAAAATTGTCTCTCGGACATCCGTAGTAGCTCAAAATAGTTGAACGAGTAAACGTAACATGTGGATCTATAAACTCTTTTGATATCCACATGGTACCGAAACGGTACCGACAGCCACTTCAACCTATCCTAAGTATAAGGACGTTTTGTTCGAGTTTTAACTGGTCACTTCGCTTAAATGACAAAAACGTTAGCGCGCCGCCGCCGCGCAGATAAGAAAATCAGCAGCATTCTCCTAAGGGCCGGTTTCCCAGTGCTGAGTTAAGCCCTGTCTAATCCAAGATCTGTTTATAAAGGAACAAAACGAAACTGGAGTTAACCCAGCCAGTTTTTCAGCGCACAGTTAACTCCGTCAGTAAGGTTGTCAAAATCTTCGACTCTCGAAATTATTGACTCTCCCAACTCTTGTTTCACATAGAAAAACACAGGGAAAGAGGTTTGATTTATTCTCAGGTACTTTTTTTTACAGAAACACGAAAAACCAATTGTCATCCCACACAAAAAACCCATTCAAAGAAGTCCATACTGTGTTTAACTCACTAAATTTGGCGAGTTAACCCGATATTAAGCCCGGATCTAAATTCACTGAAAAACCCATTTCAGGGGTTTATCTCAGTTTAACTCTTAAAAAAACCGTCAACGGCCACGCCCACTACTGGCTTCAATGTGAGCAAACCTCTATTTAACATTTTTCTTCCAAAATGCCATTTGGTCAAGTCAGACAAGTCATAGGAACTTGTCAACCCAAGGAGAACTCGTGGCTTAACGTAAGCTGCATTGACTGGAAGAGGAGTTATGATTACACTCTTCTACTAGCCCTCGTGTAAAATTCTCGAACAAGAAAGAATTGAGTCACAGATTTCTAAATTGAATTATTCTAAGTGAACCCGTGCCATACCAGTCTTGATAGGGGATAAACTTAGAGGTGACGGAAAACAGTTATAACTCGCCTAGTTTTTGGCCGTGGACTAACTTGCTCGAGGTTTGAACACCGACTAGGGCAATTCAAAGTTTTTTGCCGGTCCCACCTCCGTGAGTGTCTGATAAACCCTCTGAAAGTGCCATTTGTCATGAGAGACCTTTCAATTCAAGAATCTAACGACCATCTCACCTTGTCTTCATAAATTTTTGTTGTTGTTTTGGAATCTGCCTCTGGTTGTTGAGAATAGCCTTATCGGATTGAATGTTCAACGAAGGGGACAAATCCAAAGAAGAAAAACTCTCCCAAAATGTCACAAGTAGACAAAAAGCTGAAATTTTACAGCAAGGACCCATTTAGTGAAAATATCTAAAAATGTTTCAACAATCACTCACTTAACTAATTTACCTTACTTAGGCAAATTAGGTATCCTATGCCCCTTCTCTTGTATATCAACCACTTCAACGACCTTAAAACGTCAACTGTCAAATTTGACAAGCTTGCCGTGCAGATGCTCCGTTCATTCTCCTAACCTACCACACGAAACCCACCACGCAAAACAAAAACAGATTACATAAATTAGTTATATACCGTTATTTAATCTTCGAACAACCAGTTTGGTTTAGTGTAAGTAATTAATTCCGCTAACAAAGTTTTCCCATCGTCTAATCACATTTTCGTCTCTTTTCACCGAACAAATTAAAAGAAGACAGACAGACAAGGGCGGACGCTGGGTCACAACACAATTCCTCACCGTGTGGGCGTCGTATGGGTGTAAGTCCGAGGAAACTATTTCTTTCCTTGGCGCTGGTTTGAAAAAGATTTACCAAAGATTTCCTCCATCTATTTTCACTTTTTTTCGGTGGCGTTCTTGTTGTTGGTTGCTAGGGGAAAAAACCAATTACCACCTTTGGACAAATGAGCTTGCTTACGGATTTTGTGTACCTTCAAGCCCTTCTTCATATAGGTACGTATATGTAGAGTCCTCTAGGGACGACTGAAAGGATTCCGGGGGTAAAATCACGAAAACTCTGCCAAGCACGTTACGGTTTGTTTTCCTTATTAACTTTTCCTTCGTCCAGAGATACAAGTCCCGCAGTTGTTTTTTTTTTTTTGTCCTCTTTTCCTTGGGAACTGCCGTTTTTCTTGCATTTTGCTTATTTATTTCTTGTTGCTATATTTAATTCGATCGAGTGTTTGTGCTACTATGTGTGGAACGTGGACACACGTGGTAATCTCTGTTGAAGAAATGGTTGGTTAGGTCAACCCTAACTCCTGGTGGATGAGTAATGAAGATTTGTTTCTATGAAGTGTACGAAAGGCGATTAGAGATATATTTGTATGTGTATTTTTTTTTTGGTACTAGAAAAATGAGAACTATTGCGGCAGAGAAAAACAGGTGTGGGCTACATGTGTCATTTTTGGAAGATTAATGGGTTTTGGGCTTGACCGGTACGAAATCTGTCATAATTGCGGAAAGGCGATTAGCGGAATGATTTGAGCATACAAATTATGCCATTCAGGGTAAATGACTTTGTCTAATTATTAAATGCATAAGATCTTAAGTAACTAGTGATTATTGCGAGAATGTTTAGGAGTGAGTTTGCGAGTTTGTAAGTATTTGGAAATTGATCTCATTAGAGAGGATACAATTGCTTAAGCTTAGAGTCATTTCGAATTAATTCTTGAAGAAGTAATCTTGGGGTCTTACTTACTTTCTTACTTAAGGTGGCGCTACAGTCCGGGGTGGACCTGGGCCTCAGCCAACAAGCTTCGCCAGCCAGCTCTGTCTCTAGCTAGCCGTCTCTAGTTTCGCACGCGAAGTTGGCTGAGGTCCCCTTCCACTTGCGTGCGCCACCTGAGTCTCGGTGCTCCTCTACCGCGCCGTCCCTGCGGTGTGGATTCGAAGATTTTCCGGGCCGGGGCGTTGGTGTCCATCCGCTCTAGATGACCCAGCCATCGTAGACGTTGAGTTTTGACTCTTTTGGCTAGGTCGGTATCGCTGTACAGCCCGTACAGTTCGATGTTATATCTCCTCCTCCACTCTCCGTCTATGCAGACGGGACCGTAAATCGTCCGAAGAATTTTTCTCTCGAAGCAGCCTAAAGTGTTTTCATCCGTCTTTGACAGGGTCCATGCTTCTGCACCGTAAAACAGGACTGGGATGATGAGGGTCTTCTACATGGATCCTCTTCATCAATTGCCTTCTTAGCCCAAAGAAACAGCGATTGGCAAGAGTTATCCTTCGTTTAATTTCAGCGCTGGTGTCATTGTCTGAATTGATAGCGGAACCCAGGTAGACAAAGTCCCTAACTACCTCAAAGTTATAGCTGTCGATGGTGATGTTTTGTCCAAGACGTCGGTGTTGGGTGTCTTTTCTTGATGACAGCATATACTTGGTTTTGCCCTCATTGACTGCTAAACCGATATTCGCCGCTTCCGTCCCAATACTCACGAAGGCTTCACTGACATCACGCTTTGTTCTACCGATTATGTCAATGTCGTCTGCGTATGCGAGTAGTTGAACGGACGGCGCGAGAGTTCTGCACAATTCTCTCAAGTATGATGTTAAAGAAGTCGCATGACAGCGCGTCGCCTTGTCTAAATCCTTTTTTGACATCAAAGGGGTCGGTGAAGTCTTTGCCGACCTTGACGGAACAGCGTGAGTTTTCCATCGTCATCCTGCACAGACTGACGAGTTTGGAAGGGATGCCAAAACTAGACATTGCGCTATATAGCTCGTATATAGCTCTATATATGCTGTCATACGCGGCCTTGAAATCGATGAAGAGGTGGTGTGTATCGATTTGGAATTCCTGGGTTTTCTCCAAGATCTGCCGCAGTGTGAATATTTGATCGATGGTGGACTTTCCTGGCCTAAAGCCACACTGATATGTGCCTATCAGATTGTTGACAAACGGCTTCAGGCGTTCGCACAGTACAGCAGAAAAGATCTTGTATGCTATGTTAAGAAGACTTATGCCTCTGTAGTTGGCACAACTCAGAGGGTCTCCTTTCTTCAGGATCGGGTAAACAATGCTGAGGTTCCATTTGTCGGGCATGCTTTCTTCCGACCATATCTTGCAAATGAGCTGGTGCATGCTCCTAACCAGCTCATCGCCAGCGGATTTAAAAAGTTCGGCAGCTAGGCCGTCTGCTCCGGCTGCTTTGTTGCACTTGAGCTTAGACACAGCTACTTTCACCTCCTCCAGGTCGGGTGGGCGGTATCGTTCGTATGCTTCGTCGGTAACGTCTTCGCCCGGGTTGAATGGTTCGTTCTGCCTGACAGCGGTATTTGGTTCGTCCTCGCCGTTATACAGTCTGCAGAAGTGGTCTTTCCAAATCCTCAGCACCGACTGCGATTCTACAACGATGTTCCCTTGATGGTCCTTACAGGCTTCAGTTCGAAGTTTATACCCTTGGCAGGACCTTTTGATCCTTTGGTAAAACTTTCTAACCTGATTTCTGTTGTAACACCTCTCTATCTCTTCAACCGCGCGCTTCTCGTGCTCTCTCTTTTTCCTTCGGAGAAGCCGGTGTTCCTCATCCTCTGCTCGTAGAGCTCGCGAGCAGCTCTAGTCCTTCTGTGCAGCGCCGCTTTGTATGCTTCCTGTTAAGCTGCATGTGCTTGCCGACATTCATTGTCAAACCAGGGGTTTCGTTGTGGTGGCCGTGTGAAACCCAGCACTTCAGAGGCGGCGTCTCTGATGGCATTTTGGCAATGTTTCCACTGGCTATCAATACTTGATGCTGGCTGCATAGGACTTCGAAGAAGGTTTTGAGAGACTCGGTTGGAGAAGGACCTGGCGATCTCTTGTGATTGTAGTGGGCCGACGTCAAACTTCCTCACAGTATTTCCATTACTTGGCGCTGGTCGGGATATCCGCAGCCGTACCTTGGCTACAACAAGATAGTGATCCGAGTCAATGTTGGCCCCTCGGAAAGTTCGGACATCCATGATACTGGAGGAGTGCCTTGCGTCGATCACAATATGGTCAATCTGGTTGACGGTTGATTGATCGGGAGATCTCCATGTCCCTTTGTGGATATTGAGATGCGGGAACTGTGTACTAGCTACCACAACGTGTCGCCCCGCAGCAAAGTCGATCAGCCTGAATCTTGGGGTCTTAGGGCGCTAAATACAGGCAAGGGAAGACCGGTGTTAAAGTATCCTTTTCAGCTGACATCACTTGTACGAAAATGATGATCGAAATTTCATAAAATTTCCCCCGATTTTCACAAATTTTAATCGATAATTTGACATTTTGTCAAAGCTCGCTCAATTGCACGTTTTTTCAGAGGGAAATTTATGTTTGCTCTCAGTAAAAATCCCATTCCACCTGACACAACCCGCAAAAAATGTTGAAGAAAACAAGTGCCAGTGATTGTGTTCACCTTGGGTGTTTTTTTAAGAAGTTTTCTTTTTTCGTCGGCTCAGCTGCAGTTGCTAGTGGTCTTTTGTTACGGTAACATATTGGTTTCGATTTTGATGCGCGCAGTCTGTCATGCTATTTGTTGTCACTTTTTTTTTAAACTGGCGGACCTTCGTCAGCGCGATCGTGTTCCAGTGTATAAATTTTATCAAAGCCAATATTGATAACGTTTGATCGGCAGGTAAGTGATTAGTTTAAACCAATTTTTCCAAATTCAAGGAGTGCAAATGAAGTTATATATTTGTATTGATTTTGGTATTTTTTACATTTTCAAAGCTCTAACATTTTATTTTTACCAAATAATCTTCAAGTAAATTAGGTAAGGTATTGTTAGAGATTTTAAATATTTTGCTTAGATTTTTATTACCACCAGAATTCAACTTTTTGCGAGCCTCTGATCTTTTATCCAATACGAGCCATCGTTTATGGTGCATACTTTTGGGATATTTTAATCTGACCTATGTAGGTTCTGTTCTGCTTTTATTTGATATTCATATTTGCTTTAAATCCAAAAAACTGACACTATTAAATGTTGAGATATGTGCGTAAGTTATCAATTGAAATTAATAAATTTTTGCCACGCCCACTTTTGGGGGTGTTTTTAAGTATAAACCAAATTTTTAACATGGAAATGCTATCAATACGCGTATATCACTTCTGATAAAAATATGAACAAAAAAAACGATTTTATTAAAAAGGCGTTGTCGCTCTTTTTTTAAGGAAGAAGATTCTTAGCTGACAAATTCTAAATAAAATTAAAGTTAAAAGAAACTGAAATTTAACAACAAAAATTTATGGTCAATTGGGATGGGATATCCCATCGATTCGTGTAAGCGGATTCTAACCCTCCTACTAGTTTTGGTTTAATATTTTTTTCTTAAGAAAATCTGTTGTGTTGAAATCATTTACTATTTCAAAACTGATAAAGATAGTTCTTTTTCAAAAGATGTTATTGTCGTTTCGAAAGTAAAGGGAAGGACATACGTTTTCTTGGCCCTTTGCACTATTTTTAAAATTTAAAACCCATGAAACAGCAATTTCGATTTCTTTTTAAACCATCTGCGCTAGCATTTGGCACTTTTCTTAAACTTTGTGGACATATATTTCTCAGGAAACGGAAAAAACATGCTGTTTTTATTTCTTTTTTTTTAAATGGCCTTAGGTTAGAAACGGCAATTGAAATTTTTTTTAATGCAGGTTGCTGTCTTTTTGTACGCTCTGTGCTTTTTAACCAATCTTGAAAGAGATTGCTTTTACCGTTAATAAACTAGAAGATTTAAAAAAATTGTTTTTCGAAAATGCTTTTATATTTTTAAGTTAAAACTCAGAAGGATTTGAAACTTTAAAATTCGCTAAAATTTTCCTTAAAATTTTGGAAAATTTCTGATACGTGTGATTGTTATACCCGACCCAGTGTATAGAAATTTTAGTGCATAGTTTGTAACACAGTAAAATAATCATCGTAGATCCATAAGACCTTTTAGAGATATGATCGAGGCCGACAGGTGAAGCGATTAAGCCACGTCCATCCGTCCGTCTGTATCTGAAGGTTTTAGGTCTTCAAAATCAAGCTAGAGCGCTGAAACTTGGTACACGGCTTGGTTCTTCTGTTGCACAGACAAAGTGTGAAAATTGGCTCACTCCGTCAAAGGCGTCCACTACTGGCCTCTATTTCACATTGTCTTTCAAAATGCATTTTGGTCAAGTTAGACAAGGCTTAGGAACTCAAATTTTGGTATGTATTGAGCAATATTTGCCCAAGACCTTTGACATGGCAACAATTGGACCGCCCACAATATCGACCATTCCCACTTTTAACATGTTAGATCTTTAAAAAACCTAATTTCTCGGAAAATTTACTGCAAATCGAAAAAAAAATTATATGACAAATGTTAAAGATATTGCTATTTCTAAAACTGTTTTTTTTTTCTGAAATAATTTTCACTTTTGTGTACTTTTTCATAATTCTAATAAAATTACAATTAACTGATTTTAATTTTTAGCCCAGGCCCACGTTTGGGGGCGTAGCCTATACAAATATTATATTAATTCGTGCCACACAAACGGGAGGACACGCGTACTTTCATTCATTTTTGCGATTTTTTTTCGAAAATGCGTTAAATTCGTAAATTTAAAAATGAGTTTTCAACTCATCTTTTCTTAAAAACCTTTCAATATTTTCAAGAAAAAGGTTTTTTTCGTTAAAGCTCAGTATTTACTTAACTTCTGTTTTGTTTTTCTGGCTCCTGTCTGCCAAAGTATTAAAAAGCAATTAGCCCACTTTCCAATGGAACTTTGAACTGTTATTAAACCGTTAGGTTAGGTTAGGTTGATGGATAATTATTCCAAGGCATCATTGACAATATTTAGGACTACCAGTACTAGGGAACCTTTAAAGCCAGGCTAAAGTGGCTAAATGCCTTTGCCTATTATCAGAATTTTAACTTATGCGATGGCTTTTATGAAGTTTATAGCTATCACCCCTATGTTCCCCTTAGCGGCTAACGACACGCCTTTACTGGGTAGCTCGTAAGGTTTCTTTGAATACAACTCGCTCGCGTACCGAGCAGCACATTCCGACCAAAAACCGTTTGTATTCTAACTCCTTTAACCTCAAATAAGCACATGGAAATAGGACCACGGGGAAACAACTCGGAACAGTTTGAGGAGACCAAGAAGTATCAGCTCTATGCGTGGCTTGTTCTCAAATAAGAGGTTTATTTTATTTTGAAAAAGTCGGTTTTTATAATTGCCTGACCAGACTCTACAGCCACTACACACATACGGTAAATCTATATATATATTCGGAAAATGCCTGGTCATTATATATTCCATAATATAATAAAAGAACTGCATCCGCTTGGTGCATCCAATTAGTAGCACCAACCCTCGAAAACAATACCAATTTGAATGTTCAAATTTATTGCGGTAATGACAGCCCATTAACGCATGAAAAGTCCTCCAACCGAATCGAATCAAATTCTACAGCAGTAATTTAGAACAATCAGCATACACTGGTGTGAAGCAATAAAAATTTAACTTTAGGACTTTGAAGTGAAATTACAATGCCATACTGGTGAACACAGAATTGTGTCCGACCACCCGGCTACCACTTTTTGCCAATTAAGAGAGCAATCCTACTTTGCGGTCGCCGAACAAAATGCACAATATATACTGAGGTCCTGCGAAAAGATTGTGCTGCCAGTTTTTTTCCCTGTTTTAACACCCTCTCCATTAATTGGTCAAGTGCGTGTGGTAAATGGTCGTGTGTTCACCCTAAATGCGGCGCTGCAAGCGAAATGTAATTAATTTTACATTCTATCAGTTGGACCAGTCCTGCGTGGGCCTACATAGGCACACACATGCCTATCCATGAATAACTTTACATTAACCGTGTGGAAAATTTGCATTTTGTGCACCAGCACTGGCGTAGGCCTAAAAGTTTCACAAAATAAATTTCGAAATTAAAATAAACCAGCATGCGGTAGGTCCTACTCATGTATGAGTACGAAAACCGCTGCTTCTTTGTCGAGGGAATAGAAGGGGGCGTTGTGGAAAACCTTCAAAGTCGAGCTCCCGCACGCATGGATCAATTGGCGAAATTTCATACATTAGTTTCTATGAAAACAAAAGCAATAGTTTACCTTACAAAACGCTAAAGGACCCCTTTTTCACTACCGAGCTAATGAACCCACCTTATGTTTGTACCACCACCTCCCAGGAGGCACCCAAGTCATGTAGTCATATCTATCCCGCACTAATGGTATCCCTATCCTTTCAAGCGTACAGGAAAATTCAATTAAGCCAAAACTCAAAGCCATTTAGCTGCTCCGTGTGCATAAACCTTTAAATATAAAAAACCAGACACCCAAAAACTCCTAACAGGGCAGACCACAAATGTCTTAGGAGAATGTACCTACCCGAAATCCACAGGCCTTTCACGCGTTTTAGGAGTCTCAAGGCTGTGGCTGCCATTAATGTTTGCCACGAAACTAAAACGGCATAAGTTATTAATATGGGTTAATGACGCAGGCAACCGAGGATAAAAGGGAGATATATGGATGCGATTTCGTCTTTTAATGGAGTACAGTACACAGAGCATACTCCATTCCATACTACTCGTAAACAGCATGAGAGCCTGTTCTCGGCGAAGTGTATTCACAAAACTCGAAATGCATTCAAAGTGGTTCTGTGTGGTTTCGTAAAGTAAGACGAGGAATTCAAATGGAGAGCCGAAATGGCTTTTGTGTGGCACTTACTACCGGAAGATTTCAAAGTAAATGCGGCCTACTTACGATTTATGTCGGTGACAGTGTTTAGGTTAAAATTTATATCAATGGAACTTTGTCGCAATGTTATGCAGTATGCAGGTGAGAAGCCGAGCTGGATTGCAGTTGAAGGACCGGAACGAGGCCATATAGATTTCCCTCTGAAAGTGCTACAATACTTATAATCTAATTAGATTTTGCTTAGAAAAACCCAAACGATGTTATCTCACACGAAAAAGCTTCAAAACTGGGTAAAATCTGTGAGTGACGTGTATAATAAGATGAAGGTCATAGAACCTTCTAAATGGCCTTAAGGTTATAATTAAGGTTTATAATTATTTCATGAACATAAAACGGCTGTGAAAGGTTAAATTGCATGACAGATTTTTCAAATTTGAATACATATATGTAATGTTTTGACAACTCGATTTTGTTTTTCGATTCAAACCGAGTTAACGCAACCGAATAAAGCTTTAAGCTGAAAATAGTTAAGGTACCAATCGATACAAGCCCACCTCGATTTCATCCTTTTAGAGACCAAAACAAAAATATAAAAAAAATATTAGAAAAAGAGGAAAACTACGCGACGCGACGGCATCGACTCAAAATAGTCAAATGAGGGAACTTCACTGCTCATGGGTAGAAACTTGAGCTGGTTGGGAGACTGAGGGCCACTTTCCACGAGCGACAACTTTCGTCCTAGGTCACACCCATAGGACCCAATGTTTTTCGAGCCTATCTCAACTGCCGACGGCGACTGTTTTGTCACTCGTTGAATAGACCCTAACATCCACCGGACACTAATCCACGATTAAGACAAATCTTCTCTAATTTCCCCCCTAATCCGAAGACTTACCTTAAGAATTTAAGTTTCTTTAAGAACAGATTAAAAATTTATCTCGTAATAAATTTCTGGAATTCTTAGATCCCGTCAATTCTCAAACAGAAACTTAAAGAATTCTACGTATTCTGTAATCTGACGAAGAAAATCAAATAAAACTTCTATTGACAGCTGAGCTTCATCAACTTTGCTGTATTCGCTGTATTGGGTTAAAGGACACGCAGAATGGTTGATGTTTATAAAAAAGCGGATGTCATTGGACCTGTCAGGCAAAATCAGCATCAACAAAAATGTCACATGTTAGGATGGAACACATCAACATCAACCATTCAGGCGTAGGGCCTAAACGCTGTCTGTTGATTAGATAAATTAGGTTGTATTCGGCTGGATTGCTTGTCAAAACTGGAAGCATGTTTCAAGTTAATCATCATTGTCAGTGCAGTACGTTTGTGTGAAGTAAGGCGGCTTGATGTGGCTAGAGGTGAGAAAATAAATTTGTAATTTAAAACACACAGAGTTCAAGGAGTCATGAGGAAGAAGAAGAAGGCCTCCTTTGTGTGGTTTCAAAAAAGGGAGGGATTTCAAAAGGGATTAACTTCTCGAATCCAATTGCACTGAAGCGCTAAGAACTTGCAAACTTTCAAGCAGTTATGCCAAGGTACAGCGACTTTAGATTGGCGTCCAGGATTAGAGATTTGTGAAGAGGGTGTCAATGGCTAACACGTGTCATTAAGGTTGCCTGTAAGAGAGGGGAAGAGCCTAGCGATTGGCAAAAAGGTTTATCTAGCCATTGTTAGAGAAAAAGCCGGCTGGCTTGGCCAGGCAGAAGCACAACTGACCAGCTTTTGCACACTATCTAGAAACTACGCGAATCGAAGTGATCACGTCGCGAACCTGGAATGATCTAATAGTTTTTAATTATTTATTATTTAATTATTGCACCAAACATTATAATTGATTTTCAGCAACAGTCGAAAAGATGTGTGCCTGGGTGGACTTTCTTGGCAACACCCACTGCAGAGTATTCAGAATGCTAAGATCGTTAAATGAAACACACCTTGATCAAAAAAATGGGGTTAAGACCAACTAGTAGGCGGGTTACAATCAGCTTACGCGAATAGATCAATACCCCACCCCAAGTGACCCCTGTCAAGCACCTTATCGCGTTATAAATCTTGATTGTTAAATTTTTTTAAATTTATTTGCATTTAAAATTTATCGGCTGAAATTCTCCTTCCCACATGGGGGCGTTTTTAATATAAACTTTGATTTTTTTAATGCCTATCACAACACACAAAAATAAGGATACAGAACACCAAATTTCAGCGTCCTACGACAACTTTGATTTTTCATGCTAAAATAAAATTATTGAAAATTTTTTGAAAAATGAAGAGTTGAAAATAGATGACGTTTTTCGAAGTGTTTGTGGCCATAACTTTTGAACGACTTGGTCCACAAAGGCATATAGAACACACGTTTAAAGTAACTTATCATTTTTCTAATTTTTTTTGAAGCGATCTCGTTCGGATTTAGTTTAAGTACCAATCATACAAAAAGCAAGCAAGTTGCGTTAAAAAAAATTTAATTATCGTTTCCAACCTAAGTTTCTCTAAGCCTATTTTAAAGACGAAGCAAAAAAAGGAGCTTCTTCTACCGTTTACTCAAAAACCTTTGCCCATGGAATTTAAAATAACAGCCGATGCTGGCGCTGTGGTGGTGGGGAAACTAACGGGAATTGAAAAAAATTCAAAATAGTTGTATTATGGATTTAAAATTCAAGAAATTTGCAAAAGGCCCAAAGAATGTATGTCTGGCCCTGTATCTGCCAAACGGTATACAGTATAATTTTTAAGTAAATAACAGACATAGTCCATCTTCCGAAATTTTATACAAAACTATAGCAAACTGCGAATATAAAAAAAATGGGAGGATTTGACTAAAAATCGAAAAAAGCATTTTCGAAACCCATTTTTTAAAGGGTACTGGTCCCTTAACGATTATTGCGATTTTCTTTGAATTTTTCTGAAGTATGTAACGTTTACAAGGTTTACAAGCTAATTGCATAAAATAGTTTGAAAATTACCGTTTCCATCCACAAGTTTTTAAGCATGTTTTACCGTTTTCTTAGAAATCCATGTCCGCATAATTTATGAAAAGTGGCGAGGCTAGCGCAAGTCGTTGTTTAATATAAAAAATCTAATGTTTGCTGGAAAAAAATTAAAATTGTTTTTTATATAGATTTTAAATTTTCAAAATTGTAAAAAAAGGCAAAGAATACGCATGTCCTTCACTCTATTTTCGAAACGGTAATAGGTCGGTAATCTTTAGAAATTCGATACAAAAACTATAATAGTTTTTAAATAGTAAATGGTTTTCTAGATAAGCTTGAAAATGTTTAAGTTGACTGACTAAAATGATGCTGCTAAGCATATATGCACAAAGGCAACTGGTTTTACTTTTACCAAATACCACTTAAGCACAACCACATGAACATTAACTAACACAACCGTTTTGAAAATAAAACAATAAACTTATCACAGTTTGCTTATTTCTTTAAATATAAAAATTAAAGAAAAGTTTTCTGTCACCCTTTTGTTTGTTTAAAAAAAATTAAAAAATCACTCACTGCAGTTTGAAAAGGGTATATAACAGAGTGTGTAATATATTCAGAAACAATTTTAAAACGTTAAAGTAACCTGAAGCTCCAATCAGCCTTATGGAAAGCTCTTCTATCAGCTAAGGACCTAGTGATACCCATATCTACTAAAATCCGTAGAATAAATCAGCAACCGCCCTGGATCCTTGAGGGGCACTTGGTTAACAAAGACCTTTGCCAGTATGCAAAATCTTCCACCAGCCATGACATTTATGAGGCTTTATACACAAGCATCGCCAACGAACACAAGTCTCTCGGCTGGAATCTCCTTTCACCTTTTGTGAAAGCGGGTCAATGCTCTCCAAAAGACTATTAACAGACTTTTCTTTAACTTTTACTGCAGAAGCTTTTGCTCTTCTTAAAGCAAGTAATTGCTCAAAAAACAAGAAGACTGTTATATTTTCTGACAGCCTATCCACGTTATCCGCTCTAGAAAATATAACAAATTCCACCGAAATTATCGTAACGATCGTGACCTGCTAAAAACAAACAGTAGCAGATTGAAAATCGTTTGGGTTCCCGGACACACTGGGATTCGAGGGAATGAGGCGGTTGACATGGCAGCCAGAAGAGTAAAAGAAGAGCCCTCTCTTACATTCTACCAATTTAGCAAAAAGAACATTAAGAACTATCTCCTCGTAAATTGGAAACTTAAGAAAAAAGACGCCTGGGCTAACTACAACCACTCATACAAAAACATCAACCCACATGGCACAAAAGCAATCTAGCCTAGCGACATCTCTCGTAAAAATTTACAATCTCTCATAAGCACCTTTTCAACAGGGGAACACCTGCAATTTGCCATCTTTGTGAAGAACAACAAACTCTAACCATGGCTCATCTACTTTCCTGCACAGTCTTTCCTGCACAGTCTCTCTTATCTTTTATCCAATATTAACTTTAAGTAGTAGTAGTAAGTAATTTTATTTCGTATGGTAATTTGCATTTGGTGAGCCACCGAGCAGTGTACATTCAGAGATTTGATATAACAACTACATCATTCTACTGAACAATTATTTTAAAAATGCAAAAAAAAGATAAGGAACATACATAATTTGAGAAATAACAAACAAAAGGAAAATACGACTAAAACCTTCAATACAAAAGCAAAAAAATAAAAAAAAACAAGAAGAATAAATACTAAATAATAAATGCCATAAATAATAAATACTAAATAGTAATTAATAAATAATAAAAAATAAATAATAAATAAATAATAATAAATAAATAATAATAAATAATAAAGAATAAATAATGAATAATAAATAAAAAATAAATTAATAAATAGTAGATAATAGTCAGTGAGAAACAGAAACAAAGTTAAACATTTAGTTGGTTTAGTTGGATTCTCGGATAACTGATAATTGCAATTCATGCTCGACGGTCAACCCAACGGTAACAGCATTGGGTTCTGGCTGCACTAACTTCCAAGTCGAAGTCCTCGCATGATAAAATGCTGTTAAAGCCTGAACTTTGCTACGAAACTTTCCAGTTGTATTGATACCACGGGCAATCTGTTAGGTGGTTGTCAAAAATCAAGCCATATGATAGTTGAAACAAATATGTTTTATTCGTTGCATTTATTTGCGCACTCTAAGTAGTGATTTTGTCAGCTTTCAAGAACCCTTATGGATGCAGAAAGAAAAAAAATTGCCTCTAAGTTACTCTTCGTTCAAATTTAAATTTAGTTTTTCCAAAGCCTTAAAATTCAGCCTCATGAAAATTATTATAAGCGTCATCTGATACACATTTGCATCGCCTTCTTATCCCTGAAATTATAAGGCCATTCCATAAAAAAAAAACAAAGCCCGTCCACGTCCACCAGCAACAGCGTGTGCTAATGAATTTATTTGAAGTGCAAACTTCCCGACACTGATTGTGTGCGTTTATTGTATCTTTATTATACATCTACACCACCTTTCGCTGAGATTAATTAAAACTGAAATAATTTATATTCCATTTGGAAAGGACCTTTACATAGTCCCACCACATATACACCGCTATGAAAAGCACAGAAGAATGTCAGCCCAGCCGAGTACCTAGAATAGAAATTGTAAATTCATTAGCTCCTTCTCAGCCTTCGATTTTACTAGTCTTTGTGGGGTCGTTCGCCTTGATTGCAAAAACCTCACCTTCATCTCCCTTCTTTGCATAGGCCTCACGAAGCCGAGGGATATAATTGTTACAAATATCCTTTCCGCCTCTAGTTTTCTCCGTCTTGAGTGTGTGCTTGCATTTGTTTGCTTTCACCAAACACAAACAATAACTAATCCATAATTTTTCATTTATTATTCTACCCACGCTGCTGTTGCATGCGGATGAATCCAAAGCCGCCGCCCCCACTACTATACCACCCAGGGAAAGGACCTCACTTAATATGGCTGAATATTAATTAGTCAGGCATAAACAAAGGAAGTATGTGAGGCTGGTGTTTGGTCTCTTCGGAACTCAAGGAACTATACCAGACACAGTTCGGCACACATTTTCTCATATCCGTGTGCTTCTGTGTGTATCCACTCCACATCCTGTGCCACTGGGTCTGGCAGTGGAGTACAAGATACTCCTCCTGAAAGGTTATTAAATTTATATTTTCCGGGCAAACATATAACGAAAACCTAAGAGCAGCAATGTAGAGAGCAAGACTGAGAGTATAGACCCAATAATAAAGGATAATGGATTCCACGTACCGGTGGTGCTGAGTCCTGAACCCACATGACAATGGCAGAATGTGTTTCCCCTCACCCCCATAGAAATCATCTATGTAGCCTATGCGAAGCCACTGGTAAAGAATTAAAACTACAAAAAGAATGTAATGAACTTAATGCCGCACCATAGTCGTTGGAGGAACACCAGCTCACCATCCAGGACGATGAAAATAAAAACTTTTGTTTACAACCCAGACCGAGAGATATGTGTCCTGGTGAGCTTGCGAACTCGATTCGATCCATTTCTTTGTACGTACGATGATATCCACTTGTACCGCACGGTTGGGTAATTACTCAGCACATTTTGTGCTCCTTTTACGGGTCGTATAGTCTGGATTGCGGTCTGGTATCGTTCCCGGACCACCACAAGACCATTTTCTTGCAAGACGGACAACAATGGGTGCGACAACTCCCTAAGGAACTTAAACTTGCGGATCAGAATCGGATAATTCGTACATGAGCATGAGCGACTAAAAGCTATAGGAAAAGTCCTTTATAGGAGCGAAAGGAATTTGTCATGGCCGGGGATGTTGTTTACAATTTAAGGATAAACAGCGGAAAAACTTAAGATGGGGTTATAAAGGATTTCTTTAAGTGATGTCGATTTATGGCATTAGATGATCAAAGAGGCTAACATTTGTGAATAGATTTTTTCTTTCGGTTACAAGGGTTGAAGGATGTAATGGGGCATTGGATATCATTCCACTTTGACTTTCAATAATTAGTTCTTAGAATTGATAGGATTATTATAAACGAGCGCTAAAACTTGCCATAATTGACATTTACGAAGAGCCGGCTGGTACACAACCGTTAAGAATGCACTTAAAGCAAAGTTAAAAAATTACTTAATGAAACATCTTTTGTTGATGCCTTGCGAAGACCCTCAGCTTCTTCTATTCTCTACTCGTCAAGGTCGACAAGTTTCTATGCGATTGGGTTGAACAAAAGCTAAGAAGACTAGCGATGGTCTACTGATTCACCAAAAGGTTGTGCCGATGATTTGACCTCTTTCTTCCCGCTGACACTTTTGCTTATAATGACTTAAGATTCGATCCACACAAGCATTTGAATCTAAAGTCATTAAAGATTTCCAGTACAATATCCGACAGTAAAAGCCGACCGACCGCTCTGTGTATGTCCTCATGCTTGACAGTCTTTTTTTCAATGCTGTGCCACGTAATTTGGGCAGATTTGAAGAGTTTTAACACTTGTATTGCTCGGATGACAGAGAGTTCAATCGGATGACAGAGAGCTTACGTACAAATATTCAGCTCTCAAGCTCAAAATTTACGGAGGGACATCGCTCATTCGACTCAGAACTCGGTCTCGATCATATGCTTTTAAGGTCTTGGGGATCTATTGCTATTATTACTCTATGTTACATTTTCGCCTGTATCAAACTTAATATACTTCATTCCTATGAAATCATTCGTCTAAAATAAGCACGAAAGACTCCTGTGGAATAAAGGCTACGGTCTCGTCGACTCATTCACCGGCCGGCCTTCGGCCTCACATGCAGGTGCTCAGGACACAGCTATGCGGCGTACGTCCAATTTTAAATTCTGTAAAACCCCGCGATTTTAGTTTTCTTTTCTAATTTTTTTTGTGTTGTGGTTTTGGGCGATAAGACTATAGGCTTTTAGTCATGTCACTCAAATTTAAAAATGTCAACGCCCAAAAAAATTTCTTAACAATTTTTTGTTGTGAAAAAATCGTCAATTTGAGCGATATTACCTACATTTCATTTGGGCTTTGTGATGCTACCATTTTGAAAAGCGATGTGTCGCTTTTTTGGGCGTTGTGACGTTGCAAAATTTCAAAATTTGGGCGTTGTGGATTTTGGAGAAAAGATCTATCGCCGTGTGTGCTTCACAAAAAGCAAAATATAAACAAACTTTCTACACTCTGCAGACGATTTTTTTTAATTTTCCTCTCTACGTTTACGAGTGTGGCAGAACCTTCAAGAGAAGAGAATTCTTTAATCTTTATGGCTTGGTACTTAAAAATTGCCTTGCATGCATCAAACACAAGCTCTTTCCTTTTCTTGCTCACATCTAGTGCGATTTTATCAGATCAAAGTAAAATTCAATGAATTTTCTGGGAGCACCAAGCGACCAGAATGAGTAATAGGTAACTTATCTCCATAAGTTTTCTTTCTTCTTTGGTCTTTTCCACATACGTTTGCTTGCGCTAAACAGGTTTTTGACTCCGCCCTTCACGTAACGGAACTTTCGGGGATGTATGAGGTACAAAGGCCCTTCATGGTCCACATGGCCCTTCACATCCATTTCGGGGATGTATGAGGTACAAAGTTTTAAGTGCGTGCATGTTGGACACAGATTACCTGTCGTAAGTTTTTCATTTTTCGAATAAAATAAAACTAATTTCGATCAAATAGAAAGATCATTATGGTCTTTACTCCAGTTTATTGATCGACGTGTGTTTCGCTCAACGACCTTGGCCTCTGACGCTCATCAGTGGGTGTAGCCAAGATCGTCCACCCAGACACACATTTTTCGGCTAATGTCGAGCATTTACTTATAAAACTAACTACCAAAAAGGTAGTGTGAATTATAAAAACCAAACACGGATGTTCAATTCGAACATATTCTCATACTAAAACTAATTTCGTTTGAGTCGTTATAAAATGGGTTGGCTTTAATGGCGGGTTAGTTCGAGTGGTTGACATGTAATGTGACTTTGTGAAGGGCAAATTTGACATCAATTAATCTTTCGTTAAAAATACACAAATTAATTCACAATAGCTATCTAATTCATAGATTATTATTAATTGTGATACATTTTACCGAAAGTTCAACTGTGTAAATATTGCAGTTTCTGATTCCCGTTTGCAGTTGCGTTTTTCAGTTTGTGTTTTTTAGAGCGCTTTGAAGTTTTCATGATGCGGTGTGACTTTTGGAATTTTTGTTTTTCCGTTTGCGATTGGCAATATGCGTTTTACAATGTTTTGCAATGCTTGTATTACCTAAATTTTCCACCTTACGTGTTGCATCGTCAGTGCGTTTATTGCGTTGGATGTTTTTGGTATTTTGAGTACGTTAGGGGCATTAACTGTCATTGTCTGTTAATTTTTGCAGAAAGAAATTGTTGGGAAAGTACATTAAGAAAGTACATATTTTTAAATTTTAATATGATTGCGAAAATAGTACGCTGATAAAAATACATAAATAATATCAAAATTTTTCTTTAAGTCCACTTTTACTATTTTAATGACACAAATTGTTCATTAAAATTTATTTATGTCAGTAAAATAGTAAAAAGTGCAATTAAAAAATTGTTTTAATATAATTTATTGTTAGTTAAAAATTGACAATTCAAAGCGACAATTCATCCTACGGTTTCCCATAAGAGAAAAAGCCAGTATTGTTTGCTCCGTGTCGTGTTAATATCAGAGAATACAACTTTTAATGTTGTAATCCAATAAGAGTTCAATTTATCAAACAATAATATCCCCTTCCCTAATTACAGGTCTTATTGGAGCTATGGATGGCCATACTTGAAACCTTATGTGGCGTATTAGGTGCAGTTCTTTTCCGTTTAATTGTATTTGGTTCTGTTGTCGAAAATCTTAACAAAACATTAAGCTACACCACCACGTTAAAGTGCTGACAAACAAATCCTTTCAAGTATTTAAAAAGTTGTTCCGCGTGACACAAGTTTATCTGTTTGGCCCACGTCTTTAATTTATTTCTTTTCCTAGTATACAGTTTTTATATTTTCTGAAAAAAAGGTTGTCTTATTACCGCAGCAAAATTAAAAATTTTTGCATTAGCCAATTTAACCTGTAATTTTTAGGAAAGATTTTTTTCGTTAACCTTTTTCTCTTTTTTTTTAATTCTTTGTTTTCTCAAAAGCATAAACTTTCCTTACCACAACAAATTAAACAAATAATTATCTGATTAGTTCTTTATAAGATTCTAATGTTCATTTAAACTGAATCTTCCCCTTTGCAATGGCCTCTTACTCACCACCCCTCTTGTAAGTGTAATCTTTCCACGTTCAGGAGAAAACAAAAACCTTCTTAATTGTCACCTTAATCTATAAATCTTCCTTCGGCCTTTTACCAAAGACAAGCAGGCAAACCCAACCCATGTGACACAGTCGGAAATTAATCCCCTTCACTCCATCTTCTTCGAAGCAACTTGACATTAACGCCATAACTCAATCAACCTCCCTTAGAAAAGCGCACAATTCTACTCCCGCACGTATAAAATAAAAACCTAAAGCAGATTGCTTATTACCCGACTTTCAATCCAAGCCACCTTTTCGGACCGAAAAGCCACGCACCCTCCAATGGCTCGATGCCCCAGAAACATACAGTTACCAAATTGTGTGCCACAGCCAATTCCATGACAATTCACTGACTCGGAAAGGAGGAAATATTCTCGCTGTCTCTGCGTTGAGTTTGATTTTCGGTATTTGGAAGTCCCCAAAGACCGAGGCTACGACACGACGACGCCAAGACACCTGCAACAAAAGTTATTTTTCGGGCTGGAAATTTCTAACCACGGGGGAGAACAGGTCTGCTGTAACCACTCGCTCATTATTAAGCAGAAAGTAATTTTATGCCAATAAAACAGATTAAGCTACAGCCGCAAGGACGAGACATAGTTCCTTTTATCCGTTTGGGTTAAAAAAGTTTTTTTTTTAAGTCTCCTCCCACAACAAAACCTTAGAGCATGAGTAAACCCAATTTTACAAAAGAAAACAAAAAATAATTATCTCTTGCTACCCGCCGCCCCGATGGAGTGCAACAAAGGAGCTGCACAAGGACCCATCCCCAACCGTGCTATGAAAAAAAAGCGAGCGAATATCCTTCCTGTCGTTTCAAGTCTCAGAGAGCATGTTCTGTGGCGGTGCCGCCATTCTTTGTACTTTGTGCGGCTTCCTTATGCCTGATGATTTGCCTTTTCTCTCATTGAATCAAGATGCCACAGCACATGTAGGGCGGGTGCTACGCGCCACCATACACAGCGCAGACGATAGGGCAGTGGGGAGACGACGACTCGGGATTCAGGACAAAATGTATGTCCTAGTTAACTAGATGTGATAGGAAACAGTGTTGCGCTCTCCCGAAATTAATGGCAACCAGTTAGGCATTATTCCAGGAAAATATACGAGAGGGTGAACGGAACGAAAAAAAGGAAAATGCTAACCGAGGATATACACTGACTTGCACATGGTACCAAGAAACCTTGGCTTTTGTTTCCGTCTTGGCATTGCCTCTGGTTTTCTTCTCGTTTCATCTTCATCCTGTTTTTCTGTGTCACACGGTCCATGCGGTTGTAATCCAAGCAAGAAGAATAACAACGCAGCAGTAGCACAAGGACACCAAGGATACGCAGAGAGGGAGGACAAACGGAGTATATGTACAGCGAAATAATCTGCATCTTAAATTGGAACAAAGTTGATACGGCATCGTTAGAAGATTTTAATAGGTTCTAACTGAGTGAAGCCATCCTTGTTGGTTAGACAGCGGAACACGCTTCATGCATATGCGGGCGGTGGAGCAGCAGCAGAAGCGTTGCCATCAGGGGCTGAGTATTGTTAGAATTTCCATTTGCAGACAATTATTGTGACAGTTGGGAATTGGATTTGATTTCAAGCAGATGTGCTGTTGTGCAAAAGCTGTTCTGTATATTGTCATGTGCGCAGAATGGCGAAGTGAGTTAGTGTTGGAAGGAAATTAATTGCTCTGAATAAATGGGCGGATCTGTTTGGAACAAAGTACAGGCAAGAATTAAAAGCAAACTTGACTTGAAAGTAGGTATCAATAGGCATGATATCCCTGGTTCGCAATTTTGTAGCTGGAGAGAAGTAGTTTTATATGACTATTGTGGAAAAACACAAGGAACTGAAAGCAAGCAAAAACAGCCTTTCAACTTTTGTGCCCATACCTGCACGAATTAATTAATAAAATATGTCCGAAGTAATAATATGTCCGAGAATAAGAATTCTTCTTGGTTTGCGCGAGAGCGTCAGAGATTCCAGCAAAGAATATATAACGTTTT
Source organism: Neoascia interrupta (assembly GCA_947623515.1). Taxonomy (NCBI): domain Eukaryota; kingdom Metazoa; phylum Arthropoda; class Insecta; order Diptera; family Syrphidae; genus Neoascia; species Neoascia interrupta. The sequence goes on from OX392463.1 coordinate 134,126,457, forward strand.
CCCTAAAATAACTTAATTCCTCGATTTGAAACATTCTTTAAAATTGTAAGGACTTCATGCCGGTCTACCAAAACCGGTTCTTTCCATATTTACGAAATTTAAAATATGTACCCTACTGCCTTCCTTATTAACCCTGTTACACTAAAGGGACCTGCTAGTTGGCCAAAACTTTAACATTGTAGGTACCCTACCTATATAATGTCAATGATTTGTAGAAGTCACTCCCTACACATTAAAAAAAAAATTACCTATAAGCGGATGTCTTCTTACTACACTCAAAAATTATAAGAATTTAATATTTTTGCTTAACAATTTTCGTAGGTTTAGATAAACTTAATATGTCCAAACTGTAAAACAAGAACTTATATTGTCAAAAATCTGAAATGTCAAAGCTTAAAGAATGTGAATTGTTGCCCCAGGAACAACAATTTGTCGTGAAAATGCAATCAATAAAATCATATGGCCAAATTTGAAAATAACTTAAACAGTGAAAACTCTTACTTAAACGAAACAAATAATTTAGAAATCGACTATTGGCTAAGAAAAAAAATTAGACCCTTAATAGAAAAATAAATTGTTGACACAAAAAAGAAAAGTCAAAAAATTTACATTTTTAAATTACAGTTTGGCGGCAAGTCCTTAAGAAGTCGATGGTTGACTATCTAGATATTCAGTAATGTATGCTTTACTAAACTGAGAAAAGAAAAAAAAAAAAGGATTGACCTGGCTTTGAACCCAGGTCCTTCCAATTGTCAGAACCCCTCTGTCATATAGAGAGCTTTAAAGGCCTATTTGTACTCTCTGCATAAATAATGCACATAAACTAATAACATGAAAACCTGTTTCTTTAAAAAAAAATCCCATCAATATAAAATATATTCAAACACGGTAAAAGAAAATAATCTGTCGATTGCAATTTAAAATCAGTGAGTAAGTGCAACAGTGCGTATGTAATAGCTTAACAGGTAGAAGCGGCATACCCTATCCCTACTTCTTTTCCTATTGATATTTTCCTTTCAATTCCTTTTCTCCTTTCCATTCCTATCTCCTCTCCATTAGTATATTTTCTTGATTTCCATCTCCGTCCCGTTACCATTCATGCATCATTTTAAATAGAAAAAAACATTTTTATTCCTTATAAGTTTTTGTTAAATTAATTTTTTTAAGAGGCGTGGGATGTCCAACTCATTACACCAAAAAACAATATTAGCATAGAAATATCCAAGTTTGCGGCTAAGATTTACGCAAAAATATAATTTTTTTGGTTCAAATTCAATAATTTTGTGAAATTGACCTCTATAGATGGGCGTGGCAAAAAACTTTTGAAGAACGAAATCTAAAATATTGTCCGGTGTACTTAATGTGCTAAATTTTATTTCTTATTCTTTCCCATTAAAGCTTAAAAGCAGTCGAAATCAATGTTTTTTGGAAAATTAAAGGTTTTTTTTTTAATTCTGCCGCTAAATGTGGGCGTGGCCCAAAACTTGGTATGAACCAAATGTAGAACCAAGTATTTGCAACATAAAATATTAAGGAAAAATTTTCCGATTTGAAACCAAATATTGAATAAAGTGCATTTGAAGGTTTAGTTTTCAAATCGAAGCCACGCCCACTAGGGGCGGTCTGCCAATTTCCTTTTTAGTTTTGATATCAGCTTTTAGTGACGTCTTACAGTTTTGAAAGCACTGGAGATAGTTCCACATTTAGACCGATTGTGGGCGTGTCTGTGGGAGAACTTTATAAAATTTTAAGACTTGTATTGCTTCGGATGACAGAGAGCCTAAGTAGAAAATTCCAGCTTTCTATTTAGCTCAATTTAAGGCCTCATTCAATCAGAATTCGGTCTCGATCATATGCCCTCAAGGTCTTGGGGGTCTATCGTTATTATTTCTCCATGTTACATATTCGCCTGTATCAAACTTAATATACTCCATACCTGTGGAATAGGGTATAACAATTCAAAATCCCAGACTGCATATTATTTTATTTGTTGGTTACTTTTAGACTTATTATTGCCGAGGGCAACAAATATTAAAATTGTTTAAATTTTCGCCCAGTCAGGTCGAAGGTTTTTCATGGTAAGAAGGTATTTCAAGTTTGTAACACGGTGAAGTAATAGTAAATCCTCAGTTAAGGAGCTGAAATTTCGTCCGTATGTATTCTGTCGCCCAAATAGCCAAGAATTGTTTAAATTTTTGAAATCCGCCCTCTGACACGCCAACAATTGGTATATATATGCAGCTGCTGTAACTGCATTCAAAACTGTAAGACGTCGTAAAAGGGTGGAGTAGTAATACGTTTACATCGAGCCTTATTTCAGCTATTAAGCTAAATTCAACTTTTCACCATAAATGTTCAGCGTTTCGCCATATAAATATTTTCAGGATTTATGTTGAATTTCAGTTAAATTCTGAATTTTGCCTGGGCATTTAGAAGTTTGTCGAGTGTGGCTCATGTTATTGTTGAAACTAAAAATAAGAAACTATTGAGTGTAAAAAAAATAAAAAACCATATTAAAAGAAAAATCTTGAAGAAAATAATGATGATTTGAATAAAAAATTAACACATTTTATTAAGAAAAGAGAGAGAAAAAAGTTCTGATGGAAAAAAAAATTAAAAAAATATAAAAATCACATAATTTTTTTTGCACAACTGATAAGCCACACAAAAAAAAATGAAAATGGTCCATATCTCAAAAGTGCCTGATTATGCACAACAGGCACACCGTTAAGTGAGTTCATAGATATGTTTATTTTGAGCAGAATTCACTCAAAAACGACATTTTGAAAAAAGTGTGACTTATTATGTTATTGCAATAAGCCCTATTATTATTATCATTATTATTTAATATCGACAATTTTGTAATGTAAAATGTAATCTAATCTGGGCATGTTTTCATGTCTACAAGAAAATTCGGCACCTTTAGGAGCTCAACATCAGAAAAATGATTTTTGTGCGTCATTCTCATGTTCGCAACTTCAATTGATTATGCATCTTGTACGTAACGTTGATCTTGCATGAACAGTGCGTAAATGGTGATATTAATCCAGATAAGAGTTTTGGAGAGATATCCATTCAAATAAGAGTTTTGGGGAGAGATAAAAGTTAGTAAACAATAAAAATCTTAAAAAAAAACCTGAAAAAAGACTTGTTCTTTTGCACGGTCCCCACCCCTGCGAGGGTCTGAAAAGCCCTCCGAGAGTATAATTTGTCTTGAAAAACTTCTCAAAGTGCCGTTCGGATTTATGCGGATTTATCGGATTTATGCGAAGAAACGGTATACATACGGCATACATTGTTGAGAAGTTGGCCCTGGTTCCCCTCGAGCTGTTGCACCAGCCTGTTTTTTTTTATTTTTAAATAATTAAAATACAAATTGAACTAAAAAGTAAGTTTTTTGGATCATGGGTTGGATATGAATGAAATAGGTAGATTCTACTTAAACTTTATAGCTAAGGAATATAATTAAGTGAGAAAATATTCAATGTTTTTTTCTTAAAAACTGGTGTCTGGACATCAAAAATTTTGGATGATGATACATTATACAATAAAATGTTGAAATTATAGTTTTCCTGGAAAAATTACAGCCAAAAACTATTTTTTATTAAAAAAACATATATGCCTGCAAATTTTTTGGTAGATATTAATAAAGCGTAAACTTTGCTGTGCAATTTAAAGCAATTACAGATTTTTCGTCAAAAACACGAAAAGCAGAACCATTTTAGGTTAGATTTTGTGTTGTTTGTTGTCCTTATGTTTATCTCATTCCACAGTAATATCAAAATCTAATGAAATATTTAACCTGAAAAAATTACAGCCAAAAACAATTTTTCTTATATACAGGGTGTTTCCAAATTCGATGCAAATATTTTGACACAAGATTCTTGGGTATATTTGAAGAAAAAAATTGTTCTACAGTATGGGCCTATCTCAAATTTTGATACCACTTATTGGGAATTTAAGAAAACACCTACTTTGAGGTACCTTGACCCATACTAACACAAATATCTCCGCTAACACTTACAACAGGTACTTCATTTAGGACTTACATTTTAGAAGAAATAGTACTCCTTTTAACTGCATTAAAATAAAATTGATGACTTTTTTAACTTTTGAGATATTTGCTTTTAAGTGGGATCCTTTTTCCCTGCCCATGACATTTTTTTGACTTTCAAGACACATTTCTGCGAAATATGCGTAATAAACATATCGGTAATTTTTTTTTTCTGGTGCACCTAACAATACTTAATAAAAATTGCTAAGTCAAGTTACCCGAAAAACCCACAGATTTTATGATACTTGGGAAATTCCATAGCAGGTAAAATTATGAAAAACTCTTTTCACGAAGCCGCGACAGGTATAAGGTGGAAATATGATTTGTTACCTACTTTTATAACCGCGATTGACAACAAGAACGATTTTTTGACTATGTATTAATAATTTACGTAGGTTTTAGAGCATGCATTTTTATTAGACTACCTGATAAAAAGGTAATTTCCCTATCATTTTTCTGTTAAATCCCAAAAAGGATTAAGTTTGAGGTTGGTCGCCTAGTTGGAAAATTTACCTAATGTAAATTGTATAAAAGGTTAGAAAACAAAATTAAATCCATCAAAGTCATTTTTGAAGCCGAGGTGACACAACAGTTGTTGAGAAACCCTACTTGAAATGGCATCTTTTACAAACGAAGAATACGCCGATATTATCTACGTTTATGGGATGTGCAACGGAAGTTCTATTAGAGCACAACAAAGATACCATCAGCTTTATCCTAACCGAAGAGTACCTAATCCCCGCGTATTTACGAATTCGTTTCGAAGACTTTGGGAAACGGGATCTGTTTCAACAAGACGACCTAACGCAGGAGCTTCACCAGGAAGAATTGCAGTTGATGAAAGAATACTGGAAGCGGTTGCAAATGATCCATCAATCAGCATCAGGCGCTTATGCTTCCGATTTAATGTTTCAACACATAAAATTGTTCGTCTGCTGCATACGGAAAACTTGTATCCATACCACCATACACCTGTGCAGGAACTGCTTCCGAGTGATTTGGAGCCGAGACTTGAGTTTTGCAACTGGTTGTTAGAGCGGAACTTGGATGACAACGGTTTTATAAGCAGAATCCTATGGACGGACGAATCTCAATTTACTAGAGATAGGATTACAAATTTTCACAATGTACACACATGGGCTGCGAAAAACCCACACACAAGGAGAGAGTCATCATTTCAACACAGATTTAGCGTCAATTTGTGGGCAGGTGTTATTGGAAACAACTTAATCGGTCCCTTTATCTGGAATTTTTGCGCAATGATTTAACAGATCTACTGGAGGATGTTCCGGTAACTCAACGAGCTTCGTCATATTTTCAACAGGATGGAGCCCCAGCCCATTTTGGTCGCGAGGTTAAGAATTGGCTGGATGAAAAGTACGCTGGTCGTTGGATAGGAAGAAATAGACCAGTTCACTGGCCTGCAAGATCTCCAGACCTTACAATTATGCATTTTTTTGTATGGGGGAGAATGAAAGAACTTGTTTATTCTACAGAAATATCAACTCTAAATGATTTAGAAGATCGCATTCTCCAAGCCTCGTCACAAGTGAGGCAGGAGTTATCCTCAATAAACGTTGACAGCGCAATCCAAAAACGGGCTCTAGCATGCATACAAAATGGAGGAGGACACTTTGAACACCTTATTTGATTGTAAAGTTAACTTAATGAAATAAAAAAAAAACATAAACCAAACACAAGCATTTTTATTCAGACTAATAGGAATTGAACACTATGAATCGAGTTTTTCATAATTTTACCTGCTATGGAATTTCCCAAGTATCATAAAATCTGTGGGTTTTTCGGGTAACTTGACTTAGCAATTTTTATTAAGTATTGTTAGGTGCACTAGAAAAAAAAAATTACTGATATGTTTATTACGCATTTTTCGCAGAAATGTGTCTTGAAAGTCAAAAAAATGTCATGGGCAGGGAAAAAGGATCCGACTTAAAAGCAAATATCTCGAAAGTTAAAAAAGTCATCAATTTTATTTTAATGCAGTTAAAAGGAGTGCTATTTCTTCTAAAATTTAAGTCCTAAATGAAGTACCTGTTGTAAGTGTTAGCGGAGATATTTGTGTTAGTATGGGTCAAGGTACCTCAAAGTAGGTGTTTTCTTAAATTCCCAATAAGTGGTATCAAAATTTGAGATAGGCCCATACTGTAGAACAATTTTTTTCTTCAAATATACCCAAGAATCTTGTGTCAAAATATTTGCATCGAATTTGGAAACACCCTGTATAAAAAAAATAAGAATGTCTGCAATTTTTTTGGTAGATTTGCTAAAAGTGTTGTTGGTATTAATAAAGCGTACACTAAGCTTTATAATTTGCTGCAGGCGTATTTTTGTTGTGCCATTGAAAGCAATTTCTCGTCCTTTTTTAGTCAAAAACACGAAAAGCAGTGTTTTTGACGGTAATTTTTTATACCCGACCCAGGGTATATTAATTGCTAATATTAATATACCCTATATTAATTTGATGTATAGTTTGTAACGCAGTGAAATAATCACCGTAGACCCCTAAGATCTTTAAGAGATATGAGTGGGACCGACAGGGAAATCGATTAAGCCATGTCCGTCCGTCCGTCCGTATGTAAACAACTTTTAGGCCTTAAATTTTAAGGTAGAGAGCTGAAATTTTGTGGGTTGGCTGGAAGTCCATTGGAACAGATCAAGTTTGAAAATTAGCTGTATCCGCCCACAGACACGCCCACTTTAGGCGCGAGGCTATGATCTGAAGTGATGGATCATAACCGTCCCACTCTACTGCATTCCCAATGGTGCGCTTGTAGGGTACGCCGATTTGACCTCAGAATATACCGGCAGGCCACCCGGTTTTGGATCTCTTCATCACTGAGGCCAAATAAATGCTGTTGTCGTTGCATTTGTGTGATCCATGATTGCGCTGGAATATTGATTGACATTGCCTTTTTGACGGGGTTCGTGGGATCTCTTTTGAACGTGGCGATACCAACTGAGCCGGTCGTGCACCATTTTCCTGGAGATAGGTTCTTTTACATGGAGGCTTCCTCGGATCTTCGTACTTCTTATTCTATCTCGCTTTGTTACTCCTGCTGTCATGCGAAGCATCTTCATCTCAGCTACCGTTAATTTGCTCTCATATTCCTTATACGCTCTCCAACATTGTGAGCCATATGTAAGCGCGGGACGCGCAATTGCGGTGTAGAGCCTTCCTTTCAGCTTAGGGGGCATTTTTCGGTCACAGAAGATGGCGGAGTTTTCTCGCCACTCTATCCACCCTACGCTTACGCTGTGATTGATGTCGTCATCACAGTTTGCTTTGCTATTGATCATAGACCCCAGGTACTTGAACTTTGCACACTTTGGGAAGCACATTTCCATTCAATTTAATGTCTGGAATCGGCTCGGTGGGTCAGAGAATGGGCAGCACAGGTACTCTTTCTGCTTTTGGCTTATACCCATTCCCCTCTAAAACATCCACCCATAGTTACATCAAGTGCTCGCTGTAGGGATGCATGATCTTCACTTATGATGGCCCCATCGTCAGCGAAGAATGACTTTTTTTTTTTTTTTTTTTTGAATACTAGGATGGACGGAGGCTAAAACTCCAAAATCTTTCAAAGATACCAATACGCCCACTATAGCAGGTATATAATTCCGAAGCAGCCGATATTGGTTATGCCCCATTTCCACGTGCTAAAAAAACACCCATTTATGAGAGACACTATGAAACTGCCAGAACGCACTTCATAATAGTAAATTTTCGCTCTCTCATAATACTTCTTGACTACAACTAAGTTAACTTAACAAGTAGTTTACGCTTCCATAGTGTTGATCGCATTGGATAGGTTGCTTTCCAGTGAATGCACCTACTAAGTCGTTCATTCATGCGGCTTCACCCTACGTCGCTAGATCGAAGGGTCTTGTTCTTTGTAGTCGTCGCTCGTTGTTAACATCGTTAAGAGTCTCGTTTAGAGTACGGATCATTTCATTGTTGCAATGAACATGAAGGCGAGCATTTAGCTTTCGAGCGAAAATTGTTACTTCTTCGCCCACGGTAGCTATTCCTAAATCTCTGAATATCGCTATTCCTAATATACCATGGAGCATTCACAATTGCTCTTAGTGTCTTGTTTTGGAAAGTCTGCAACATGGACATGTTGCTCGGCTTGGTACAACCCCAAAGTTGTATACCGTATGTCCAGGACGGCCTTAACACCTGCCTGTACAAGAGCAGTTTGTTATATGTGCTTAATTTCGAAAATCTTCCAATAAGCCAATACATTTCCCTGAGCCTAATCTCGAGCTCGTCACGCTTCTTCTTTACGTGTGGTTTCCACCTTAGTTTAGCGTCCAGTGTCATCCCTAGATACTTCGCTTCATTTGCATAAGGTATTTGTGCAGAATTTATGAACAGAGTTAAATTGTTAACCCTTCTGTAAGTGAAATTCACTTGCGTAGACTTGTTCTCGTTAAGAGCGATTCGCCAAGTCTTCGTCCAGACACAAATTCTGTCCAATGCTCGTTGGAGGTTTCTCGTTGATGACTCGACTGATTCACCTGTTGCCAGGATGGCCGTATCGTCCGCAAACGTGGCCACGACTGTCTCGTCATCTAGAGGTATGTCTCTTGTGTAGAGCAGGAACAGGGTCGGACCGAGGACGCTTCCCTGGGGTACGCCAGCCCGAATTTGCTTGAAACTCGAGTATTCACTACTACACCTAACACGAAAGAGTCTGCTTTCAAGATAATTTTCCAATATTTTAAACATGTCTTCCGGTAAGTTTTGCGGTAGCTTATATTTCAAGCCTTCGTGCCATACCTTGTCGAAGGCTTGAGATACGTCGAGGAAAGCACTTGAACATATTTTTTTCCCTTCTAAGGCTTTTTCAATTTCATGCGTTATTCTGTAGACTTGATCTATTGTGGAATGGTTAGGTCTGAAACCGAATTGATGATCCGGGATCAAGCGTCTTTCTGCAATTATTGGTTGTAATCGCTTCAGCAGAAGTTTCTCGAACACTTTCGATATTATCGGCAGAAGCGATATGGGCCTATAAGATTTTTTATCATTTGCGCATTTCCCCGGTTTTGAAACCATAATGACTTCAGTAACTTTCCATTGTCTTGGAACGTATAGAAGTCTAAGAGAAGCGTTTATCATATAAAGTAGCTTGACTAATGCCTTTTTTGGTAGCTCTTTTAATATTTCGCCAGTGATCAGGTCGTAACCCGGGGCCTTATTATTTTTAAGTTTGTTAATTGTCTGTCGGAGTTCAACTAACGAAACTTTTTTCATTCTAAAGCTATCAGGTTCCCCGTTGTTTTTTAGAACGTCAGCCAACGGCGGACCGTCGAAAGGCTTGAATGTTTCTTCTAAGTGTTCAGCAAACAAATTCGCTTTCTCTTTGTCTTCTCTTGCCCATTTGCCGTTAGCTTTTTTTATTGGTGCCGAGTGGATTATAGGTTTCTTGATAGACTTAACTGCTTTCCACAGCGAGTAGTTTGAGCTCCTATCCGCCGACAAGCCTTCAAGGTATTCAGTGGTCTCACGATTTTTAAGATCTTGCAACATTCCTTTCAGTTTGTTAGAGAGGTGGTTCAATAGGGTTTTGTCTGGGGGGGCTCTCGTGCCTTGCCATCTCCTACGCGCTCTTCTCTTTTCACGAATCAATTCTTCGATTTCGAGCGGATATGTTTTACGTACATGCCCGTCGGTGCTAACTGCGTTCTTTTGGGACGAATTGTTGTTCCAAGCAGCGCTCTGAATCGCTTCAATGATTTTGTCGACTGCGGTTTCTAACTCGAAAGGAGTTTTCTATGGCACATTCAAGCCAACACCCTCCTTACAGTCCTTTCTGAAAGCGTCCCAGTTCATGTTTTTGCTAGCTAATCTAGGAGCTCTTTCTATTTCGCCAGTCTTCCACCCATCTTCAAGATAACTCCTGAGTGGTCTGAGCAAAGATCATAACACGTAATTCGCGTAAGGTATTTGGGGTACCCTTTAGCGATGAAAAAATCGACAAGGTCAGGCTTTTTATTCCTATCGGTTGGCCAATATGTTGGCTTACCCGTGGAAAAAAAGTCCACCCCACGCTTCATACTATTTTTGTACAGTAATCTGCCTCTTGTTGAATTGCATCGTGAGCCCCAAAAAGTAGGCTTCGCGTTAAAGTCACCCCCAATGATAAAATTGGACCCAATGAAGTCATACATACGATCAAGATCGTCTTCCACCAGTCTATATCCTGGCGGGAAATAACAAGATGCAATGTTATAATCTTACCAGTCAATTTTTACAGAAACTGAACTGATCTGCATAGAGTCTAGCTCAACTTCTGTGTTCTTGAAGTGCTTTATGCAGTTCTTAATGTAGAGGGAGGATCCTCCTCTCGAATTTTGCGAAGGGTGATGTGCGTGATAGTCATTGTAACCTTTAAGTTTGGGTGTAGACCCGTTTTTAAGGTGAGTTTCCGTAATCATGCAAATATCAATATTATTTTTCCGTTTGCATAGAAGGCCGTTTGCATTCCATGTTAGTATTTTAAATAACTGTTTCATATTCATGTTCTCTTGTAATTTTTTCGAGGCTTAAACTCGAGCTTGCTCAGTTTGTCAAATGTAACTTTGTTGATTTTAGTCTGATCCTCAAGTTTCTCCAAGATTACAGCGAGGATCTGAGACACTGCATCTGTTGTGGGCGATCTTGCCTTGTTTTCGTTTGCCGCAACCTGTGCGTATAATTTTGGTCCGACCAGTGGTGGTTTCTCCGCTGCACTTGAACTGGCGCCGCTCTTTTGTGGAGCTTTTACGCCTTTTGTCGACGCCTCCTTTGCCAATCTTCCACTTTTGATCGGCTTTGGCGTCTTTGGCTTAGGAGTTTCAGCAGGTTTTGGGCGTCCTAGGCTTTGATTCTGACCTCTAGTATTTTCCTTAAGAGGTTCTCGTCCCTTTTGCAGCTCTATGGCTACTTCGCATCCTCGATAGTTCGCGGGGTGGTTTCCGTGGTAATTGGCGCAAACTGCTGGAGCCTTTATGTCAACTTTGCACTTTGACAGGTGTTTTCCGGCACATTTCACGCAACGTGGTTCTTTTTGGCAGTAGGCACTTGTGTGCCTGAATTCTTGGCATCGCTTACACTGTGGTATCAGTCTATTGCCCTTTCGCATGGGTTCGATTTTAACCCTGATGTTAAGTATCATTTTTATTTTATAAATATCGTTTATGCTCTCAGTTCTTTCAAAGGAGAGCATAAAAATTGGAAGGCCGCGTCTGATCACAGTGTCTCTTTCTCCTTCCGTGCGTTGCTTTTCCTTTTTAATGATATTGACGGCATCAATAATTTTAAGGCCTTTATTTTTTACGTCTTTTACAACGTCTTCTTTTGTGCATGATGGGTGGAGCCCCCTTACAATGACTCGCAGTGGTTTTTCGTACTTATTTTGATAAGTATACCACTCGATTCTTTCTGCATTCAGTCTAAGAGACAGTGCGCGATAGGAATCGGCGTTGTCAATATTTACTTTCCACACGTTATTTCGGTGCGAGGTAAGCTTATAGTTTTCTGTTCTCACCGTGTTTGCAAGAAGGTTGCGCAATCTCCCAAAGTCTGCTATCCCGACGATGTTTATTGCGGGAGGTGGACGAATTTTCGCTTCTGGTTTAGCCTTGTTTGAGCCAGAGGGCTTATCTTCTTTTTGTATTACTTCGGGAGAAGAATTCGCCTTTCGCTTCTTGCTAGACCTTTTCCTTAAGACTGAATCGGTCTCAAGTGCAAGTTCGTCCTCGTCCGTGAAGTATTCGACTGCTGGTCGGTTCGGTGTTACACACTCTTTCGTTACCTCACAGTCTTTCGTTAAACGAGTATTTTTAATATCCTCGTTTTCCTTTCGCAGAGAGTCAACTTCCATTATTAGATCTTGGAAGAGTCGCTCCATTTCAGTAAGCTTAGCTCGGAGTTCATTATTCTCCTTTTCTAAGCTCTTAATTTTCACAGAGTCCTGGTTTACCGGTGGACTGCTTTTTCCGGATATGTTCGATCTAGGTGGTGGTGATCGATTTAGTTTTGTCCTTTTCTCAAAAGGATTTATAAGCAATAAAAGGCTCTCCCCAGAATCCGTAGAGCCTGCCTTCGAAGAGGGTGGATTTTCCAGCATAGCTGGGCTGCCACCTGGGGTAATCAAATCTTTCGTTTTGTTCATTGCCATTTTTTTTTTTTTTAACATGTCGTTTTTATGAGAAATAGGTAAGTCACTTCTATTTTCATTTTTAAATACAGCCGCCCCTTTGGAGACAGACGCCGACCAGTGAGCCGCACAACGTGTGACAGACGCTTCTGGATTTTAATTTAACCTTCAGATTCATCTATAAGTTAAAACCTTACTGCCAAAAGTTGTCCCAAATGGAGCAGCATCGACAGCATCCGTTGAAACATTAAAGAATATTTCTTCCGGTGGATTTTAGTCGGCTCTTACGACAGGCGTACCTTACCTCAAGGCTATTCTAACCCCGACCTTGCAGGGGGAAGAATGACTGATGTTCTGATGTGGATAGCTGATGTGGAAGTCTATTTGAAAAAGAAAGCTTTTTCAAAACCAACCAACACCATACGCAGATCTTTAAGGGCATCACGATATTTTTCCATTATGATCCTTATACTTTGGATTGCATCAGTGGTTGACTTGCCCGCGACAAACCCACTCTGGTCCTCTGGTAGCCTTATTATTTTCCGCAGTCTCACGATCTTCATTGTGTGAGACATCAGCTTGATAGAACGGTAATTTCACAGCTTCGTGTATTACCTTTTGCTTTAAACAAAGAAAAGAGATAACTTTCCCCCCACTGGTTAGGCATTGGATCCCCTCTTATTAGTTTAGTAGGTCCACTACAGGCCACCACTCTAACATAGCTTAATTTAAGCTATGTTAGAGTGGTGCTATCGCATTCATTTTTGGTATCTAACATTGCCTTATAATTGTCTTTGAAGTGGCCAAAAAATGTTAGCCTTTTCATTGACCATGCCCACTTTTTTAAGCGATTTTAGCTTAAAATGACTGTTTTTCAATAAATGTATACAAAATTTGACTACAAATTATATGACAAAAGTTGTAGATTAGATTAGCATTTTCTAGCTTTCATGTATATGTAGTATGTGCCTCCGCCCACTTTTGTGGGCGTGACGTTAAAAAATTGATTTTTTAAGTTAAAAATTCGGAGTTTTAGGCCGAAATGTATGCAACCACGTAGTATAAAACATTCAACAGTTATATTTTTGTATCCCGCCCACATTTTGGAGACGTGGAAGTTTTTTTTTTTTTTGGTATGGTCTGGTATTTTGCAATCCGTCGTAGATGGACTTAGATGGACTGAAGCTATTGCATACGCATTGTTGCACTTCCCCACTTGTTTTACCTACGTTTCCCTATGGTAAAAAAATTACCTTCGTATGAGTTAATGTTTGGGTTTGACCTTTTAAGAGTCTTATATGACTGTTGCATGGATTTAAAGATTAATTTTTATTTTTTTTTTTCAAAATTAAAAAAAAATGCCTTATTTTATTGTTTAGAAAACGCTTTTTTCTTCGTGCACATAAAATTTTGGTCCACGCCAAAACAAAATCGTGGATTTTAATTGCCCTAAAGACTATTAGGGAAAGAATAAGAAATAAAAAGAAACTCATCAGGTAAACCAGGCTCGAATCTTAATATTATTTATACAAAGTTTTGGCTACGCCTATTTTAAGAGATTAGTTTTAAATTTTGAAAAATTAATTTTTGTGTGCACCTTGGTAAGATCAAAAAATATTTTTATAAAAAAAAATTCTAAAAATTTGTAAGAAGCCATTGTATGGTCAGAAAATAAAAATAGTATGCAACGGTCCGCTTAGCGGATTGTAACTTTTGCGTACATACTGTTCATATTATACAACAATTCAAATTCCTACAGCTTGTTTAACTTAGCGGAAAGGTATATTGTCATAGTAGTCGGGACTCTGGGCTGATTTGAGCATTATCGCCTGAGAACCAAAAATGTATTTATCAGGCTTCAGCTCTCTAGCTTGGTCCAAAGGGCATTAAAACATCAGATTGACGCCTTTAAAGGCATAAATAATACGGACCGCCGTAACATCTGTCAGCCTGGATCTTAGCAGTCTTGCTATGATTATTTTTAACCTGAGGGCATATTTTGTATATCTTTTTACTTCGCCCTCCGCTGTCTATGCAAAATATGCATTGAGTCTTAGAAGCTACCATGACAACACGTCTATAATAGGCTAAACTGCCGTCGGTCTTTCCTTGATGTCATCGTAATTAATTTGCCCGAAAAATTTGTTGAGACTTCGAATTTTTTCACATAAAACATGTAATCCTTTGGTTAATCAAAATGTAAGGGTTTTGAATCGGAGCACACACTTTAACTGACAGTTTAAGAAACGGAAAAAGGTAGATCATAAGTGTATAAGTTAAACATAAATGTTTATGTTTCATATGCCTTAAGTAGCAAAAATTCTTTTAGCCTCAATGCAGCCTTAGGGCTTGAAGCAGGTCTCCGAAGGTCAGCTTCATGACAAACCGATTTCCACGATTGAAAGATTACTGGAAAAAGGCTAAAGTTAATACTGGAGTATAATAAAAAAAAAAATAGGAAAATGCATGGTCTGTTCGATTTTATTGGACTGAGATCAATTGGCATACTTGGATCAAGTAAAGCGCGCCTTTTTTAATGCCATCGATTGAACTTGAAGCTAGGGAACATTTCTTTCTTTTAAGGATATTTTTTCGATTCAAAGAAACGTGTTTAAACATACATAAATAGCATATTGCACTTCTTCGGTCCGAAGATTTGGTTTCCCTTGTTGTTAAGACATAAGGATTTATTTTAAGCAAAGATAAATTTCCTTTGACAAAAATGCCCTTGATTTTCAGGAATCAGCTGTTCTGATTTACCTATACTCCGAGCGTAGTGGCTTAGTGGTAATTAATTGCACCTGCTTCTAGACGGGATACCCTTATATTGAATCCCAATTTCAAACTAAAAAAAAATGTCCTCTCCACAGAGAACCTGTTTAATCTTAAGCTGTGTCCGCCTTACGATTATTTATTTATTAATCTCTATATTTTGATGCATGCATTGCCTTGATTTAAGGACATACTACTTTGTTTTGAAGCACATCTCATGTAAAGGAATATATTCCTATATTCCCGCTTTTTTCGGAAAATTTATTCAATTTTTCAATCTTAAAAATAAAACGATTTCTTTAAATATTTTTATTTTGACCTTCAAGTTCCATTCCAACCCTCTGTAATTAAGCCTCGTATTGTTATTGCAAACATATATAAAAAAAAATTGATCAGAGCTCAAATTTTTTTTTCAGCCCTCTCTTTTTTAAGAATTCGAGGCCCAACATGAGAATATAACAAAACAACCCCCATAAGTGGATGATTTTCTTAGTTTAAGGGTGTCTAAAAAATTTAATAAAAAATAACCAACAATTCGTGATTAGCCACCAAAAAAACCTATATAACAGAGAAATTTTCATCCCGTTACCTCTTAAAACTGCTTAAAATTAAGGAGTAGTTACAACCTTCTCTTGAATTATTTTTAAATGCTTCAACAAGGAGTCAGTAAAACAGGTTTTTCGTATAATTTAAGTCAAAAAGTGTAAATATAGGAAATTTTCTAAGTTTACTAAGTTTTGAAATTAAGGTTAAAAACAAAAATTTTGACATCAATTAACACGCATATATTGCGAAATGCCATTTTTTAGGGGTATTTTTTTACTGATTTAAGGGTCCTACATTTCCGGAGAATAAAACCGGAAATTCGTGATCAACGAACCAAAAAAAACTAGACTAGACCATTGAATACAGAGACAAGGAAGTGGTGTTTTGGGGTAAAAGTGAAGCATCAGTTTTAGTTGTGTGACTACTTATGTGTTCAACCAGGCATGTCATGGGAGACGGCCCCGAGGTTCATACGTTTCTGGGAGCTTGCTCGAGTTTAAGGTGACATTTGTACCCCGATTCGTGATTCATTCGATACATTCACTCACAAGTCGATGTCCGATATCAGGCGACTAATGTCAAAATAAATGATTCACTCACACGCACTGTATTATGTGAAAAAGAGCTATTCCTTGTCTCTTTATTCAATGGACTAAACCAGATCGGGTTATGGCCGGAGAGTATACATTATACAACCAAAGCAGCAAATTATGTAACTAAAGTATTATCGTGATAAGATATACCGCCCATTCTTTTGTGTTCGCGCCTACCAGTAGTATTCCAAAAGTGACCCTAATAAAAAGTCCTTATTTATTGAAAAGTGAAAAATTACAACAACTTACAATTCTGCAACATTATAATAATGGCTAGTCGTATGATCATTTCAAACGCTGCCAGGCGAACATCGTCAGGAACCTTTATAATAAAATGATGCTGACATTAAGTGACAACTCTTTCCCAAAAGAAAACAAGTTTAAGAAAAACAAATAAAAGCAACAAACAGTATCAAAACACACAAGTGTGGCTACCAATACTGCGAGCTACTGCAAACTTAAGAAACAAGGCAGACAATGACGAAAGCATTTTATGAAAAATTATAATACAGCTGCAATTTTTCGGTCTTTGATCCTTTTCTCTCTCTTCGAAACTCAAGTCAGAGTATTTTTCCAATCACCTTTCAATAGTAAATTTAATTTTGTATGGCCTTGCCATAGGGGCCGCTCCCCAATATAAGCAACGATACGTTCGGTTAGCTTTTTAATTTATCATTATTTAAAAAATGTGATACCTGTATCGTTATAAAAATCCTCAATTCAATTGCCGTGTAACCAAATCTTTCTGCCAACTGCAAGCTATATGTTCTAATTTTGCGTCAAAACTGGCATGCCTCCCCCTGTTGAATAAAATCCCTGTGCGCCCACCTTCTTTCCAGGAAGTCATGCCGTCACCATGCCTGACATTGCAAAAAGTTTGTCCACCTGCCTTTACCTATCCATAGCAAAGTGACCAGGAGCAACTCCACTTCACTTAATGAACTGGCTTCCAAAAGCTGTTCACCAAATCCTTCAGAGAATGTTTTCGTTACCAATTCTCGCCCAAAAACAGAAACTTCCTGTGGGAGACAACTTGCAATATAAATTTCCCTCTGCGTGCGCCTACTGCTAACCAATGAACTCTCGGCGAGATACACACACACTCTGAGCACTCCATCATTTTATCCTTGACATTAATGGGGGAATATTTGTTAGATATTTGTTAATTGGAATCCGATGATATATTGGCCCTTAGGGACACCGACACTCTCCTCGACACGGTAGGTGCAAGGATTTATGGCATCATGCGTATATTTTTATTGCCACCTTCTATTAAGGTATATGTGCTGTGCACCAGTACAAACACATACAGTAGGTATACTTGCAATGAGACTTTAATTAAAACAAATTTGTGCTAGTTAGCCCGATTGCTAGGGCCGACCGGTCCATATATATTCTGAGCATCAACATGCCATGTGTGGTGTGGCGTAACTATTTTAATTTGACTCCTCATTCTCGGTGGCTCGTTCCATCTAAATCATCTTCTCCTAGCTTTGCCTCTTACACTGCCCTTGTGCAATGATAATTACCAAAAGCTTTTAGTGGGTAAAATAATTTGTTTATCTGGATACTCGGTGCTGTGTCCTGGCCCGACTGTCTGCATACATATATCCTTGTAATGCGTTCTCAATTAATTGTAAAATATGCGACAGGATGTGCAACATTTAATTGCGACTTAATGGTTAACCATTTATTATTGCAACAAATGCATACCAATTTGTCATTGAAGGACAAGTTGGGCTGGGGGCGTGGCTGCCCCTCGTAATGTTGGTTTATATAAGAGCCGAATGCTTTCATCTTTCGGACATAATTTTCAATAATGAAACGTGCATATGTCTATCGCTCATTCACCCACAAATACCGCCGGTTGCCGCCCACAATCTTGACCAATATTAATGACGACTATAATTGGTGGACATGGCCGCTTTAAACCAGATTAAGGGCGGAACAGTGCTGTAGACCTTAGTGGTGGGGCCAAATTGAACGTTAATTCCGACAGTAACTCTGTTGACAGCTTGGATTAAGTTTGCATGTCAAACATTTGGAAATGGAGATCAAATTACTTGGAACTGTATACCATACTGGGCGGCAATGCGTTTCCAATGTGTGGCTGATGGACGCGCCAGGAGTTGATGACCATAAAAAATGGTTTAACGCCAAATTGCTTGATTTACTCTCACTGTGAACTATAATTAGAACTTCGTTTGTATTGCACGTTGCATGATTTGAAGGGACTAAAAGGAATTAGCAGTGGATGATCGAAGAGAATTAACTATGGGAATGGTTTACCTGCATGTCTAACTCAAATCTACAAGGAGATCCCCGTAAAGCTTGCGAACTTTATTTTTAAATTTCCGTCCCACGAACTAAACTCCAATCACCATAGACCTGTTGCTGATTAATGTCGTTACTATAAATATTAAATATTATAATGCCAAATGCTCTGAAGAATTGAGGAGTTTATTTCGTGAAAACTCTTTTTTTTACACAATCCATAAGCAAGCAAAAAGCGCTCTTTAGTTGCGTGTCCTCTTTGAAACACCTCGCATTTCACTATTTCGAAATTCCAGCTTCTACACAAAAAGTATATTTTGGAATTCGCTACCGGAAAACATATTTCCAAACTTTAGTTTTTTCAAATAATATTTTCTCGCATCTCGGGACACTTTTTCAGGCCCAAATATGACTTTTTTTGAGACTAAAATTTTGATAAAAAGGAATTGTAAATCTCTTTATTGAACCCATCTAGTAAATTTTAAATGCTTAAATAAATTAAATTAAAATTCCTTTATATACGTTGTAAACATTTATAAAACTTTTTATGCAATGTTTTTTTCTGTCTTTATTTGCAGGGTAAGAGAACTAGAAACCATACTTTTATGAGAAGCTTTAATACAAAGTGAGTACCAAGGTCTTAATCTTTAAAATAATGCATACTTTAAATTTTTAATTTTTTTTATTATTTGTATACCCTATTCCACAGGAATGGAGTATATTACGTTTGATACAGGCAAAAATGTAACATAGAGAAATAATAGCAATATACCACGATGACCTAGGCATATGATCGAGACCGACTTTTGTCGAATGAGCGATGTCAATTTTTAGTCTTTAAATTCTGAGCTAGAAAGCTGAAATTTTGTACGTAAGCTCTTTGTTATCCCATACGCACTGTTGCACCTACTAACTGGTTTTGAATACCGTTATACTTTATTTAGATTTTCAAGTATTTTGCGCTAGCAACGCCTATTTTTGCCCAATTCTCTGGACACAGGTTTTTTAGTTAGTTACTTGCTTACTTAAGGTGGCGCTGCAGTCCGGGGTGGACTGGGCCTAAGCCAGCATGCTGAGGCCCAAACATGAAGATTTTAGGTCTTCCAAATCAAGCTAGAATTCTGAAACTTGGTGCACGGTTTGGATCTTTTGCTGCACAGACAATGTGTGAAATTTGGCTTAATCCGTCAACGGCCACGCCCAGTGGCTTCAATGTGAGACAACCTCTATTTGACATTTTCTTTCGAAATGCCTTTTGGTGAAGTAAGAAAAGTCGTGGGAACTTAAATTTTGCTACTTAGCAATATTGGCCCAAGATCTTCAACAAGCCAAAAGTTGGACTGCCCATAATATCGACCATGCCCCCTTTTAACGTGTTAGATCTTTAACAACCCGATTTCTCGGAAAGTTGACTCCAAATCGAAAAAAAATTTATATGACAAATATTAAAGATAGTACCATTTGCAAAGTTTGGTCCATACAAAGTTTTGAGCTCCGCCCTCTTTTAGGAGGCGTTTTTAGGAAAAAACTGTTTTTTTTCCGAAATAATTTTCGGTTTTAACGCATCTAACGAAATAACAATACATTGATTTTAATTTTCAGGCCAGACCCACTTTTGGGGGGTGGCCTATACAAATCATGTATGAATTCGAGACAAAAAATTTTAAGATTTGATGTTACACGGTATTTAGGGTCGGGTATATAGAAGATTGCCACAGACGAACTCTTGCACTTATTCACTTGTTTTTAGGTAATTTATTCAAGAATTATTAATTCTTTTAGGTAATTTTTTTATCTGAAATTATACTGCTTTTTAAAGCGTTTTCAAAAAAATGGCAAAAAAGCACGAAAAAACGTGTCGAACTCTTGCACTTACTCACTAAATTTCTTATTCTTCCCTACCCACACTTAATTGAAACCCTAGAATTCTAGGGTTGCCAGACGCTGGATTCACTCAGACAGAGTTTAAGAACTTTAACAATGCCACCCAATTCTTGGACGTAAACTTAAAAATATCAAAAATTCTGGGGTTGCCCGTCTCGAAAATATTATGTTGCGGTAAATCTCAAGAGAAAACTTTTTGAAAGCATTGTCTACGACACTATTTCATTTCACTGCGAAGCAAAACTCTCTATAAACCAACATGGTTTCCTGAAAGGCCGATAGACCACCACTAATCTAGTCGAGTTTGTCTCACAATCCTTGTGGACCCTTTAGAACGGCAAGGAAGTTGATGTTGCTGCCACCGACTTCAGCAAGGCATATGACAAAATCTCACACCATGTCATTATTCCAAAATTCACTGCTCTCAGTTTACCCCCTGGCTTTATCGCATGACTCAAGTCCTTTCTTGAAAATCGACAATATATATCGTCATCTTCAGATCTTTTTTATCTAACCCAATCTATGCCACATCAAGTGTTCCCCAGGGAAGCCATCTTGGCCCTCTAATATTTATTCTTACCATAAATGATGTCAACCGTATTATCGAACACTCTCGGATTTTGATATACGCAGATGATATGAAAATCGCGAAACAAACATCTTCCCCTTCCGATTCCCTGTCTCACCAATCCAACCTAAACAGCTTTTTTTTTGGTTTCAGAAAAATTTCCTCGAGCTCGATGTCAGCAAATGCCAAGCTATAACCTATTCTCGCAAGCTTTTTCCCCCACCCGTCAGAGCCTATAATATACAAATGATAAGGAAAGGAAGAAAGTATTTTTGTAGCAGAAAATACCTGTTATTTAAATTGAAAGCACTTGAAAAAGTCGCTTAGATTTAAAGGGTCCGCCAAATAACTTTTTTTTTTTTTTGAAAATGCTATAAAAAAAACTACTGAATATTTTCCCAAATTTCTTTTTTTATTTGAAAGTACAATCCTTCCGGTTAATAATGGAAAATAATTTCATTCAAATGGCTGCCTCGGCTGGCCATGCAGTAGCCTACACGATCGGTCCAATTTGGCTTCACGAATATTGTCCTTTAAAGCATCAATTGTCTCTGGCTTGTTGGCGTAACACTTATCTTTTACGGCACCCCACAAATAATAGTCCAACGGTGTCAAATCGCAGCTCCGAGGTGGCCAAACGACATCAGCTCTGCGACTGATAATGCGAATTTCAAAAACAGGGCGCAAAACATAGAGGGTAACTTCGGCTGTGTGGCACGTAGCGCCGTTTTGTTGAAACCAAATGTTGGCAATATCCTCCTCTTCAATTTTTGTGGACAACAATTTGTTTAGCATTTCCCGATAACGATCGCCATTGACAGTAAAGACCTGTCCTTGCCCATTTTCGAAGAAAAATGGCCCCATTATGCCTCTGGACCAAAATCCGCACCAAACAGTGACTCGTTTTGGGTGTATCGGCTTTTCAATGTATGCGTGCGGGTTTTCTGTGCCCAAATGCGACAATTTTGCTTGTTTACATACCCGCAAGATCAAAATGAGCTTCATCTGAAAAGATGATATTTTTTGGCAAAATCGGCATCTTCTCTAAGTCGATCGCAGACCCACTTATCAAAGCGAAACGCATTGGATTGCCGTTTGGCTTTTGCATGGCGTCATACTAAGGTCTTTTGCAAAATTTGTCTCAATGATGTCTCCGAAATGAGTTGACGTTGATAGCGCTTCACGCACTCTTTCTGCCCCAGCAGCAATTTTCTCGGGTGTACGCACTGTTTTTGGCTTTTCACGCTTTGGTTTAACGATGAGGATGCTGTTCAAGCGTATTCACAACCATATTCATTCAGCGGAAAAACGAAACTAATTATCTGGCAATTCAGACATGAGCTAAGTGTTACCATTCACGAAATAAGCACTAGTTGAAAAAAAAGTTAAATGGCGGACCTTTATTAAACCACTAAAACTGGTCGACAGACCATCATAAATCAAAATCTGTTTGATCCCAATGTTTTACGCGTTCAAATGCCAAAGTCAAACTTGATATGGCTGTTTTAATTTTCTCTTTTATCAATTTATTAAGAAAACGAAAATGACTTGAATGTTATCAGTTTCAACCGCTACAAATGCAACACGTTTAAAAATGTTTTATCTCCGCAGGAATTTTGTAGATGTCGCCTTACGGGAAGGTATCAATAGTACGATTTCTTTCAAAAAAGGAATATGTACCACAATATACCTCTATGTTTAAGCTATCAACCCAACAAAACTCCTGAAGCACTTTGTAGAATCGCTTCAAACATGGAATTTAACCCTGAATAATAATTCATCCAGCATAGAAACTGAACCTTCTTACTCGACTTAGAATTATTACTTAAAGCAACCCCTAAAAGTTTCTTAGCAACTTTTATAAATGTCTCAATAAATCCACTGCTTCGCCCCGAGACCTTAACATCTTAATTCACTTCGCTGCGCTTTTTAGGTTAATTTTTCCCGTCTACCTTGCAAATTCAATCCGTTGCCACAGTACACAGAAAGCGCAGGCTATAAATATACATCAGTCCGTCAACACATAATTAAACTTTAATTAAAAGTTCGGTCTGTTATTTTACGTTTATAGGTGTGTGTACCTACAGCGAATCCAGCACTCAAGTAGTTAACTTAAAATTCACCTTCTGAGCAGAAAATCCTCATTCCTCAGCTAACGCAAGCTTACTGCCGCGAAAATGTAAACACAACCCAGAGACGATAAGAGGTCCTTCAACAAAACAACATTTAAACTTTAACCTCTTATCTGCATCCTTTAGAGATGCCCGTACCCCTCAGTTGAGAGTCGTGAATTTAATTCAAATGCAATTTGCTATAAGAATCGCAAAAACGTTTTGAAAATATTCCTGCGCGAAGCTCGAAATAAATTCCAGTGAGATTGCCCGAAGAAATAACTGAACGAGAACAACATGTTTATCCTTACGACGCTAATTGATTGATTTTTCTGCTAAAAGGAGACTTTTCGGCTTCGAAGTCACCTCTAGGCGAGACATATGATCCTAGCCGAGGTGGGTTGATTATCCAAAACCACAGATTAGCCTCAGTACCAAACGTGTTGATGCGAGCATTGTACTCTGCTACGAATGGGACTTCGGAGGTGACTAATGAAACATCATTAGCATCCTTGTCATATCCCCAACTACCGCTCGCGTCGCGCTGCCAGTCAATCGCAAACAGTGACGACTGCTGAACATTAGATGGCGCCGGTGTCTATACGCGCTGGGGAAATCAACCGAAGAAAACCAAAAATATTCATTCTGCGGCAACACGCAGACAAATAAAGAACCCGCAAAACGCTGGAACATAATTAGATAGATGTCAAGTTGATAGTATTTAATTAATGTAATTAATGATAGAGAAAGTAACGACTCATTAGTCTCTATCGGGGGGTGGTTTTGTCACGCCATCTATACCTCCTTCTTACATGTGCCGCATACTAAGTGCGCCCTTCGATGATGAGCACGCAGCGAGGGTGTTGTCCTGGCACCGTGAAATATGAAAATTATCGTTTTTCCTCTCTTATCGAGGTCCTTGTGTGTGCCTCGATCCGTGATGAAAATCTGACGAGTAAACGGAAAAAAGTCGACGGAAAACTTTTACCGCTGATGTGTGTAAACATCCGTTTTGGGTCGATGATGGGTTAGAGAGGGGTTAATTAGCAAATAGTCAGCAGTTGTTGGTGTCGAAAATTTTCGTATATGGTGAAAGTTCGATGATTACACACAGACAGAGGGAAATGTATATATTCTCTAGATTAAATATGAATTAACCAGCAGGATGTGCTAAATATCGAGAGGAAGGGTGTGGGGGTTGCGAAAGCAAGGCACTGAACTGCTAATCAATGCGGTATCCGGGGATAAAGTGTGGTTTGTTTTCACATTCGTGTGTGTATCTAGTGTTTTGAAAGTAAATCGACAACGTTTTCATATTTTTCGGTTGGAGAATCTATTCGAATCGTTGTCAAGCTGTGGGAGATAATGTTTGCATTCAATTAGCCTGCAATTTTAAGTTAAACACTAAAATAAACACGATTAGCTGGATATACTATGGTAGAATTTTGTTCACAGTAAATCGTTCACAGCCGAGTGGTTTGAAATTAGTTTTTGCCGCTGTCACCAGTTTTTGAATTTAGTTGATGTTGGTATAAAAGATGGAATCAAGAGCAGATGCGGTCGAGGTCAGGTTAAAGTCAATTTTCCTATAAAAGAGTAGGTAGAAGTTGCAGTATAGTTTTTGTGCTTAAAGAACGGTGTTCTTTAAGCACGGTGTTCTATAAGATTTGTTACATAGAGATATAATCATTGTATAAACACCAAAGACCTTAACGGTATAATTATTGAGCCCGAATTGTGAGTCGAATGAAACTTCATATCTGTGCTTTCTAGGTCTCAGTTGGCCAATATGTTGGCTTTCCCGTGGAGAAAAAGTCCACCCAACGTTTCATACTGTTTTTGTACAGTAATCTGCCTCTTATGCTTCGCGTTAAAGTCACCGCTAATGATAAAATTAGACCCAATGAAATCATATATACGATCAAGATCGTCTTACACCAGTCTATATCCCGGCGGGAAGTTACAAGATGCAATGTTGTAATCTAAGCAGTCAATTTTTACAGAAATTGAACTGATCTGCATAGAGTCTAGCTCAACTTCTCTGTTCTTGAAGTGCTTTATGCAGTTCTTAATGTAGAGGGAGGATCCTCCTCTCGAATTTCGCGAAGGGTGATGTGCGTGATAGTCATTGTAACCTTTAAGTTTGGGTCTAGACCCGTTTTTAAGGTGAGTTTCCGTAATCATGCAAATATCAATATTATATTTCCGTAGAAATACTTCTAGTTCGTCTATTTTATTCAGAAGGCCGTTTGCATTTCATGTTAGTATTTTAAATAACTGTTTCATATTCATGCTCTCCTGTAATTTTTTCGAGGCTCAAACTCGAGCTTGCTCAGTTCGTCAAATATAAGTTTGTTGATTTTAGTCTGATCCTCAAGTTTCTCCAAAATTACAGCGAGGATCTGAGACACTGCATCTGTTGTGGGCGATCTTGCTTTGTTTTCGTTTACGCCTTTTGTCGACGCCTCCTTTGCCAATCTCGCACTTTTGATCGGCTTTGGCGTCTTTGGAGTCTTTGGCTTAGGAGTTTCAGCAGTTTTTGGAAGTCCTAGGCTTTGATTCTGACCTCTAGTATTTTCCTTAAGAGGTTCTCGTCCCTTTTGTAGCTCTATGGCTACTTCGCATCCTCGATAGTTTGCGGGGTGGTTTTCGTGGCAATTGGCGCCAACTGCTGGAGCCTTTATGTCAACTTTGCACTCTGTTGAGAGGTGTTTTCAAGCACATTTCACGCAACGTGGTTCTTTTTGGCAGTAGGCACTTGTGTGCCTGAATTCTTGGCATCGCTTACACTGTGGTATCAGTGAATTGCCCTTCCGCATGGGTTCGATTTTAACCCTGATGCTAAGTATCATTTATATTTTATAAATATCGTTTATGCTCTTAAATCTTTCAAAATAAAGCATAAAAATTGGAAGGCCGCGTCTGATCACAGTGTCTCTTTCTCCTTCCATGCGTTGCTTTTCCTTTTTAATGATATTGACGGCGTAAATAATTTTAAGGCCTTTCGTTTTTACGTCTTCTACACCGTCTTCTTTTGTGCGTGATGGGTGGAGCCCCCTAACAATGACTCGCAGTGGTTTTTCGTACTTATTTTGATAAGTATACCACTCGATTCTTTCTGCATTCAGTCTAAGAGACAGCGCGCGATAGGAATCGCCTGTCAACATTAACTTTCCACACGTTATTTCGGTGCCAAGTAAGCTTATAGTTTTCTGTTCTCACTGTCAATCTCCCAAAGTCTGCTATCCCGACGATGTTTATTGCGGGAGGTGGACAAATTTTCGCATCTGCTTAGCTTTGTTTGAGTCAGAGGGCTTATCTTCTTTTTGTAATACTTCGGGAGAGGAATTCGCCTTACGCTTCCTGCTAGACCTTTTCTTAAAAACTGAATCGGTCTCAAGTGCAAGCTCGTCCTCGTCCGTAAAGTATTCGCTTGCTGGCCGGTGTTACACACTCTTTCGTTATCTCACAGTCTTTCATTATACGAGTATTTTTAATATCCTCGTTTTCTT
Source organism: Neoascia interrupta (assembly GCA_947623515.1). Taxonomy (NCBI): domain Eukaryota; kingdom Metazoa; phylum Arthropoda; class Insecta; order Diptera; family Syrphidae; genus Neoascia; species Neoascia interrupta. The sequence goes on from OX392463.1 coordinate 134,152,939, forward strand.
TTCGCAAAGAGTCAACTTCCATTTAAAGTTCGTGGAAGAGTCGCTCCATTTCAGTAAGCTTAGCTCGGAGTTCATTATTTCTCCTTTTTTAAGCTCTTAATTTTCACTGAGTCCTGGTTTACCGGTGGACTGCTTTTTCCGGATATGTTCGATCTAGGTGGTGCTGATCGATTTAGTTTTATCCTTTTCTCAAAAGGATTTATAAGGAATAAAAGGCTCTCCCAAGAATCCGTAGAGCCTGCCTCCGAAGAGGGTGGATTTTCCAGCATAGCTGGGCTGCCACCTGGGGTAATCAAATCTTTCGCTTTGTTCATTGCCATTTTTTTTTTTTTTTTTTACAACAACTTATTCTTCTGTGGGGTGCCGTGGTGTAGTGGTTAGTGTGTGTGCTTACACCAGCATAGATTGTTGAGAAGTTGGCCCTGGTTCACTTCGAGCTGTTGCGCCACTCTATTTATTTATTTATAACTTCTTCTCTTATAACTATTTATGATCTCTAACTCTTTTCTATCTCTGTTTGATCTACTTTTCTTTTTACTTTATTTCTTGCTAGTTTTAAGAATTAATTTTGTAATTTTATATTAGCGTTAGTATTAAGAACAGTTCATGTAATATATTCCTTGCCTATGTACTGCAAAAGATTATGTCTTAATGTACGCCCGATATGTTGAATAATAAATTGAAATTGAAATATGTGAGCTCCGGACGCACAACTGTCGTGTAGACAGTTTCATCTAAGGAGGCATTTTTCGGTCACAAAATGGATGGCTGAGTTTTCTCTCCCACTTCATCCACCCCACGTTTACGCGATGATTGATGTCTTCATCACGGTTTGCAGATTCCAGGTTCTTGAACTTTTCACGCTTGGGAAGCACCTTTTCATTCAATTTAATGTCAGCAATTGGCTCTGGTGGGTCAGAGAATGGGCAGCACAGGTACTCTGTCTTCTTTTGGCTAATATACCCAATACTCATTCCCCTCCAAAACATCCACCCATACTTTAAGTTCTCGCTGCAGGGATGTATGATCTTCACTTATGATGATCCCATTGTCAGCGAAGAATAACTGATGTACTTTCGGGTCCGTCAGTTTTCTCTAAAGCAAATAATCAAGGACTACAATGAAAAGCAAAATACCTAGGACGCTTCCCTTGTATACATCGACTTTAATTGGGAACTCATCAGTGACTCCGGAAGGACATCTTACTCTTGTCTTCGCTCTATCATACATATCCACGATCATCCGCACGTAGACTTCTGGAACTCCTCGTTTTCTAAGCGCCACCCATATCAGATCTCGTGGTAGTCTGTTGAAAGCTTTTTCAAAATCAACCAGCACCATACGCAGATCTTTAAAGGCATCACGGCGCGGCGTTTTTCTATTATAATCCTTATACTTCGGTTAGCATCAGTGATTGATTTACCCGCAACAAGCCCACACTGGGTCCTCTGATAGCCTTTTTATCTTGCATAGTCGACTGTCTTGTACCCGCTCGACTATCTTCATTATGTGGGACATCAGATTGATAGAAAGGTAATTGTTACAGCTTCTTGTACCACCTTTCCTGAGGAAGAAGATAACTTTCCCTCCATTGATTAGGCATTGCATTTCCTCTTATTAGTTTGGAGGGGGATTTGAACCCGCTGTATTTTTTCCGATAACTCTGAGGGTTTCTGATCCGGTCCAACAGTTTTTCGCTTTTTGGAGTACTTAACCGCCCTCCCAACCTCATCGATTGTGATGTCTGGTACTTCTTCCCGGTTGGGAGTAGTTTCTTCTGGAAAGTGCTGCCTGGGAAACTGTTTATTCAAAGGTGTGAAGAATTCCACCTGTGAAAATTTTCGTCATCATCTGTGTCCCTGAGCATTGTTGATGAACTTTGGCGAACGAATCTCCTGGGGGTTTCTTTTCCTCTGAGCGGCAATTTTGAAGATTTCAGTCCCCTTATTCAAGGTGCTTTGACGAAGATCCTGTGTGGCTTGATGCTTGTTAGCAGTGGAAGAAGAAACTTCCTCCAATTCCTGATACAAACCCTCCATTCTCTTTGCTTGAACATGGGCGCACTTCTTCTTAGCGAGACTCCTGAGGTGTCTATATTCCAATTCCAGGTGAAGCATTTCATCTCTGTTGTTTGAGGAGCACTTCTTCCGTGCCTTGAATGCCGCAGTGACCTTTTGAAGTCCCTAGGAGTGATTTGGCCTTCTCTTTGCACGTTCTCTGTAGGTCACCCCTAATATCTTGTGCTCTGCACTCTACATCTTCGTTGTCGTCAATGATGTTACAAAGGTAGTTTTGAATCGTGTTTAAAATGCTTTGCTTTTTTCCTTATCCAAATTGTTCCAGTTGATTCTCCCAGTCTCCAGTTTTAGTTCACCTTGGCTAACTTATAATATCTATATCCACGCATGCAAACTGAAACAATGTCGTAGGTGCTCCTTTCGGGAGACGACAAGCCTCTAAAAATTACCCATCAAAGGAATCCTTTTGAGCATTTAAAGCCTTCATCTTGAGTAGATTTGATATAAATGCTACTCGAACGTTGCCTTAGTTGTCGAGCCCTATTCGACAGAAAATAATTGCAATTTAAACAAAGACCCCATAACTATCAATGCTCAAATGTAAATACAAAAAAAATACATTCCGTCATCTGCACTCTCATAGAACTCATCAAATCAATACCAATAACCTTCATCCGCATTGTATTCCGCAATATGACATCACTCAATCCCACTCCTAACAAAAATACATATAAAGGACCTGTCTGTGCGTCCTCCTGAGTCCTCAGACTGATTGACAGAGAAGTTAAAATATAAATTTCAGCTTCAAATGCCTATGCCTCTGCCTCAGCCTTGGCATCATAACAAAAATGAATGAACCATCAAAATACGCTCAGTGGGAACAATAAAATATTGACAGCCATTACTCCTGATTCCTATCAAAAAGCCATCAAAAAAAAAAAATCGTACATGAAAAATAAACTGAACTCTGAAAAATCCTTTCAGAGAATTATTTAAAAAAGGTCAACGGCAGCGTATTCGCGTTTAACTCAATCAAAATACAGTTCCTTTTTTTTGTATTTCCTCCTCCTTTTGTTTTGATTTCATTTCATTTGAATTTTTGTAAAAGTTTAACTCTGAGTCACCCCAAGGGAGGGTAAGTCAAGCTAAATTGGGAAACCTCTTTGACCGGTAACTAAATGTGTGCACAAAATCTGTTATGTCCCCATTGGTGATATCATTGCTAAATTGCAAAAATATTCAAAAAATTGGGTGAAAGACAAAAAAAACCCGATATTAGTCCTGTCTATGTCCGTATATAGGAACCGCAATCCATAGCCAGAGCTCCCAGAGTGGACATTGGATGTTATTTTATTTTGTCATGCATAAAATAGCAAACAAAACAAACTGACAGACGGACAGACCCGTCGACGATGTATATATATGGAAACAGTAGCGCCACAAATAATAACATAATATTATGGCAAAGAATTTGCATTTATCAACGCGATATTTCAAAAAGGCAATTGATGGCGGTCATACTTTTTGCGTCCTTTCGAATCATAGAAGTTGAAATGGTAAATTTTTAATAAGGGACAGTGGGACCGGAAGGAAAAAGTACAGAAACATTGAGAGTGTCTATAAGTGCGATTATTTGCACAATGAGTTTCAATATATCTATATTTGCTGCGAAAGGGGTGAAGGTTTTTGTACTTTTGATCCTCATTACTACACGAAAACCATGTTATTGTGGACTATCGCAAAGCACCCACACATGCATCAAAAACTCGTCGAAGAGACGTTTCTCGTCACTTATGGTAACATCATCGTCAGTAAAGAACAACTGATGCCCGAATCTCCTCAGTAACCATTTTATGGTCAAGGGAAATGGGTGGAGCAAAACGCCCACAGTGCGCTTGACTATACTACCAAGTTTAGTTTGAGCGCGTAGATCACTAAGGGCCTGTTTTTCAGTGCGAGATCACCCGAGTTTTTGAGTTAAACTGAGATTAATCCCAGAAATAAATTTTTTACTGAATATTGATCCGGGATTAATCTCTTTTAATTATCTTATTCTTATTAATCTCTTTTATTTTTATGTTTTTTTCTTTACTTGTTGTAATTTACTTTTTATCTGTTGTAATAATAATGTTTCTATCATTTGCTTTTTTGTAATTCTTAGTGTTTTGTGTTTGGTGTTAGTTTATGTTTAATTTATTAACCACTAACACTTGCACTAACTGATGAGCCCGTGTTGGCAGTTTTCTGCTTGGCAAATTTCTGCTGCAGATATTGTTTGTATTAAACAAACTGCATCACAGTTCTGATAGTGCTATCTCGTCTTAACTCGCAAAATTTGGTAAGTTAATCCCGGATCAACTCTGGTGAACAGTATAAACTTATCTAAATGTTTTTTCCGTGTGAAATAGCAGTGGCTTTGCGTGTTTCTGTGTAAAATGGCATCTGAAAATGACTCGAAATTCTTTTCCTGTGTTTTTCTATGTGAAGTGAGAGCTGGTTCACTTCACATAGAGAGTCAACAATTTCGAGAGTCGAAGATTTTGACTACTTTACTGACGGAGTGAACTCTACACTGAAAAACTGTTTGCTGGGTTAACTCTAGATTCGTTTTGTTTCGGGATTAACAGATCTTGGTTTAAGCTGGGCTTAGATCAGCACTGAAAAACCGGCCCTAAATGGCGCAGATTCACTTTCGTTCTCGTATAAAATCTGGAGATTCTAAAAATCTTCAAAGATTCAGACATCCGCTGGTGAATAGTTCTGGCAAGTCTGCTACGTAAGTTTTCCTATCTGTCCTTCTCTGCCGGTCGCTATCCGAGTGGAAGGAAAATAGCATTTGTCTAGGTCGTCCTAAAAAGGCCCTTCTTCTTCTCCCATCAATCTCACTAACATGCGTTCTTTCCAATGTCATAGAGACCCTCCTGATGTATTGTTATCAAATGAAATATTTCGAGATCACGGAAGCTTTTTAATGACCGCCATAGTTCCTTTCGTAGATAAAGTTCTAGGTAATGATGATTTGATGTCTTGACTTACAAAAACGTGGACTTACGTGGTACCACGCTTTTTTCTCAAAAAGGAGTGCTTTTGGTATCGATGTGTCTAATTCGTTTTATTGGAAGTTTCCTTTCGTACCGTTCAAACTTAGTAGCTCTGGCCGGCCTCCTAAGGGGGCGCTACAGTCCGCGGTGGACCTGGGCCTCAGCCAACAAGCTTCGCCAGCCAGCTCTGTCTCTAGCTGGCCGTCTCTAGTTTCGCACGCGAAGTTGGCTAAGGTCCCCTTCCACTTGCGTGCGCCACCTGAGTCTCGGTGCTCCTGTACTGCGCCGTCCCTGTGGTGTGGGTTCGAAGATTTTCCGGGCCAAGGCGTTGGTGTCTATCCGCTCTAGATGACCCAGCCATCGTAGACGTTGTGTTTTGACTCTTTTGGCTAGGTCGGTATCGCTAGAGTATTATCTTTACGCTTTTCTTTATTTAAATCAACGGTCTGTTGGCTCCCACTTCGAATAAAATTCGTTCGACATCATCCTCAATTTTTTAAACTCGTTTTTAGGAAGGTGTCCCAGCTCTTCGGAAATTAATGCACAATGTTGTCTACAAACTCGATTCATGTAATAATCCATAAATGTCACATGAATCAATGAAACTGAAAAGCTCTACGTCCAAATGACAAGTGTTTATGACAAGCTTCGGCACCATGAACGCAGCAAAATTATTAGGTCTTTTAAGAGTATGCAAGAAGTACTTTACACCATCCGATCCGGGGTATGTTTATAAAGCATTTCGTATATACGACCAAAAACTGGATTAAAATTTTCATGTCTGGACAGGTGCGCCAAAGATCACCTTTCATTTGCTCCGTAGGTCACCAAAACAAGCGTTAAGAGTTATAGGTGACCAAAAAATTTTAGTGTCATCGAGCGCTTGAAACAATGTCGCAATGAGTAATGCAAGCGTAGCTAGCGGCTTGCGTCCCGTCATAGAATTCATTTGAAATATCCGCACTAGGAGGAAGGCTACCTTAGGCTAACTTACCCTTTGTTAATTTCGGATAAATTTTTCCACATTGTTATTAGTTCTCAACTGTATAAAACCAAAGCACACAAGCACCTGTCCTATCTTTCGTCTTACGGTTTCCGCTGGAGTTCAGTATCAACCATAAGTATCCATAAACCATTCAGCCAAATCCCCTTGAACGCGTGTTAATTACAGAAACAAAAGACCTATAGGTAGGTAGGTAAGTGACTTTGAGGTGCACACTGAGGCCAAAGTAGGCCCATTGTACTGCCACGTGGGTATCTACTTAAGGTAGGGGGTTGGCGTGAAATTTTATGACAGCCAGCCAGTCTTGTCAGTGAACTCTAGTATCTTTTTGACCGGTGTCTCACTGAGGTCACTTAGATATAGTTGTAGAACTAGGAGCTTATTATGGATTTCGTGGACGATGCGAGTGCCGGGCAGCCACAGAGAAGGTGTTGTACACTTTCCTCCTCTTCCTCGTCTCGGCAGCTTCTACAGAAGTCGTTTGAGAAACTACCTAGTCTTTTTGCGTGAAGGCCTAATTAGCAGTGTCCGGTAATAATTCCCACTGTAGTTCTGATTTGATTTGAGATCAAGCTGATCGTTCTGGATCAAGACGGGGCCAGATTTGTTTGGACGTTTGGCATGTGGTGCCTGTCCTCCATCTGACGTTGTTTTCTGTTTACTGTGATTGTTGAGCTGAAATTTGAAGGTAGCTATGGGAGTACCTATATTATAGTAGACTTCATCGTCTGGCAGTCTGGTAGCGTTTTTAGCGAGTCTGTCAGCCTCACAGTTTCCTATATTGTGTTTATGGCATGGCACCCAGCACATGCGGATGTGAAACTGTTCGGATATCTCGTCAAGAGATGTGAGACAGTTGATCAAAAGGTCTAACTACAATAGACTTAAGTGAGTTTAAACTAGTGTCAAAATACATCGAAAAACCCACTCAAGTTCTGCCAAATGTTTGCGATGCCCATATCAGACTTCAGTTTTTTCTCACCAGCTTTCGAATTTCCGCGTCGAACCCCTCACTTTGTTGGGACTAGCTAAAATCGACAAAAGTTAACGAAAATCTAACGAAATCGAGCAAAAGCCTGTTATCGTCGTGGCATACGAGTTGTGTGTAAGACAACGAGTTGTGTGAGTAAGACTTTTATGAAAGCCGACTTAAGCCCATCGCACTATGATGGGTAGGCCTTAATTCCTCGCGAATCTCAGAGCGCTTTATGTGGGTACTGGAAGCAGGGTACCCTGCAATAATTTCCAGTGAATAGAAGGTTACTACGAACAATTCAGACACCCTCCAAAAACGCTAAAGTTAAGGCGTTTGAATAAGCTGTTTCGTAATTGGGTTAGACAGGGTTAGACAATTGGGTTAATCAGTACCTATGCTCGGCCGGCACTTTTACGCCAAATATTGCCACCGTGAGCAAAGGTGACCAAGCTAGGCGAGCAAGCCTACTAAACCAATTGTCGCAAAGTTAACAATGGGACCGTGGTGACGGTGTATTTTTTCCCAAAATTGAATGAATTGGAATCTATGTTTCAGTTGTAAGAGACTTTTATTGGCCTCAAATGTCAAGCAAGTTGTTTCCTTTAGACGTTTTTCTGTGACAGCTTTTTGCAAGGTCTCAAAAAATGATGCAGCGAAAATACAGGATAATTGGTCTTCTGAAAGTACTAACGAAATTTTGAATTTCGAATGATCGCTTACAATAGCAACCGTGGTGAATGATACAACATGAACAATGTTGTATTTAATTCACAATTGCCATGTACCGAACTGCGTTAATCTTTAAAGTTTTGCATTGGTTTTGCAAGAAATGGGTTTTTAATTTAAGGGAATCAACCCACTAGCTGTTGGCTCACACTTAAGTAAGCATAGCTGGTGGTCTTTATAGGGACTTAGATAACTGGGGGAATGTACATTTTTGTACATTTTTGGTTGAAGCCCAAATACACCGAACAAGAAGAAAAACACCAAAAAGATCAATAAAAATTATTGTCGTAGTCATTGCAGAGGGGTTTTAAAAACGATAACGCTTGTACTGATTCTACTACCAGCGGGCTTATATATAAAGTTTCAGCCTTCAGTAAAAGCCAGAAAACAAGTTTACCGTAGGTCCAGGTGGAATTTCTTTGTATAGACATATTATATGTATTTGAGTGTCCTGATTACGGAAATATTATTACATTGTCGTTCTTAGTTAGTTTAAAAGCTTTAGCTATAAAAAAATTCAGTTTTTCAATATGACAAAGTATACCTCATCTTACACTTCAAATTTTCGATATAAGAACCTATCTCCAGAATAATGGAGCACGACCGGCTCAGTTGGTATTGCCACGTTCAAAGGAGAGATCCTACGCACCCTGTCAAAAAGGCAATGTCAATCGACATTCCAGCGCAATTGCGAAGGAGAGGAAGGCCTAAACGCATGGATCACACAAATGCAACGACAACAGCATTTTTTTGGCCTCGTGACGAAGAGATCCAAACCGGATGGCCTGCCGGTATATTCTGAGGTCAAATCACCGTACCCCACAAGCGGACCATTAGGAATGCAGTAGAGTGGGTGGGCTATAATCCATTACTCCAGATTATAACCTCGCGCCTTAATGAAAAAGAAGAAGAAGAAGACACTTTAAATTTTCGCCTGCGAATATGCTGTAGTTTGACTAACTAAAAAAACGGACCGTCAAATATGAAGCCACACACGGAGAGGTCTGTCGACTTTTGTTGTAAGTTAAGCTTACCTGTGTTGCACAGTTTGTGTAAAATTCTATTTGTTTATTGTTATTTCTGGATATATTTTACATTCTTTTTTTTATAATATGCTCGTGATCAGGGGGATATGATTACCGAATGAAAACCGTGACACTGTCTGAACTTCGTCAAACAATCCGAAATTTGAAGAATAACAAAGCTCCAGGCTATGACCTAATTACTGGGGAAATTTTGAAGGAGCTACCGAAAAGGGCGTTAGTCAAGCTTCTCTACATCATAAACGCATCAATGAGAATTTCATACGTTCCACGGCAATAGAAAGTCGCAGAGGTAATAATGGTTCCGAAACCAGGGAAATGCCCGAACGACAAAAAATCATATAGACCGATTTCGCTTCTGCCGATTATATCTAAAGTCTTCGAGAAACTTGTGCTCAAACGACTGCAACCAATAATTGGAGAAAGACGATTGATTCGGGATCACCAATTCGGCTTTAGGGTCAAACATTCAACACTTGACCAGGTCTATCGAATAACTAATGAAATTGAGAAAGCCTTAGAAGCGAAAATGATATGTTCTACCGCTTTTCTTGACGTATCCCAAGCCTTTGATAAAGTTTGGCACGAAGGCCTAAAATATAAGCTACGGAAAGTTTTGCCGGAAACAATGTATGAACTCTTAGAGTCTTATCTTGACAACAGACTATTTCGAGTGAGATACGGGAGCGAATACTCAGAATTCAAAAAAATACAAGCCGGCGTTCCACAAGGTAGCGTCCTCGGTCCAACACTGTTTTTACTTTTTACAAGAGATGTACCTCAAGTAGAGACAACGACTATAGCCACGTTCGCTGACGACACGGCTATCCTCGCTAAGGATAAGACAGTCGAACTATCAACGGGAAAACTCCAACGCGCTTTGAATAAAATATGCGAATGGACAAAGGCCTGGCGAATCCTCCTAAATGAGACAAAATCAACGCATGTAAATTTTACTTACAAGAGGGTAATCAACTTACCTCTATTTATAAACTCAGTACAAATTCCATACGCAAACGAGGCGAAATATTTAGGCATGACCCTAGACGCTAAACTTAAGTAGAAGCCACACGTTAAAAAGAAACGCGATGAACTTGAAATCAAGCTACGAGAACTGAATTGGCTTATCGGACGTTATTCGAAACTTAGCGTATATAACAAACTGCTATTGTATAAGCAAGTGCTAAAACCATCTTGGACGTACGGTATACAACTTTGGGGTTGCACCAAACCAAGCAACATATCTATTTTAGAAACTTTTCAGAATAAGACACTAAGAGCAATCGTAAATGCTCCATGGTACATAAGAAATAGCGATTTACATCAAGATCTAGGCATCGCAACCGTGACCGACGAAGTAAGAAACTTTGCTCGCAAACTTCACACTCGCCTTCACGGCCATTGCAATCACGAAATAATCCAAACTCTGGATCAGACAAATCTTGCACGCCGACTACAACGAACAAGACCGTTGGATCTAGCGCCGTAAGAGGAAGCCGCACATAATGACGGTATTGCAGGTGCTTTCGTTGGAAAGTAGCCTGCCAAACGCGATTACTATACAGAAGCATGAACTACTTGTTAAGGAAACTTAGTCGTAGTCTTACAAATATTGGGAGGTTTTTTAGTGAGTAAGAATCTCACACTACTATGAGCACGCGCGTTCGATTCTCATAGTGCCTATGAAGGTTTTAACCTACCCACGGAAAAAAAAAAAAAAAAAAATGATTACCCTTAAAAGATAGAAGAAAGGTAGAAAAGATAGAAGAAGAAAGTAATTCTCGATCCAACACAAACGCTGATGAGCGAAACATAAAACCTCTGCACAGAAACACCAAAGCATACCCCCGCAAGTGTTATGCCTTTACGGAGAAACGCAATAGTAAACCAGCGGAATATTTCATAAAACTATCGGGCGTGCATCTAATTGTTGGCCATTCTATTTGCATAGTGGAAGAGAAAAATGTGTTTTTTATTCAGCCGACCCTAACCTGGATAACACACGCTGGCCAGGAAGCCGCTCATTATGAGACAGACGCTTCTGGATTTTTCGGTTGTTGCTGATTTTGATCCGCCCCGAATGTTTTTCATACCGGTACCCACCATATCTGGTGAGCATTTCCCTATCCGCCACCTGGGGAGGCGCTCAATTGGGGTTCAGCAACCCCAGAAGGGAATTTCTTCAACAAAATTGAATTACAGATCCCCATTCTGTTGTATACTTTTTCGTAGAGGAGTCTACTCTTCTTATATGGAGTAATTTTTTAGTTTTGTCACTTAAAAAAGGCTGGCATAAAACTTTTCCTTTTCTTTTTTTACATTTTTTCTTCAAAATGAACTGTTTGGGCTGCTTAATAGTTTTGTTTTCAAAGCTCTCTAACGTTTAAGTGATTGGCCATGGGTCAAATTTGGTTAATGTAGAATAAGGGCTCAGAAGTTACGATATACTGGCGTACAGCATCATTTTAGTCAGTCAAAAGTTTTATCAAGCACCATTTAGGAAATGATAAACTAGTTCAAAACTGCTTCAGTTTTTTTTTTTTTCAATAGATGGGCTAGGTTCGCTGTTTATTTCAAATTTTGGCTTCTTGCCGCTTCGGAAATAGACCTTTTTTGAATTCGAAATTGCTATCCATAATTAAATTGCTATTCATAAAATAGCTATTGAGTTTTTCTTCAATCTTACAACTATAGTTGCGTTTCATTGGCCTCTTTTCTTAAATTCTGCGGCCATCGGTTTCTGATAAAACGGTAAGACATGTTGTTGTTGTTGTTTTCGTTTGCTTAAAAACTTGAGGTTGGAAACGGCAATTTTGAAATTTTTTTTTTAACGTTGTTAGATTGCCTCATACTTCAGCCAAATTTAAATAAGATCACCATTACCGTAACGGACTAGCAACTTAAAAAAAATCGTTTTCGAAACTGTTTTTACGGTTTCGGGTCAAATCTTTTAAGTTTGCTATAGAAAAAAATAAAATCTCATAAAATAAAGTCTCATAAAATCTCAGAAGACGGACTATGCTCGTTTTTTATTTCAAAGTTACACTTTATACCGTTTAGGAGATAGAGCGGAGACATGCCTCGATTTGACCTTTTTTTTAAATTTTTTTAAATTTCAAATCCATAAAAAAACTGTTTTGATTTTTTTTCAGTTCCTGTTAGATTTTTTCCAATAGCTTAACTATCTTATCAAGCCTTGGATGTTTTTTTAAGTTCTATGGCCATCGGTTTTTGCGTAAATGGTAAAACAAGCGCCTTTTTTATTTCGTTTTTTAAATAGGCTTCGAAAAACTAAGGTTAGGAACGGCAATTTGCTTTCAGCTTGCTTTCTTTTTGCACGCGTTGTACTTTCACCAAATCTGAACGAGATCGCTTTGACCGTTTAGATACTGGAAGATTTTAAAAAAATTGTTTTTGAAAATGCTTTTATGTTTTTGAGCTAAATCTCAGAAGAAGCTACAAAGTTCGCTTTATTTTCCCTTAAAGTCTTGAATTTTGGCCCTCTTCGACTTACCGTTCTTACCGTTCCGAAGTTTCCATTTTTGGACGGGTAACCTAAAATTTGCTATTGTAAAGAAGTGCGTTGGAATGGTTCGCATCGCTGTTTTAAAGGATTTGAATTTTCGCTTTCGCAGGATTTAGCCGTTTAGTCAACTTCCTTACTACGCTAAGCCAGTCCGGTGGCAGTTGTCTGGCGGCTTCTGTGAGTTTTTTTGCCTATAACTTCTAAACTAGTCGATACAGACAATTTTTAGTAACATATTTAGCTTCAGGACACCCAAATCCATGTATAAGCATAACAAAATCCACTTGGACCTACGGTGAACTTATGCCAAAGTAAGTATATACTTATGCCAAAGTAAGCTCTAAATGTAAATTTTTGCGACATTGGCCGTACTTCCTTTTACTCATGATTCGACCCCGATCATTGGGTTAAAGGTCTTAACTAGGAGTCTAAAATTTTTAACTTATCTAAAATTTTTGCCCGTTGCAGACTAATGTAAATAATGTAGACATCTTTTAAATATGGTTTACAAGTTATTACCAAGATCAACAATGAGCTTAAAGTCAGACAATTAAAAACTTATTGTGTATTCGATGTGTAACCAATTGTTTATGTAATGTACAATTAGTTACAAAACTCAAATTTTGGGTGTTACAAGAGATTTACGTATCGAAGTTTGTTCTATTTTTCACGCCCAGTGAGCCACCGCACCAAGTGTCAAGAGTAATGTCAACGAATTCAGTCATACCAATGCGTCTCGTAATTTTTATCAATTTTTCTGTTTCCGAAGGACAAGGATTTTTCTCCTGCAGAACATACTGTTCTATATCCCCAATGAGCTTCCATACACGACACAATTATATCGCGTATTGTGGTCAAATGGATTTTCGTCGGTTTTTCCCATTTAAACGAGAAACGAGTCGACTGCCAGTCGGTCGTTGCTGTATACGCAGTGAAATTTCTGTATATTTGTTACTTTTGTTTTTGAGGATATTTATCTGTTTTCTTTTTTCATAAATAAATAAAAAAAAACTGTGTTGGGTAGAAATACGAAACGCAGAGACATCACAACAATTTCGATCCAATCTGGGAAATTGGAAAAAATGAAAATTTATCTGTTTGTATTGGTCTTGCTATAACTGGTTGACTTATTCACTCTTTTCAAAGAGTCCTTGGTTGCACATAAATCCAAATCCAATTAAATAAATAGTTCTACACATGTTTTAGCTATAAACTGGAAAATATTTTTCTTAGATATATAGAAAAATACATGATTCGGGGATTTTTCGCATGAAAAAAGAGCTTTCGGTTTATGGCGAAAGTAATTACAAATTCAATCACAGGGGTACCTAGTCCTGATACAACTTCTTTTCCAGCACCATGAGCACCCTACCTGTCGATCAAACTTTGGAGAACATGAGAGTTTTTTGTAGTTCCGAAAGCAGCTATAAATAAATTATTCGAAGAAAATCAATGCAAATCTGGGATTCAGGTCAATCAATAACCATTCGGTATGCATTAGGAAGCGCCAATCATCCTTAAACCGCTGACTTGATATTCCTAGACACTAGGGATTTCCTTATTGAACTAAACCATCGTAACTAACATAAGCCCCCTTGACCATCGACTTGTAAAAATCTCTTGCCAAAATAAATCAAATCATCTAATCCCCATGCAATGCCCCAAGGTTCCGCCCTTGGGCCAGCAATCTTTTAACAATTTGCCAAACCAAACTCAAACGGCAAAAAAGCGAAACTTTTCATCTCTAATTCCCATTTCCGGGACTTCAGTCAACTAATTCAAAATTAACAAGTTCCCACCCACCCTGATCGACACAAGACAAAACCAACAAAAAAGCGAATCCTTACCTCGCGAATTTGTCAAACATCCTGTCAAAAATTCAATTCCCTTAGCGAATTTGTACGCTCTATCTTGCTGGGTTCTGTCCTTTCCAACGCCCCAAGGCGTCAAAGAAAAGTCACAAAAAATCCCCTAACTTTTCCTAATTTTCCTTAAGCGAAACTTTTCACACACACACACGCGCACACTCGTAGCCTAACCCAAGGAGGAACCAAAATTAAATGTTAATGCTTAGAATGGTAGAAATATATGTGTTTGTGCGGCGGGTTTGGGTAACACCCAGCACGGAGAGGTACAGTGAAACACACTGCTTAGGACATTTGGCACAAAAACGGACTCTCTGCCCCTTTGCAAGTATAATAGGTATGCGAACTAGGTAGGGACTACTGACTTTGTAATGTCTTCAAGGATATGGTCGGACTGCCGTAGTGAGCATCATTTACGGCTCACGGATGAATTTATTTGTCGAAATTTTAATTAAATCCACCGTTTTTATTGCGAAACTTTGTCGTGTCGTGTCGGGATGTTGGATGTTTCCCCTTGCGCTCTCGGCCCTATGGACAGGCGGCAGGGAGTGTTTTCATGACGCGCTCTTTCTACCAAATAATGGGTGCAAGGACAGGGCAAGTAGATATGAAGAAATTCTCTCGAAAAATAGGAGCACAAAAAAAATGAAAGTTCAGAACAATGTTACAATTGTTATTATCCTGTGGAGGCTTTTGACGTTATAAGTTTGGCCGCGTGTCTGCATGCGATATGAGGACGAATATACTCGTACAGACGTTCATATGAAACGAAAACAACAAAAAATAAAGCAAGTGGCATGGCTTAGTTTGGGAATGAAGGATCTGGAAAAGAACTTTTCTAATTGTACGAATAGCAATAGATGCTGATGCTGCAACTCAAGAGCTGGGTTATGCGATGCCTTATGCCGCTATTGCGGTTGTGGTGAGAAAAGTTTTGGAATTAAAAGGGGCGACCTAGTCTCATACTTTTTCTCAGCTCCGTGTGGTCCTGTGTGAAGAGTTGTAATTTGTTCGAATTTCCGCAGACGCCGCCGCCGTCTCTTTGCCGCCACCGGCGCTGTTAGTTCCAGTGATGGTTTTGACGATGACTCCCTGTGTTAAAGTTGTTTTTGTGTCTTGGTCAGCGCCTTGGCGCAGCATGCGGTCCCTGTCAAAAATGCTGTCTGGAGCGAAAGTGTATTCGTATTCTGCTCAGCATTCAGCCCTTGATGTGGGGACGCAAGGTCAATGTTTTTGACACAGACGCATGCTGGGAGATGCAAAAGAGCTTTCACATTAATGTTTGTGTGACGCAGTGTGCTGAAGGCGCCCTAGGGATGAGGATGCTATTTTAAAGCAATTGAGATTGGATTTGAGATGTTAAATATATTTTGGCATGGCGTCTAGATTAGATGTTTATTTTTTTAGGGACCTGTACTTGAATTTAATTTTGTTGATCAAAGTTAAACGGCTTTCATTTCTGCGAGGATGTGAACAAAAAAGATGTCTGTATAATCTCCCAAGAGGTTTAAATTGTACCTGTGTGCCGGTCTTAGAGAAGGGTTTATATTTTTTTAGAGAGCAACCTAACCTCTGTTGATTAAGCACAATATAAAAATATAAGTTTCGTTTTCATGGTGCCCTGTAGCAATAGATTCGATATGAATACTAGGATGGATGGAGGCTTAAACTCCAAAATTTTTTCGAATATACCAATATGCCCATTATAGCAGGTATATAATACCGAAGTGGCTGATATTGGTTACGCCCGATTTCCACGTGCTAAAAAAGCCATCCATTTATGAGAGACACTACGAAAACTGCCAGAACTCACGTCATAGTAGTAGTTTTCGCTCTCTCATAATTCTTCTTGACTACAACTAAGTTAACTTAACAAGTAGCTTACGCTTCCGTAGTGTTTATCGCGTTGGGTAGGTTGCTATCCAGTGAATGCACCTACTATAACCGTCAGTTCGTGCGGCTTCACCCTACGTCGTTGGATCGAAGAGTCTTGTTCTTTGTAGTCGTCGCTCGTTGTTTACATCGTTAAGAATCTCGTTAAGAGTACGCACCATTTCATTGTTGCAATGAACATAAAGACGAGCACTTAGCTTTCGAGCAGTTTTTTGTCGCTCACAGTAGCTATTCCTAAATCTCTGTGAATATCACTATTCCTAATATACCATAAAGCATTCACAATTGCTCTAAGTGTCTTGTTTTGGAAAGTCTGCAACATGGACATGTTGCTCGGCTTGGTAAAACTCCAAAGTTGTATACAGTATGTCCAGGACGGCCTTCACACCTGCCTGTACAAGAGCAGTTTGTTATATATGCTTAGTTTCGAAAATCTTCCGATAAGCCAATACATTTCCCTAAGCCTAGTCTCGAACTCGTCACGCTTCTTCTTTACGTGTGGTTTCCACCTTAGTTTAGCGTCTAGTGTCATCCCTAGATGTTTCGCTTCATTTGCATAAGGCATTTGTGCAAAATTTATGAACAGAGGTAAATTGTTAACCCTTCTGTAAGTGAAATATTCTCGTTAAGAGCGATTCGCCAAGTCTTCGTCCAGACAAAATTTCTGTCCAATGCTCGTTGGAGGTTTCTCGTTGATGACCCGACTGATTCACCTATTGCCAGGATGTATCGTCCGCAAACGTGGCCACAGTTGTCTCGTCATCTAGAGGTATGTCTCTTGTGTAGAGCAGGACAGGGTCGGACCGAGGACACTTCCCTGAGGTACTCCAGCCCGAATTTGCTTGAAACTCGAGTATTCAGTACTACACCTAACACGAAAAAGTCTGCTTTCAAGATAGTTTTTCAATATTCTTAACATGTCTCCCGGCAAGTTTTGCCGTAGCTTATATTTCAAGTCTTCGTGCCATACCTTGTCGAAGGCTTGCGATACGTCGAGGAAATCACTTTTTACATATTTTTTTCCCTTCTAAGGCTTTTTCAATTTCATGCGTTATTCTGTGACTTGATCTATTGTGGAATGGTTAGGTCTGAAACCGAATTGATGATCCGGGATCAAGCGTCTTTCTGCAATTATTGGTTGTAACCGCTTCAGCAGAACTTTCTCAACTACTTTCGATATTATCGGCAGAAGCGATATGGGCCTATAAGATTTTTTATCATTTGCACATTTCCCCGGTTTTGGAACCATAATGACTTCAGCAACTTTCCATTGTCTTGGAACGTATAGAAGTCTAAGAGAAGCGTTTATCATATAAAGTAGCTTGACTAGTGCCTTTTTTGGTAGTTCTTTCAATATTTCGCCAGTGATCAGGTCGTAATCCGAGGCCTTATTATTTTTAAGTTCGTTTATTGTCTGTCGGAGTTCAACTAACGAAATTTTTTTCATTCTAAAGCTATCAGGTTCCGCGTTGTTGTTTTGAACGTCAGCCAAAGACGGACCGTCGAAAAGCTTGAATGTTTCTTTTAAATGTTCAGCAAACAAATTCGCTTTCTCTTTGGTTTCTCTTGCCCATTCGCCGTTAGCTTTTTTATTGGTGCCGAGTGGATTATAGGTTTCTTGATAGACTTAACTGCTTTCCACAGCGAGTAGTTTGTATATTCTTAACATGTCTCCCGGCAAGTTTTGCCGTAGCTTATATTTCAAGTCTTCGTGCCATACCTTGTCGAAGGCTTGCGATACGTCGAGGAAATCACTTGAACATATTTTTTTCCCTTCTAAGGCTTTTTCAATTTCATGCGTTATTCTGTGACTTGATCTATTGTGGAATGGTTAGGTCTGAAACCGAATTGATGATCCGGGATCAAGCGTCTTTCTGAAATTATTGGTTGTAACCGCTTCAGCAGAACTTTCTCAACTACTTTCGATATTATCGGCAGAAGCGATATGGGCCTATAAGATTTTTTATCATTTGCACATTTCCCCGGTTTTGGAACCATAATGACTTCAGCAACTTTCCATTGTCTTGGAACGTATAGAAGTCTAAGAGAAGCGTTTATCATATAAAGTAGCTTGACTAGTGCCTTTTTTGGTAGTTCTTTCAATATTTCGCCAGTGATCAGGTCGTAATCCGAGGCCTTATTATTTTTAAGTTCGTTTATTGTCTGTCGGAGTTCAACTAACGAAATTTTTTTCATTCTAAAGCTATCAGGTTCCGCGTTGTTGTTTTGAACGTCAGCCAAAGACGGACCGTCGAAAAGCTTGAATGTTTCTTTTAAATGTTCAGCAAACAAATTCGCTTTCTCTTTGGTTTCTCTTGCCCATTCGCCGTTAGCTTTTTTATTGGTGCCGAGTGGATTATAGGTTTCTTGATAGACTTAACTGCTTTCCACAGCGAGTAGTTTGAGCTCCTATCCGCCGACAAGCCTTTAAGGTATTCAGTGGTCTCACGATTTTTAAATCTTGCAAAATTTCTTTCAGTTTGCAAGAGAGGTGGTTCAAGAGGGTTTTGTCTGGGGGAGCCCTCGTGCCTTGCCATCTTCTACGCGCTCTTCCCTTTTCACGAATCAATTCTTCGATTTCGAGCGGATATGTGTGCGTACATGCCCGTCGGTGCTAACTGCTAATTGCGTTCTTTTGGGACGAATTGTTGTTCCAAGCAGCGCACTGAATTGCTTTAATGATTTTGCCAACTGCGGTTTCTAACTCGGAAGGAGTTCTCAATGGCACCTTTAAGCCAACACGCTCCTTACAGTTCTTTCTAAAGCTCTTTCTATTTTCGCCAGTCTTTCACTCATCTTCAAGATTACTCCTGAGTGGTCTGCAAAGATCTTAGCACTCTTTGAATCGCGTAAGGTATTTAGGGCACCCTTTAGCGATGAAGATGTAGACAAGGTGATCCTTTTTATTCTTGTCGGAGAAAAAGTCCACCCCACGTTTCATACTGTTTTTGTACAGTTATCTGCCTCTTATGCCTCGCGTTAAAGTCACCGCCAATAATAAAATTAGACCCAATGAAGTCATACATACGATCAAGATCGTCTTCCACCAGTCTATATCATGGCGGGATGCACGGTGCAATTCAACAAGAGGTAGAGTACTCTTCAAAGCTAGCATGAAACGTGGCGTGGTTTTCCTTTCGACGGGAAAGCCAACGTATTGGCCAACCGACAGAAACAAAGTACCTGACCTTGTCGACTTCTTTATCGCAAAAGGGGTTTCCCGCCACCTCACAAATGTAGAAGAAGGCTATGATCTCTGTTCGGATCACTCGGCAGTCGTTTTGAAAATCGGCGGAAGTCTAGCAAAAAATGAGAGAGCGCCTAGGCTAACGAATAACAACACCGACTGGGATGGCTTTAGGAAATACTGTAAAGAAAATGTATCTCTACATGTACCACTTACAACCCCTCTAGAAATAGAAGACGAAGTCGATAAACTCGTTAGAACTATCCAAGACGCTGCTTGGAACAATACTTCTTTCCGGAAGACTGGAGTAAGGAAAAGCGGATCAATTTACCCGCGCGAAATTGAAGAGCTCATACGCGAAAAGAGAAAGGCTCGAAAGAGGTGGCATTTGTCTCGAGCTCCTCCTGATAAAACCATTCTGAATGGGCTATCTAACAAATTAAAGCACTTACTTCAAGATTTTAAAAGTCGCGAGACTACCAACTACCTCGAAAACTTGACTGCCGATAGAGGGTCAAACTATTCACTTTGGAAAGCCGTGAAGTCCATTAAAAAGCCCATAGTACACTCGGCGCCAATAAGAAAAGATAACGGTGAATGGGTAAAAGGCGACAAAGAGAAAGCAGATGTATTTGCAGAACATCTAGAAGAAACATTCAAACCGTTTGACGGGGAGCCGTTGGTTGACGATCTGTATCGCAATGCGGAATTAGACAATTATCGAATGAAAACCGTGACACTGTCTGAACTTCGTCAAACAATCCGAAATTTGAAGAATAACAAAGCTCCAGGCTATGACCTAATTACTGGGGAAATTTTGAAGGAGCTACCGAAAAGAGCGTTAGTCAAGCTTCTCTACATCATAAACGCATCAATGAGAATTTCATACGTTCCACGGCAATGGAAAGTCGCAGAGGTAATAATGGTTCCGAAACCAGGGAAATGCCCGAACGACAAAAAATCATATAGACCGATTTCGCTTCTGCCGATTATATCTAAAGTCTTCGAGAAACTTGTGCTCAAACGACTGCAACCAATAATTGAAGGAAGACGATTGATTCCGGATCACCAATTCGGCTTTAGGGTCAAACATTCAACACTTGACCAGGTCTATCGAATAACTAATGAAATTGAGAAAGGCTTAGAAGCGAAAATGATATGTTCTACCGCTTTTCTTGACATATCCCAAGCCTTTGATAAAGTTTGGCACGAAGGCCTAAAATATAAGCTACGGAAAGTTTTGCCGGAAAAAATGTATGAACTCTTAGAGTCTTATCTTGACAACAGACTATTTCGAGTGAGATACGGGAGCGAATACTCAGAATTCAAAGAAATACAAGCCGGCGTTCCACAAGGAAGCGTCCTCGGTCCAACACTGTTTTTACTTTTTACAAGAGATGTACCTCAAGTAGAGACAACGACTATAGCCACGTTCGCTGACGACACGGCTATCCTCGCTACGGATAAGACAGTCGAACAATCAACGGGAAAACTCCAACGCGCTTTGAATAAAATATGCGAATGGACAAAGGCCTGGCGAATCCTCCTAAATGAGACAAAATCAACGCATGTAAATTTTACTTACAAGAGGGTAATCAACTTACCTCTATTTATAAACTCGGTACAAATTCCGTACGCAAACGAGGCGAAATATTTAGGCATGACCCTAGACGCAAAACTTAAGTGGAAGCCACACGTTAAAAAGAAACGCGATGAACTTGAAATCAAGCTACGAGAACTGAATTGGCTTATCGGACGTTATTCGAAACTAAGCGTATATAATAAACTGCTATTGTATAAGCAAGTACTAAAACCATCTTGGACGTACGGTATACAACTTTGGGGTTGTACCAAACCAAGCAACATATCTATTTTAGAAACTTTTCAGAATAAGACACTAAGAGCAATCGTAAATGCTCCATGGTATATAAGAAATAGCGATTTACATCGAGATCTAGGCATCGCAACCGTGACCGACGAAGTAAGAAACTTTGCTCGCAAACTTCACACTCGCCTTCACGGCCATTGCAACCACGAAATAATCCGAACTCTGGATCAGACAAATCTTGCACGCCGACTACAACGAACAAGACCGTTGGATCTAGCGTCGTAAGAGGAAACCGCACATAATGACGGTATTGCAGGTGCTTTCGTTGGAAGGTAGCCTGCCAAACGCGATTACTATACAGAAGCATGAACTACTTGTTAAGGAAACTTAGTCGTAGTCTTACAAAGATTGGGAGGTTTTTTAGTGAGTAAGAATCTCACACTACTATGAGCACGCGCGTTCGATTCTCATAGTGCCTATGAAGGTTTTTACCTACCCACGGAAAAAAAAAAAAAAAAAAAAAAAAAATGGCGGGATATAACAAGATGTAATGTTGTAATCTAAGCAGTCAATTTTTGCAGAAACTGAACTTATCTGCATACAGTCTAGCTCAACTTCTGTGTTCTTGAAGTGCTTTATGCAGCTCATAATGTAGAGGGAGGATCCTTCTCTCGAATTTTGCGAAGGGTGATGTGCCTGGTAGTCATTGTAACCTTAAAATTTGGGTCCAGACCCGTTTTTAAGGTGAGTTTCCGTAATCATGCAAATATCAATATTATTTTTCCGTAGAAATATTTCTAGTTCGTCTATTTTATTCAGAAGGCCATTTGCATTTCATGTTAGTATTTTAAATAACTGTTTTATATTCATGTTCTCCTGTAATTTTTTCGAAGCTTAAACTCGAGCTTGCTCAGTTTGTCAAATATAAGTTTGTTGATTTTAGTCTGATCCTCAAGTTTCTCCAAGATTACAGCGAGGATCTGAGACACTGTATCTGTTGTGGGCGATCTTGCCTTGTTTTCGTTTTCGTTTGCCGCAACCTGTGCGTATGATTTCGGTCCGACCAGTGGCGGTTTCTCCGCTGCACTTGAACTGGCGCCGTTCTTTTGTGGAGCTGTAACGCCTTTTGTCGTCGCATCCTTTGCCAATCTCGCACTTTTGATCGGCTTTGGCGTCTTTGGAGTATTTGGCTTAGGAGTTCCAGCAGTTTTTGGACGTCCTAGGCTTAAATTCTGACCTCGAGTATTTATCTTAAGAGGTTCTCGTCCCTTTTGCAGCTCTATGGCTACTTCGCGTCCTCGATAGTTTGCGAGGTGGATTCTGTTGCAATTAGCGCAAACTGCTGGAGCCTTTATGTCAACTTTGCAGTCTGTTGAAATGTGTTTTCCGGCACATTTCACGCAACGAGGTTCTTTTTGGCAGTAGGCATTTGTGTGCCTGAATTCTTCGATCTTAACCCTGATGTTAAGTATCATTCAGTATTATAAGTTCTAAGGAGAGCATAAAAATTGGAAGGCCGCCTCTATCACAGTGTCTCTTTCTCCCTTCGTGCGTTGCTTTTCCTTTTTAATGATATTGACGGCATCAATAATTTTAAGGCCTTTAGTTTTTACGTCTTTAACAACGTCTTCTTTTGTGCATGATGGGTGGAGCCCCCTTACAATGACTTGCAGTGGTTTTTCGTACTTTTTGATAAGTATACCACTCGATTCTTTCTGCTTTCAGTCTAAAAAACAGCGCGCGATAGGAATCGGCGTTGTCAACATTTACTTTCCACACGTTATTTCGGTCTCAAGTGCAAGTTCGTCCTCGTCCGTGAAGTATTCGACTGCTGGTCGGGCCGGTACACACTCTTTCGTTACCTCACAGTCTTTCGTTTAACGAGTATTTTTAATATCCTCGTTTTTTTTTCGCAGAGAGTCAACTTCCATTTTAAGATCGCGAAAGAGTCGCCCCATTTCAGTAAGCTTAGCTCGGAGTTCATGATTCTCCTTTTCTAAGCTCTTAATTTTTTCTGAGTCCTGGTTTACCGGTGGTCTGCTTTTTTTGGATATGTTCGATCTAGGTGGTGGTTATCGATTTAGTTTTGTCCTTTTCTGAAAAGGATTAATAAGCAATAAAAGGCTCTCCTCAGAATCCGTAGACCCTGCCTCCGAAGAGTGTGGATTTTCCAGCATAGCTGGGCTGCCACCTGGGGTAATCAAATCTTTCGCTTTGTTCATTGCCATTTTTTTTAACTTGTCGTTTTTATGAGAAATAGATAAGTCACTTTTCTTCCGCCGACCAGATAGCCGCACAATGTGTGACAGACGCTTCTGGATTTTAATTTATCTGTTGTCTTTTCAGATAACCCCCTTACTCTTCAGCTCATTATTAACAAGCTCAAGTAATATTGCGATCTTTGGGACCTGAAAGTTAACGCCTCAAAGTCCAAAATTATGATTTTTAGGCAACATTGAAGTGGTCAACGAATTCAAGCATTTGGTTTTTCGAATGAAATACAATCTAGATATTCGCCCTCACCTAAAAGAGAGAACAATAGCTGCTAAAGTTGCTATAAATTGTATGTGGAACCAGTTCTTCACAAACAGAGACGTTGACTTATCATCTAAATTTAATGTCTTCGATGTAGTAATAAACAGCTGTTTTCGTTACGCCAGTGAAGTCTACGGCCTCCAACAGATCGATGAGGTAGAAACTATACAGCGTTCTGACAGTGGAAAACTCTCATGCATGGCGCAACATGTTCTATGACTGCCTCTCGGTTATAGATGAAAAGCTTCTTCAAGAGTCCCTCAACAGAGCTAGAGGTTCCCTTACAAGGTCGTTTTATAGTCGTCTCAATCATTCATTGAATGGGGATAACTATTTTTGTGACATGTTTAATGTTTCCGAGATCTGCTTAATATTCAAAGCGCGCACTCAATTGCTCGAGCTAAACTATAGGCCGCACCGGCATGACCTCAAACCTCTTTGTAGTCCTTGCAACGTCAATCAGAATGAAGACACCTTTCACCTCATAGCACTTTGTCCTATCCTCCAAGAGTTTCGAAGATTATTCTTTGATAAAAGCTTTTTTTCACTCGAGGAATGTCTCTCTTTATTAAACGGCGGATGGAACTTGCTTATCAGCTTTTTGAGAGAAGCAATTGCGTTTCGAAATCTGTACCAACAGCTATCTAAATAAAATCCAGATCTCCTGCGACAAGCTCAGAACTATCTATTTAATTTCTCTTTTTTTGTTTTAGCTAAACTCATAGCCCTAAAAATATATATGATGTATGTTATGATCTAACAGTAAAACTTAAAGTTTCAGTAGACTTCAACTAAATTGTCATAATTTTAATTGTTGAACAAAAGAAACTGTCTATGTTTTACCTTTTCTATGACACATCCCTTAACTTCTCTTTTTTCGTTTTAGCTAAACTATAAGTCCTTAAATATATAAAACACTTGTTAAAAATATTGGTTAGAATCAATCAATATAACTTAAGTTAAAATAGGACTCAATTGCATTGTCAAAATTCTATTTGTTATTATCTTTGAAATAATTATACTTTTTCTTTTGCGTAAAAGAAAACACTTAAAAAAAATGTACTAAATTTGCTTGAACTTTCTCTTTTCTATTTTAAAACGGCAGACGGCGCAAAGCCATGTTGTATCATATTTATATTTCAAATAACCTTTGTACACTTTGAAAGCAAATAAAAGAAATATACTGAATTGAATTGATTTTAATTTAACCTTCAGATTCATCTATAAGTTTAAACCTTACTGCCAAAAGTTGCCCTAAATATAGCAGCATCGATAGCAGCCATTGAAACATTAAAGAGTACTTCTTCCGGTCGATTTTAGTCGGGTATTCTGACCCCGACCTTGCAGGAGTAGGGCGATATGGCGAATGGTAAAGTTTTCCAGTTTAAAAGCTGAAAACGACCTTGTTACAATATTTCCCTTAGTTAACCTTAAATATAACTACATTTTGATTTTTTTTCAATACTTCCTCCAGTTTGAAACCCTAACTAGTGGTAAAAAAAATATACCAGTTGTAATTTCCGTATGATGTTTCCCTTATTTTCTCTTTGTTATCCAATTCAATCAAAATTACGTATAATGTCGCGAAAATTCCCTTTTCAAATACAGTTCTACGAAATTTAATTATATGGATGTGGGCTTAAATGTAAAATAAATTTTTCTAGTGTTTTTAAATAGCATTTAAATTTGTTTTTCTCGTTTTAGTTAAATCAAGAAAAGTGTATTTCTGGGAAAAAATGTCGATTGAATTTTTGTTGTTCCTTAAAGCTTAGCAGATCTGTAATTGAATTTTTGTGTAACACACACGTGGCACCTTTTATCTACAAGAATGTCAAAAGATTCCTGAGCATGAAAACCAATTGGGCACGGCTTAGAAAGACGCTTGCCATCTTTTGGAACTAACTAGAATAATACATGGGCACAGAGCTTAACAATGTTCTTACGCGTTGGTTTAAAATAGAGTGCCAGTTAGTAAAATTTGTAAACCAGTCCCTGGTGGAATATCGAATAAGTATTCGCAAAGAAACTATAGGAAGCTCGCAAATTAGATATTGAGAAAGCTATTTATTATGCTGGAATTTATTTGACTCATTTACATACGCACTGTTGCACTTTCCCACTTGTTTTCTTTTCTTTTAATTTCAATTGCCGACTTTATGGCTTGTTTTTCAACGCATCTCGATAACTCATTTGTTTCGCTTATATTTATTATATTTCGAGTCCAATTTTAAGAAGCATAAGATCTGTGTGTACGAGTTTTTACATGCTGCTGTGTAGTAAAAAGGGGACATCTTTGACTATTTGTCCGATTTTCAGGGTTAAAATTCTTAAAAATATTCTTTTATTAATTTTAAAAAAGGTATAGTAATATTGTTTTATACCCCATCCCATAGGATAGAAAGTATAATAAATTAACTTTATAGTTTGTAACATAGAGAAATAATCACCGTAGACCCCCAAGACCTTAAGGGCATATGATCGAGACCGAATTGTTAGTCGAATGAGCCATGTCAGTCCGTCCGTGTGTCGGTAGTTTTTAAGCCTTAAATTTTGAGCTAGGAGCTTGAAACTTAATATCTGTTCTTTCTAGGTCCCGAAGCAGTACAAGTGTAAACATTTTTAAAATCCGCCCATTTTACTTACCTAATAGCATGAAAATTCAAAGTTTTCTTAGGAAGCTGAAATTTGGTACGCGTTATCCTTAGTAAAGTGTATTGTGATTGACATTTCCAAAAAGGGCAAAAATCGCCCCTTTTTGGGCGTGGTCATTTTTCATTTGCATTTTAATAAACGGTTTTTATTCGATATATTTTCTTTGAATCCAAAAAACTTGCGCTATAAAATATTCAGATATGTGTGAAAGCTATCAACTGAAATGAATAAATTTTTGCCATGCCCACTTTTGGGGGCGTTTTTAAGTATAAACCAACTTATTAATGTGAATATGCAATCAACACGCGTATGTGATATTTTTTCTGACAAAAAATATAAACAAAAAAACGATGTTATTAAAAAGGGGTGGATGTCACGCCCTTTTTTAAGGGAGAAGATTCTTCAACTGAGAAATTCTACATACAGTTGAAGTTAAAAGAAAATTAAATTTAACAACCAAGATTTATGACACAATTCGGAGCTTGAAAGTGGTCAATATGGATGTGGTATCCAACGATTCGCCTAAGCGGATTGTAGCCCTCCCACTAGTTTTTTATGTCTACAATTCTCATTTTAGGCTTATTTCAAGTATGGGTACCTACTCAAATTTTTATCGAAACGCAGGGTGACTAATACATTATTTTGATATTTTTTTCGATAAAAAAAACTTATAACAAAAGGGGTTTTTGTGTTTTCAAGGTTTTCACATATTTTGGCTCGGTTCTCAAATGGCTTGTGCTTGCGTAAAATTTAATTGATAAGATAGAAACAACTCAGAAGCTATAGGCATTTTTTAGAACTACCATTTTAGTAAATCAACTCAAATGGTTTTACGCGTATCTTGGAAACCGTACAATTTTCAGGCTCGCTATTCTATTGAACTTCAAAAAATTGTCTATGTCTGGTATCTTTTTTCGAAACGATTATATTACTGTTACCGACGTAGTAGGGACTGCATGCGGCTTTTTAGCTTTTTTCTACATTTTTTTTTTCTATTTAAAATCCATAAAACGACAGCACCTTTTTTTTTCTACCGTTATATTTTTTTTTTTTGATTTTCATGTATTTTGCGGCAGTGGTTTTCCTCAAATTTTTTGAAAGTCTTAGATTTTTTATACGCTTTAGATACAAAACCAAATTTCATCATAATCGGTAGGTATACTCCCGTTAAGATACCAGAATATTTTAAAAATAATTTTTGAAGTGCTTTTGAAGTTTCGAGCTAAATCTCATAATCTGCTGAATTTTCAAAAATTTTTATAGTTTTCGCGAAAATAACAAATTATTCTGGATGTGCGTGATTTTTTCCAAATAATTTTCCTCATACCATCGGAGATAGCCGTGGGGACAACATTTATTTCACGATTTTTTTTCGCTAAAACACAGGTTAATAACGGTTTAACCAAAAGTTGATTTTGGTCTTTGATAAAGCTGGGGTTATTTGTCCAATATCGGCTTTTTGAATTAAGCAATTAAAAAATTAAGCAAAAAAAAGTAGAAAACGGGCACACTTATTTCTCAAAAACTTGTCAGAATTTTGCAAAATTTCGATTTTGTTTTGAAAATTTAATATTTGCTTAGTGCATGTTTCGATTTTATTTTTTCTTACTCTAAAACTTTTCAAGATAAGTGCGAAAACAGTTTTTTTCTTTTTTACCACCAAATTTCAAACTTTGGTGGCAATAAAACAGTTATATGTGTATTAACCAGTGAGTAAGTGCTATAGTGTGTAGAGAGAAATTACAGTCAGTGAAATGGACCGTTGGATACCCCAACCTATCCCATCTCATACTATTAAAAGGGACGTGGTCCAACCGCTTTTATTACAAACTATGAATGTCAGCAAAAATATCTCCTATTTTCGCTTTTTTTATTCAAATTCAATATTTTCGTAAATTCGACCCCTTAAAAGAGGCGTGGCTAAAAAAAATGAAGGTGTGGAATTTAGACCGGAATTTCACTTACCTAAAATGCTAGAAAGAAACTTATTCTTTCATAAATTAAGCTTAAGGCTTGTCAAAATTGCGTTTTTATGTAAAATTCAAGGTTTTCCATCAATATCGCCTCCAAATGTGGGCGTGGCCCAAACTATTCTGTGAATAAAAATAAAGAACTAAGCGTTTTCTACATAAAATATTAAGAAACAATTCTGATTCAAATTAGTTGATGTGCAAATGTTGATTAACGTTGAAAATTAACCCAAAAAAAAATATATGCCACCCCTACCGATTAAATTTTTCTTTTTTATGTCTTACGTTCATTGGGAGATGCTAAATGCCAAATTTCAGCCATTTAAGACGTGTTACAGTTTTGCAATTTCTGGAGGCAGTTGCACATTTGGACCGATTGTGTGTGTGTTTATATACTTACCGATTTCAAAAATTATTTTATATACTTGTACTGCTTTGAATGACATGGAGCTTACTTACGAAATTTCAGCTCCATAGCTCAAAATTTAAGGCCTTAAAACATGTGACATACAGACGGACGGACGGACGGACATGGCTTATTCGATTTAGAATTCTTAAGGTCTATGTTCTAAAAAACTTTGTGTCAAACTTAATGTATCTCTTCTTATGGGATGGGGTATAAAAAAATTTCCCTTAAAGGCATGCGTTCTCATTTTTTATGGACTGTAGGTACTAAGTGTATCTACTTAATTTCATCTTTCTACGACGCACCCTTTAGAAGTTACAGGCGCGGACGGATGGACGGACAACGAAGTGATATTTACTATTATTATTAAGTTGGGTTTTACACTGCGATCTGATGGTGTATTGAGTTTTGGAGAGGTTTATTCCCACAAAGGAGCTTCCCTCACACTATAATTGATTTCTTAATTATATCGAGAATATGAGTTCATATTTGAAAGTGATACATAGGATACTTCACAACGAAGTGATACCATAGGAGTATAAATACCATTTTCGGACGGACCGTTAAAAGCACGTCGGTCGTGTCCCACGAATGCCAGCGTACACAAGCACAAGCGCCAGGTTACCATAAATAGCGATAGGTTTCTCATGCCCATCATTTCTGATTTCGTTTTCTTTCTACGTTTGCTTCTTCAGCAACTACATACTACTACACATGCATTTTATTCCTAATAAGCAAGATTTTGACTCCGCCTTCTAATAACGGCACTTCAGTAAATTAAAATTTTAAACTGTCCAGGAATGAGTAAGGCCCATTTCACACATACCCGGCTGCCGGCTACCCGGTCGTTTGGAATACATTCTTATGGGCTTGTTCACACCTGGAAACCCGGTTGCTCATACAAAAAACCGGGTAGCCGGTGCCGGTTTGCCGGCTGCCGGGTATGTGTGAAATGGGCCTAAGTGTAATGCAAGTCAGAAATATTTTAGACTAGAATTGAAAGTTAAATCTTATTCAATGATTTTTATCCTTTCATGTTAAACGTATCCCGCAAATTTAAACCAGGCTTCATTTCAACAAGGTTCCATTTGTTATATTTGGTTGCGTCTAAAGGGGGGAAGCTTCAAAAGATACCCAGACGATTCTACGAAAGACCTCACGTGACTCGTTGTAAAAAATCGCAATGTAAAAATTAGTGCACTCAATTTCAAGCGCTTAAAAAAAAAACCGTAAGTTTAATTTTACCCTTTGAAAAAACCTTTTGTTCCTCATGAGTCGTGACCAAGAAATGACCATCACTTTACTTTCTCTTTCGTTTGCGACTTTCGATTTCCTTTTCAAATGCTTCTGACAAAGCAATGTAAGAAAAAATAAATAAAAGTTTCCCCCATTTAATGTCAATGTGTGTCCATCGTAATCAAATGAATGAATGTCATACATCCATTTACAGACTTGATCCTATTTACCAAACGAATGAGCCTTTACCGTTTGATGTCCTCGGACAAGTTCTTTCTCAGCACACACTCTGCATATATGTG
Source organism: Neoascia interrupta (assembly GCA_947623515.1). Taxonomy (NCBI): domain Eukaryota; kingdom Metazoa; phylum Arthropoda; class Insecta; order Diptera; family Syrphidae; genus Neoascia; species Neoascia interrupta. The sequence continues at coordinate 134,183,146 of OX392463.1, forward strand.
AGGTTTGGTTTGAGGTACAGTATACCTACACAAATACATACTTAATAAAATATTCAAATGGACACGAGTAATAGAATCACTTGTTAGAGACAGGCCCAAACGGAAGTCCTCTGGCCAAGGACGAAAGCCAAATGCGCAGGCTATAGGCCAAACCAACGACTGCTACGGTCGTTACGGTGGCGTATACGTAATCTCTGCAAATTTGATTCAATGAAAAATAAATAAAGGTACCCGTAAGTTGAAGGTTCGTTAGTGGTATATTATAGTGTTCGTGTGTGTGTGCAAATGTTGGGTAATGTCCTCATCTGCGTTTGCTGCTGACGTCGCTCACATGGTGTTCGCAAATTTTATGCTACGAAAATGTATTGGTGTGACCTTTTTGTGCCGTCTCGAAGGATATAAACATGTCAAAGACGGCCTGTCATGTAAATCTTACTTGAAATATTTAAATGTGGATAGATTTGTGTCGTGAATTTGACAAGTATTTATTGATAAGAACATGAATTTCGGTATATAATTCTTATCAATTCAGACAGTGTATTATGGTAAATTTTATAGATATGTTCAATTTTAATTAAGGCTTTCATAGGATGATGACGGCAAGACCGACTATTTGCTTACTTTTTGAACTTGCAAAAATCGCAAATATCATGCGACCCCACTCGAAGCATTATTGATGAACTTTGGCCAGTTTTGAAATGCCTTGTTCCATAAGGACAGCTCACCTCTTCTGAAAGTTGCCTACACCGTTTTGTACACGATGTGACAGATTATAGCGGAAGTTGATGCTCTCTCGGTTCCTCCGAACTCGACAACATTGAAAAATTCGTCATAAAGCGAACGTGTCAAGAGTGGTCAGATTATTCTGCACCTTTTAGGCTTGCCGGGACTCGATCATATATAAATAAAACAAGTGAGTAAGTGCAAGAGTTCGTCTGTGACAAACTTCTATATACCCGACCCTGTATACTGTATAGCACCAAATCTTTAAGTTTTTTGACCTGAATTCATATATTATTTGTATAGGTTACGCCTAGACTGAGCAAACATTGTATGAAGCAAACTTAGAGAGCGCCAGAATATCTTTAATATTTGTCATATAATTTTTTTTTTTCGAATGAAATTAAACTTTCCGAGAAATCGGGCTTTTAAATAACTTACAGGTTAAAAGTGGGCAAAGTCGATATTGTGGACGGTCCAATTTTTTCCTTTTTTAAGGTTTCGGGCCAGTATTGCTTTGTACCAAAATTTGAGTTCCTATGCCCTGTCTAATTTGACCAAAAATCATTTTGAAAGAAAATGTGAAAATAGAGGTTGTCTTTTATTCAAGCCAGTAGTGACCGTGGCCGTTGGCGGATTGTTTGTAAAAAATAAGAGCCGAGATACACTCCAAGTTTGAGCGTCCTAGCTCAATTTTAAAGACCTAAAAACTTCACACATACGAACAGACGGACCGACGGACATGGCTTAATCGATTCACCTGTCGGTGTCGATCATATCTCTAAAAGGTCTTAGGGGTCTATGGTGATTATTTCACTGTGTTACAAACTATGATAAGAATTAATATATTCTGGGTCGAGTATAAAAAGACCGTCAAGTATGAGGACAGCAGTTGAGGACAGCAGTATGAGGACAGTTCGCGGAGCGGTCCTTCCGGCTTTTGTTAAAGGTTAAGCTCTCTATACTGTGCAGTTTGTGTAATTCTATGTTTATTAAAATTATTTCTAGATATATTTTACAGTCCTAAATATATAATAACGCAATCCGTAACTTGACAGAAGTCACCTGGGAGGGCTATCGAACGATTCGCCTAAGCGAATTGAAAACTTCATATGAAAAGGGGATGTCGGACTGTCGGAGCTGCAAGGCTGACGAACTCGACCGAACGAACTGACGAACAACTCTCTCAATCTTGCCTGAAAAAGACTCCTTAGGCATTCCAATTTCCACATGCAGAATTTTGCTTAAAATCGATGCAATAGATAGAAAGAAAAAATCTCAGATGGACGGGCGGTAGCACCTGTCAATTGACAAAGCTTATATGGCCAAAGTAAGATCTTAAACGCTCCAAAAGATTGATCGCTCTAAAGAGATTGCACTTGAGTGCTATACAATCGATGTCATTATAGGATACTATCTAATGCAAAAAGGCTTGGTGTCTATTCCAACAACTTCGGCAGGAGCTGCTTGGATGAGGTGAAAGAAGAGACCACTCTCCACCTTCTCTGTAGACTCAGAATAAAAAACTATCAATCAGAAATCCCATTACTATTATACTTTTTAACTATTAAAATTGGTCAATTCGATCCGTACCATTAATACAATACTTTCGAAACTATTACATCAACGTATTACATCCTTTTGAAGTAATAATGCACCCCATTAATAATTTATAAGATGTAGTTTTACTTTAATGTGTGCGTGCTATGGTGTATATTAGTGGGATCAGTGCTATTGAAGTTGATAGTATAAAACATTCAAATAAAATGATCATCCCATTAAAAATTGAGTAATGTTTTCGAATTGAATTAATTAATGGAATGGTCCCATTGAATAATTGATGGATCATACCATTAATTTAATGTGACCATACCATTGATTAGTGTGACTATTCGATTGATTTAATGTGACCATACTATTGTTTTAATGCGGCCATACCATTGATTCAATGTGACCATACCATTGAAATTTAATGTGACCATACCACTGATTTAATGTGAGCACACCTGCCATTAATTTAATGTTACCGCAATGGCACCATACCATTGTTTTAATGGGACCATGCCATTAATTCAATCAGACAATTTATTCATTAGGATTTAATGTGATCATACCATTAATTCAATTAAACCACTATGGGACCTTGCCATTAATAATGGGGCCATGCCATTAATAATGGCAAGTATTTCATAATGTATTAAATAATGTATAATGTATTTCATCTGAAATACACCAAAAAGGAAAAAATTAAACCCTATCAAATTTGGCTATTTATAAAAGAAAAAAAAAAAAAAAAAAAAAAACTGAAATTAAAAAAAAGGAGTTTAATTTAGGTAAAAGTGATTTTGTTGACATATTAAATAGAGATAAATGTATATATATCTAGGTATGTCCCGGCTGTAAGAGTAGATTAAGGGGAAAAAAAAGAAAGAAAATAAATAAAACTGAAAATAAATAAGTAGGTGAGTTAAAGAACACAAATGGTGTAAAAATGAACACCATGGTATGGATACTTTAATACTTACTTATACAAAGTTCCCGTCTTCACTATTTATACCTAACAACCTCCCAGGACCAACACTGCATTTCAGCTAAAAATTTATTTCGCGTTTTATCCTGCTTGGGAAACAAACTTTTATTAATAAGGCATCACATTATTAACACAGAAAACCATTAAAACAATGGTATGATCACATTATTTATAGTGTGCATTGTTGTTTCGATGCTAGCACTAATTTAAACAATTGTATGGTCATGTAAGAACACAAGGGTTTGGTCACATTAAATAAACAGCTGGATTGAATCAATGGTATGGTCACACTAAATCAATGATAAATGGTCACGTTAAGGTAATGGTATGCTCACCTTAAATCAATGATATGGTCACATTAAATCAATGGTAAATGGTCACATTAAAGTAATAGTATCGTCACATTAAATTAATTGTATGGTCACATTAGATAAATGGTTAGATTAAATTAATGGTATTGTCACATTAAATTAATGGTATGGTCCCATTAAATTAATGCTCTGATTGAATTAATAGTATCGTCCCACAAAAAGAATAGTGTTCCCACATTGTTGATTTTACGGATATTTGTTTAAATCGCATCGTCACATTAAAACAATGACTTGACACATTCTTCAGGCGTCACACAAATAAGTAAAAGTGCGCACTATTAAATCAATAACATAAATACCTTAGTTCCAGTACTTCGTGTCCCATTATTAATGAAAAATCTCAGACTATCAATTCAATAATAAAGTACCTTTGAATGTATAGGAGACATATTATTAAACCAATAGTTTTTCCAGTAAAATTAATAGTGCTTGCAATTTATAAATAATGATTTCAATCTTTTTATATTAATACTGCGGAAATTATTGACGTCAGCGTTAAACTATTGTATTAATAGGAAATACTATTCATAAATGGAGTGTTGAATTAATAGTCGTCACATTGGCAGTTTAATGTGATGTTTTTTCCTGAGTGTATAGTGTACATAACCCGCTCTCCACCTGTTTCTTGGCCTACCGGGCGGGCGACGCGCTCGCATCTTTGCCAACATAATCTATCTAGGAAATCTGTCGGGGGACATGCGAAAAACGTGTTTAAACCATCAAAGAATTAATCGTTCCACTCGGAGGAGTAGCTGTTCAACATTGAGATTTCTATGAATACTCACGGTTTTCACTCTATCCGTAAGAGTAACACCAGCAACACTCTCCAGAGTTTATCCCGAGCAACCCGGTCATAGCCCCTTCCCAAATCTACAAAACACGCGTAGGCCGGTTTGGCATATTTCCAGGCCTTTTCAAGAATAACCTTCAGAGTAAAAAGCTGTTCAGTTATACCTCTGACAGGCCGGAAGCCGCATTGCTCTCCCGCAACAATGGCTCGATTACAGCTCTGAAACACGCTTCAAACACCTTCGCGAATACCTATCCCGGAAGACTTAAGAGAAATATACCCAATAGTTAGAGCAATCTCTCTTGTCCCCTTTTTTGAAAATGGGCACTATAACTCCTGTTTGCCAATCACTAGGTGCTTTCCCGCTATCCCAGACCATCCATATGACACGTGTTAGCCATTTAACACAATCTTCACCCATTGCCTTGAGCATTTCTAGACGGATTTCATCAACTCCAGCAGACTTACCCAGTTTAAGCGATTTAATCGCGGCAGTGACTTCATCTATCGCAGGACTATTCTCTATCCCAAGCAACACATAAACTCTTAAAGATATCTGCCAAATCAATTTGAACTCTTAGTGGAGTCTTATTTCACGGTTGTTAATACCACTGTACTTATTTTCATCTAAATGAAGTCTTTTAATATACATTATTTTCTGTTCCTAAAAAATGAACTACAAAAGGTATTCAAAACTATTTTCTGTAGAGCGAATAAGGTGGTGACATCTGAAAATGACAGCCAAAGATGTCTTTAAGACGGCAGATGAAAAGAACTCTCGATATCTTCTATTTGACCTCATTAAGATATTTTAAATACATCTAATTTATAGTTTAGATCCATGCTTACTTCAGCATTTATGGTTTATGTCTTCGATCTGTATCACTTATCGCAGAGTAAGTTTATACATTTTAAAGATGTAAACACTGACTGGATTTGATTAGCCATGTTGAATGAGAACGACATCGAAAATGGCATTTGTGTACATGCGGTATCATATGGAAAAGGTGGAATTTTATTTTTCGAAAAATGTTGCAGTGCGACTTTTCTAAGGCGCGTGATTTTTTAGGGTGCAAAATATAATCTTTCTAGATAAATCTTATCTTGCCCATCAAAATTAGTTTAGGGAAACACAAAATCATAACATTATTTTTACATATTGCGCGGAATCGGATAAATGTGTTTAAGTATTTTGGAAATGTGATGTACCTGATGGCAGAGTTTTATTCCATTTCATTTATGTTTGTTAAATTTGTTATTGCGTGAAAGAGAAAAAACACAACGCGATGACACAAGCTGGACAGCGCCTCTTGATGACCTCTTAATAATGTTCACAATATTAATCTTAAAGAACTTTTGCTCCCATACAATAAGTTCCTCCCCTTTGGGCCTTTTTAAGTCTCAAAAGGCTCTTTTAGATATCATCAAGATTTTGGTTGCATTTGAAAAAGTGTTCTTGAAGACATCATTAAGAGTCATTTGTGTTGCTTGGGTAATCTCTATCTATTCCCTAATCTCGTCAGCAATAGGTTTTTCATCTTCATTTCTCATTTGAAAGAAGTGTACCGTCTTTGGAATTAACCCCTTGAATGATATTCAACTTCCTTTCTCTGAGCCGGCGAATAGTCTGCCAAAATGTCTTGTTTGCAGATCTGTAATCGTGCTCCAACCTCTCGCCGAACTTTTTCCATGACTATTCTTTTGCTGTTCTGACCGTCATACTGGAAGCTATTCGCGCCTCAGTGTACCGTGCTCGACACAATATAGGCTCTCTTCTTTTCTCTGATGGCTTCTTGAAGTCCAAGAGTCTAAAACCACGCAGTTCTTTTCTCACCACCAGCGGGCAAACCAAGCCGCGTCACTCGACGAACATTTTTTGTAAAGGCAATGACTGCCGATGAAAACAGCTACCTTTCTTCCTCTACATTTAAAAAGTCAGTTGGAATTTGTTCAAACTTTTACGAAACGTGCCGTGCAAAAGCGCTTCCTGCGACAGGGCCACAGTTAATCGCTCAAGTAGATATGCATCGACATTTGAATATTTGGATCGCTGTTACCGTAAAGATACTAGGAGATTTTTAAAAATGAATTTATGTTTTTGATTAAAATATCAAAAGTTTTTGAAAATTTAAAATTCGCCATAGTTTTCCTTAAAATTTTGAATAATTTCTGATACGTGTGATTTTTTTCGATATCTTTAAATAACACCGGTAGTAGGGGGGCACATAGTTTTTCATGAATTTGTGGGATTTTTTTTCGAAAATGGGGCAAAACGGCAGTATTAAAACTTTTTCAGAAAAATATGACTCTTTGTTGGATTTGAGTTGCGTCATACGTGTGTTTAATATCGACTTTGTGGACTAAGTGGTTAAAAAGTTATGGCCTCAAACACATTGAAAAACGTCAACCATTTTAAACTCTTCATTTCGCCAAAACTTTTCAATATTTTCAAAAACTTCGATTTTTCGATTAAAGTTCCATATTAACTGGACCTAGGTTTTGTTTTTCTAGCTGTTGGCTGCTAAACGTCTTAAAAAAAGTACTGAAAAAAAAAATTTAATCCATTTTGCCATTTGTGCTTTAAAAAAAATGCCCTCATTGGGTTCTCTGACTATTTCCGTAGTTTAAAAGCACACCAAATCTTGTCTTTTTACAACTTACCGTTCAGAAGCAACAACGCGATCGGACGGACGGATGACAGCGTAGTGATGCCATAAGAGGTCCTTTTTCCATTTTTGGATGGACCGCTAAAAAGTATGTTTCACTCTTGAGATCATTAAATTAAATTAAAAAAAATCTTTGAATTTAAATTAGAAATTTCATTATGTTTAAGGTAATTTTTTTATTTTAATTTATTTATTGAGGCAACGTTACAAGTATATTATTTTCCACATTTTTGCCTTCAACCGAAGGTGGTAAACTGTGAAGTTATTAAGGAGCATCGATAGACATCGATCAAATTGCATGTCAAGGCATGACAGATGAGATCATAGTCGCCTTCTGACGAGCTCAACTATGATCTCAGAGCGAAACATGCTTTTTTGGAGGAGAGACCAATTTTTTAAGAGATGGCTGGCGAAGCTTTTTGGCTGAGCCCCAGGTCAACCCCGGACTCTAGCGGCACTCTAAGTAAGTAAGTAAGTAAGTAAGATCATTCTTTAAAATTAATTGATGCAGTCCAAAACATCCATTAAATAAAAATCCTCGAATCTAAACTACATAAATCAATTAAATGTTTGGCCATGTTTTTGCTTTATGTTACTTATTATTTGTTATTATTTTTTTATATATTAATTGTTTATCCTTAAATATTTATCTATTATTTATTATTTAAATAATTATTGTTTATTACTTGTTTATTTATTTATTTATTAATACATATTTTTTTATTTACTTATTTGTTGATTTATTTCTTATTTGTTATATAATTTTACTTATTTTTTTGTTTTCTTTTTGTTTTTACCGTCTTTCTCCTTCAAAGTTTAGTTTATTACTTTCCAATTTTTTCTTATTATTTCTTAAAGATAATTTTCAGTGAAAATACTTAGTTGTTATATCAAATCTCTTTATGCAAACTGCGCGGTGGCTCACCGAATGTAAATTATAAATAAGAAATTAAGTTATAAATCACTTAACTAGAAACTACGTTCAGGTAAGTTAATCATGCGATTTTATTGTGCCTCACCTGAACCAGTTACTAGAACCAACCTCAAGTATGTATATATTTATGGTGAAGATATGATTTCCAGCCTTTGATTAAGACTAAAAATACAACCCCATAGTTTCCTTCCTTCATGTCAAGCAACGCTACTAACTATAGTACATTTATTTTTATTAAACAATTAATTTGTTTTTACTCATGACCTTAAAGCCTTTTGCTTAAACACTAAATTAAATGTATTTGAATCATGTCTTCTACCTATATTTATTGGCGAAGTATGAGCAGAGATTTAAAGAATTTTAGGCGCCTGGGAGATAAGTAAGCTCTTATCCCAAAAGCAAATAGGTTCGCATTTCTGTATAAAACCATTTTCCTCAGTTTTTATAGATAGACGCCGACCTTAAGCTGTTTTTGCATTCTAATGGTTTCGAGTTCTAAGAAAAAAAGTTGTCCTCAGATGTATATTTTCTACTGAATTCAATAAGTGTCCGACAGACTGTATAAGTAGCCCCACTTGCTAAACATTTTTCATTGTCAAAGGCCATTCCCAGAATGCTTAACATTCCCAACACGTTTAGCACCATCACCGCCACGCCACTGTTCCAAAAAAACAACTCTGCAGAAAAATAAGAAAAAATACAAATATATTACGGATAGATATATACAAACATAGGTATACACAGACACAATTCACATGCAACATGATCAAATAGTCAGCAGTCATGTAGCAATAGCAACTTCACTCTCGAACACCGTCTACACTTTTGGTGCATTCATCGCTCCATAACGAACCGGTGCGTGGTGTGGTGTTAGAAAACCGACATTCCTTTGGCCTTGATGTCTGCCAGAGTGTCTGGAAATTTTCGAAAACGCAAGCAGACTGGTTCGCCCCATACCCAGCAGCGCCCCATACCCAGCACTGCTGACGGAGCATATACTAGAGACCAGCCTGCAAGGACTATGAACCCTTAATCACACAAGAAGAGAAATAGCTTCTAACAGAATAGGTACCTACCTATGAGCAGCAAAGCAAGCAGTTAGAAAAAGCACGAAAATAGATAAACTCGAGTACAAAACCTTAAGTTACACTTGTAGGCATATAAAACATAGAAACAGGACACTGAACGCGCCGTCATCGAGTTGCTCCGAATGCACTTTACACTTCGGGAGCTACACGCTATAGAGCAAGATTAATGAGCATGAATTTTCAGTGCCGTTGTCGTCGTCCTTGTTTGGGTTTTCATCCCTGCATAATTTGCAGCGCTTCTCACCTCTCAGATGTGAAGGGATCTGCATCACGCTCAGCAGCATTATCCTGCATCTAAATGAATGTATTCAGTGGCATTAGCTGGGCTTTTTTTGCCGCTTGCTTAACACATTCATTTGACCAGCCAAGCACCCGCATAATATTGTCCACTGTTGTTGCGCTCGGGTCTATGTGCACTCCAATCTGGGGAAGACTGTTGCGCGACTTTAATAAATTGCAGGCGACACATCACGATAAGGGTCCTGTCGAAATTACCATAAGCAAAAGAAAAGGACGTGCCGAAAAAAGTATACTGCAAATGACTGTGGACGAAGTTGAAGGAAATCCCAAAGAAAATAACTGCATAGGGACAGGACTCGTGGTGGGCAAACAAAAGAAATGTCGTGATCTCTCGTCCATTTCACTTCACTCTCGTCCTATGTGCCTCTGAAATGGTCTCGCTTTTCTTTCTCTCTCCATTCGCATTGCTAATTTATTTCAGGAAATTATAATGTGCTGACTGCAGAGACTGCGGACAGGATATAAAACTCCACCGGGATGTCCCTTTGGGTGTTTTATTGTCATCGTGCGAAGGCGAGCGGTTCGCATGGCTGCTGAGGGCGGCGCGGGGTTATGTTGACGGTTCTATTCGCCATTCGGTCTCGGTTTGAGGATGCGTGTAAATGGGGAATTTTAAGTGTTTAATTTGTTGAAGCATACTCTGAGGTGCTCGTCAGGCGGAAATATGCTTTCCAGAATCGCTTTTTCTGAAAGAACTCACAAAAGGCGCACAAACATAATACGTAGATATAGGAGGTGTGCGACTGCTGTATATATGCGCCTCACCGAAGTACTTAATTTAGCAGCCTTCTTGATTGCGATAATTTTAGACTTTGCTCCTGCAACACAGGATGTTAAGAAATTAATTTGAAGGGGCATTCTGGTGTTTCTCCTTTTTCGTGTTGTGTTGCCAAACGTACAGGAAGCTGACTGTTGGGACAGGAAATGACTTGGGTGGAGAGTTCATATTCTTGGGACGTTTTAATTAAATGACCGGAACGGGTAATGAAACGAAAGCGATATAGACGCTTTTCAGGTCTGGCAGGATGTCTAAATGCTTGAAAATGGTGATGGTAGGGAATTGACTTATTTCGTTTATTTTTCTGTGCTTTTGGAGAGCTGAGTCCTGAGTGAATATTATGTAAGTACATGCGGGTATAGGTACTTAGATACCTATGTCAAAAAAAAAAAACGTACAGTGTAGTTTTGTAGGACAATGGTAGGTGTCAGATAGAATGTACCTACCTAAAACACAAAATTAATTGTTCAAATAGACCTTCTTAGGGCTTTCTGAGAAAAGTTATTGAACATTTAGTGTTTTGCTTTAATCACAGACTCTTATAAGTAACAAATTAAAGGCGACTTACTTGAGATTATTATTAGTATAACACACTTAGATTTTGTCTATTGTGTAATTTAATTTGCATATTCAAGAACAACTTTCTAACTAAGAATACGGTTGTCAAAACCTTGGTTCGATTAAGTGTTAAATTTTATTAAAATAATGTTATTCTTGGCCAGGAGTTTTCTAAAGCTTAATTTAGAAAACGCTGCCAACAGATAAGATCAAAAGTGACTCCGAAAGAGAATGCGAACTTGATTACACTCCATCGATGCGCCTGGAAATACGCCATGAAATTCCAAGGCAAAAACGTTGATGGGTAAATTTAAGTGTAAAATTTGCTCCCAGCACCAGGCGACCAGAATGCGTAATAGCACAAATTACTGAATAACTAGATATTGAACTTGCGTCCCTCTTACCCTCCAACACCCATTTGTTTACGTTTTTTATAAAGCCCTTAAAGCTTTTTGAAAGCTTTTAAATTTCCGTGTCGGTTAATACGTGTAAGAAGATAGAACAACAATTTACCTTACGCGATCAGCTGAAGTAAAAGCTGCTAAACGAAATTGCATGGAAATGACGAATTCATGAATTTACTCACATTTTTAAGCAAATGTCGGAGAATGGGTAAATTCATCAATTTCAGCTTGTGGGCAAAGCTTTTACATGTCCGAAGTTGAATATCTAGTTATTCAGTAATTTATGGTAACAGGTAGCTTATCTCCATCAGTTTTATTTCTCCTATGGCCGCTTTTGCATGTGTTTTACTATTTCCAAACAAGATTTTGACTCTGCCTTTTGCATATAGGAACTTCTTTGACTGAAATTTATTAGCAGTCCAGGGATGTGTGAGGTATGTATTTAACATTTTGCTTTTTGTAGTTTATACGTTGGTTTTGTGCGCTTATCTGTAATTGGGCATTTTTCTTAGCAGAGCTTGCATTGTCAAACATAAAATTGTGTTTGTTTTTTTGCTCAAAGCATTCAGAGCACGAATGCGAATTTGGCAGCACTTTTATCTTCCAAACTGTCGTTTACGTTGGCTTCATGCAATATGTGATCCCGAGGAAAAACAGCCAAAAAAGATTTTCGGAATTTTTTAATTATGCAGTTTGAAGTTTTTGTGAAGTACCTAAAATATCGAATTGCTCTAGAAAATGAATGATGAAGTTGGATTCCTTTGAGCTTGTAAACGGTAGACACAAAATAGTTAAAAACATGCATTTTGTGCTGCTGGAGGTAAGCTGCTAAATTAAATGCTGAAACAAATAGACCGAGAGCCCGCAGCAAATTTTGGGAGTGAAGGTATAACCACAAAAAAATAACATAAGCGTAAAGAGCTGGGTCATGTGATGCCAAATCGCAAAGTCTGGCTGACTTCTTTTTCAGCCGAAGGTAGTTATGGTAGGTTAAAAACGGTATTTTTTTGAAAACGTGAATCGGAGGTAACCATTTCAAATTAGGCTTAATCTAAGAAGCAAAGTTTTATGATCCCGAATATATAGGTCATGCTGATGAAGTTGATACTGCAATAGTTTATTTATACGAGTATAAATTTTTGTGTCCACATTTATTTTTAAAGACCTTAAAATGTCTGTATACTCTTAATCTTTTAAAAATATTCCTCTCTTTTGACTGCAGTACTACCTTACAATATTTCTCTCCGGCAACACTATGTGCTTACGTGTGTTAGAAATCAGTGTTACCACTTGGCTCCAATTGTAGTAGATCTACTGCATTATTTTCGCAAAATGAATCTACTGCCACTTAAAAAATATTCTGCGGCTTTTTATTTCTTTGAATGGAATCACATTAAGAGCTTGGAGAATTAAATATATCCTTTTTTCTTTCAATATACCCTTTTTTCTTTTAACTCTGTAAAGCCACAACATTTATGTTAAAAGTAGCATGCAAAACTAACTAAAAATATTAAAGGGAAGTAAAATTAAACGCTTGTTTGAGTTCTACTGAGAAAAACCAACGGTTGAAGTACGTACTGAGTTAAAGCTTTCATGACGGTTTCTCTTATACCTATACCAAGCTTAAACTTTCACAGTGAAACCGGGCATTCATGATTAAGCTTTATGACTTCCCAATATCGTCCTTATTTTTCCATAGTTAAATTTGGTTACATTTTTGCATTTCTTAAAGTAACTCAAATTCCCTTTTCTTAAAACATTCCACACATCTATCCCCAGTATGCTCAAAGGTAAAACGTAAAACTTTCTGACATGATCTGATGCCGTTGCCCACCAGTGATGCATAATTCCTTCTTCCTTTGTCCGCATAGATACCCACCCCCACTACCTACTCGTTATATTCCTGATCAATGTTAGTTATCTATCTTCAATCACCTATCACTGAATCCACCACACAACCATCCCAAATGTAATGGCTAACATGAGCCCATCACGTCATATCCTGACAACTGAAAGCACATTTTACAACCATCAATGGAATTGAAGCCCAAAACATCAGACGGATCAAAATTTTATTTTCTTTTCCTTCTTTTGTAGAACCAATCAAAACAAAAAAAAGGCATCACCGATAAAGTCCGCATCTAAAATTCAATTGAATTCCGTTCCCTTTTTCTCGTCCACAAGCGTCTATGGTAGCAGTAGGTACACCAGGGAGATGAAAGTATTTTCATTCTGAACAGATGGAAAAGTTCAATTTCACCAATGATGACCAGCAGTCTGGCATAAAAACCAAACAGACACACACCCATGGCCGAATTATTCTTCCTTCGTTATATCCTTTTGGATGCGTCAGACTAAGGGAGTAAAGAAAACTCTTTTTGTTTTTTTTTTTAAATCAAATCGCATATTTTCGCTAACGACCAAAGTCGAACACAAATCCTTTGTGAAACGGTGGCGGCAAAATTTTTGTAAATTGCTATTTCCGTCAGTATCTCATACATGCAATCGTGTTGTTTTTTTATTTGCGGAGCAGAGGCTTGATTATGCCATCAGTGAGTCAGGAAACTAGACGAAATGGTTCGTGGTTTAGATTTTAAAAAAGTGAAAGTAAAATATACAATACGGGGTCGATTATTCGGGGTCTATAAGTTTAATTCAAAAATTAGTGCCGGAAGCGGATTCAAACGCAATTTCGTTGAAATTTTAGAGAGTCGAGATTGTCGATAACTTAGAGGCTCTCTGTTTGTATTTGACTTCGATGGAAAGAGCTTCTCTGTTATATAAGTTCTGATAATATTGGTAGCTTAGTAGCAGCATGGTATCTTAGGAAAAGTTAATGGGGACTGCACACAAGTGTTTATTTCATCTATTGGGCATCACCAACCAGTGGTTAGGGTGTAGCGTTCATCTCAAGGACTTGGCTTGCTCAAGTTACTATTGCCAGTGTTGAGCAACAAAAAGAGAGCTCTTAATACCCCATAGGATAGGAGGTATATTAAGTTTGTCATATAGTTTATAACATTGTAAAATTATATTGGTAGACTCCTAAGAACCTTAGGGTCAAGAACATATGACGAGACACTAGTTTAAAAAGGCAAGTTTTATTTCATGGTCCCCACCTCTGCGCGTGTATGATAAACTCTTCTAATAGGTACATATTCTGATGGTAATCTCGGGATAATGCATAACTTCCTACCTATACAGCATTCCATGGCTCTAAGAAGTATGCCTGATTCACATCGAGCTGTAGGGTGGTGCATCCAAGATTTCGAACAAGAGTGCTTTTCTAGTGTAAAAAATAAGGGGACATCTATGACTTTTTTCACCACGTCTTTCAGATGTAAAATAGGATACTATTTTTGATTACTTTTGATTTTAAGATACCTAACTTACATATAAGATCCTTTTTTGGTCGGACCGCTAAAAATTTAAAAATTTAACTCTGAGTTCAATTGCTATTGTCCCAAGCGAGGAGTGATAAATATTATTACGAGAAGAGTCGGTTGCAATCAACCAAAACGATATTTGACAACCGAATTACTCGTTAACAACGTCCCAGATCGATTGATTGCCTGACCCAATTAACCACCGAAACAACCATTTGTCGACGCATAAAACACGTAAAATATTGTCAGGAATCACTAAACAAGAGTAAGCTACACTATCATCTGCATGATTCGAGTACATATATCAATTTTACCAAATTACCAATTTACAAAAAGGCCAAGCAATTCCCATTGATTTTCCAGTCTACTGAACATCAAACAAAACGCAAAGTGGCAAATCACTCAGAGACGACACGTCGTGCGTCGTCCTCCGCGTATTCCCTTTGGCTGTTATATGCTGTGTGCCAAAGTTTCAAAGCCCGCAGTTTAGGTCCTCAATCATTCATTTATGAAATTTAATTTAATTATATGTCTGTGCCAGCAAATGTGTGGAAAATACCGCACTGCCACACATGCACCCGTATAGTAGGTAAAGGACCGCAAACTCTCGACGCGTCCACATTCATTGAGGTATTACATTGGTTGCTGCTGTTGCGCTGCTGCTGGCTGGTTGAGCGCACAGCTATTCATTCTAATTTCAATAATCCCTATCGGGACTAAACTCCCCCTTTGGCGGCCTGCGGGTACAAATTGAAAACTCGTCAAAAAGCTCGATTACATCAGCCGGAAAATCCAATCCAGCGAAACTATCACCTATAACAATTGACCAAAAAACCTCTAACCCAATGGCGTCAAACGGGCCACCGCAACACGATGGCAGCAGCGGCGGTGCTGCTGCCTGGAAACTAGTATCACACTGTGTCAGGTAATGTAGTGTTGTGTAAAAAGGGACCACCCCACACTTGGAGCACACGCAAACCGAATTGAATTGCAAAAGTTTATAAATCAATTGACCAGAGTTTTAAACTCGTAACTGATGCGGTAGGGCAACTGGGCAACAAGACCGTGTAACGAAGCATAGTGACGGCTGAATCGGAACTTGTGTGACGGTACTGGAATGAGCGAAGAACGATGGAAGATGTTCGGTTACATGTCTTCTTGACAGGTATGCTGCCTGATGTGATGAGGCATGTAGTTTGCGTAGAGGAACATAATTCATTCTCACAGTCCGACAGACATTGGACACTGTGTGTCCTTAACCTATCCTATTGCATTCTCATAAACATTGTGTCATTTTGGGAAATGGTAAATTCACACGTTGATAAAGAGTCTTAAAGTGACAAGATGTAGAACTACTGTCATATATTAAAGTTGGATTAAATTCTTTAAAACTTCACCTAGTTTCACAACATTGCTCGTGATAAAGGCTTTCATTGCGCTTGATGAAGAGGCAAAGATGGATAACGATAACGAGGGAATGACTGCGCAAAAGTGGATGAGAAGTGGATAAGAAATACGGCCACCTTTTAAGTAATTCACAAATGAGAAAACAAAAATGAGAAAGAAAAAAAGTTTTACTAACGCCTGTCGCGAAAAACACACTTTGAAAGCCCTTTTGTATAAGTGTTTTACCTAATTGCAAGGCTCCGGGAAAACGCCCAACGAAATAAGTCCCCCAATGGAAAATTAAATATAAATAAAAATAAATAAATAGAGTGGCGCAACAGCTCGAGGTGAACCAGGGCCAACTTCTCACCAATGTATACTGTGTGTGTTAATTTCTTCTCATACAAGGGGATCTACAATTTTTTGCCGAATCCGAACAGCATTTTGAGAAGTTTTTCAAGACAAATGATACTCTCGGAGGGCTTGGCAGACCCTCGCTGGGGGCCTGAAAAAGAACAACTCTTCGTTTTTTCAGGTGACGATGGCAGAATTCGAACCCAGACCTCCGGCGTAGTAAGCACACGCACTAACCACTACGCCACGGCACCCCACATGAAATGAAATAACCCCCCGAAATTGGCGGATGATTTCTCTGTGAAATTACTTCCCAAATCGAAGATGAAAAAAGTCCCCAAAAAGGTAAGAAATAACCCCCCCAATAGGTATTAAATAAGTGACATTTTTGTAACGCAGTGAAATAATCACCGTAGACCCCTAAGATCTTTTAGAGATATGAATGGGTTCGACAGGAGAATCGATTAAGCTATGTCCGTCCGCCCGTCCGTCCGTACGTAAAGACTTTTAGGCCTTAAATTTTAAGGTACATAGCTGAAATTTTGTGGGTTGGCTGGAAGTCCATTGGTCCAGATCAAGTTTGAAAATTAACTGAATTCGCCCACAGACACGCCCACTAGGGGCCTGTATGTGCGACCATCTCTAATTTTAAAAAATACTTTTTTTTAAATTTTAGCTATGTTAGAATAGTGCTAGCGCATCCGTTTTTGGTATGTAACATTGCCTTGTAATTGTCTTTGAAGTCGCCAAAAATTTTTAGCCTTTTCATTGACCACGCCCACTTTTTTAAGGGATTTTAGTTAAAATGGCTGCTTTTCAATAAATATATATGAAATTTGACTAAAAATTATATGACAAAAGTTGTAGATATTAGCATTTTCTTACTTTCATGTATGAGCACTATGTGCCTCCGCCCACTTTTGTGGGCGTGGCGTTAAAAAAAAGTGAATTTTTCAGTTAAAAATGCGAAGTTTTAGACTGAAATGTATGCAACCAACAAGTATGTATGCAACCAACTAGACTGAAATGTATGCAACCAACAGTTATATTATTGTATCCCGCCCACTTTTTTAGGGGTGGTAGTTTTTTTTGTATGGTCCGGTATTTTGCAATCCATCGTGGATGGACTGAAACTTTTGCATACGCACTTTTGCACTTTCCCACTTGTTTTCTTGTAGCTAAGTCAAATTTGGTTGATGTAAACTAAGTGGCCCTGAAGTAACAACATATATATTTGCTAGCACCATAATTTTAGTCAGTCAATCAAAGTGTTTTCAAGCATCAAGCACATCTAGGAAACCAATTTCTATTCCAAAACTGCTTCAGCCTTCCTTAATTTAAAAAAAAATGACTACTTTTGTTGATGATTTCGCCTTCGGAAAATGAGGGAAGGACATATATTTTCTTGACCCTCTTTAACATTTTTAAAATTAAAAATCCTCAAAACAGCAATTACTTTTTTTTTCAATCACCGTTAGGCATTTTTCAATTCTATTCTACAACTAGCTGCGTTCCATTGGTTACTTTTCTTAAATTCTGCGGTAATTGATTTCTGAGAAAACGATAAAGCATGGAGTTTTCTATTTCGTTTGTTTAAATAGCCTTAAAAACTTAAGGTTGAAACAACAATTTTAAAAAATTTTAAGTGCACGAAAAAGTGTTAAAACAATACACAAATCCAACAAAAGTTGCTTTTTTTATTATGTTAGTGGAGTAAAAGATTTTGATTTTTTATATTTAGTGAGATTGGCCTCAAATCCAAACATTTTGTTCGTAAAGATGTTAAAATGCGTTTAAGTACAGTTAGCTTGTAAACGCTTCATAATACAGCCTTAAATTTGACGTGTCTGTAGATCGATTTGACAAATGCTATAGCTTTGGCTGACACAGAGCTTACGTACAAAATTTCACCTTCTTAGCTCAAAATTGAAGGCCTTAAAATTGGTGACATACGGACGGACGGGTGGACGAATAGACATGGTTCATTCGACTCAGAAGTCAGTCTCGATCTTATGGTATTGGGGGTCTATCGTTATTATTTCTCTTTGTTACATTTTCGCCTGTATCAAACTTAATTATACTTAATTCCTGTGGAATAGGGTATAAAAAAAATTGTTTATGTAAGAATGCCAGAGAAAGTATTGTTTTATGCGTCAGAAAATCTGGGATGTTAGTTTTAATTTTAAACAATAACTTGATTTTTTTTTACCTTATTACCTTGCTTTATATATTATCTGCATGTATGAACATTGCAAATTTAAACTAAAGACTTTTTTTTAATTTATTGGATTGAAGAGATTAAAAATTAAAATAGTATTTACAAGAAGAATATAAATTTTATTATTATTAAATTATTTTAAGATTTAAAACTCAAATGTTTGTGGCACATTTTATTGTCTTACCGTTACTGAATTTTTCCCTACTGAATAATTAACCCACAAGTTGTCCACTCTTGTAAACGCGTAATAATCTTTTTTCACTTTTTATAAAGCCACGCCGAACTTTTAACGACGTATAGAAGTCGCGTCATTTATCTCTTCTCTTCATTTGCATGGAAAAAAACCATTGCCTGAAAATATGCCAGGAAGTTCATAATCCAGAATTTATCTAATTCTAAACACATAATCCAGAAGACACAATTGTGTATTATGTTCGTTTCCTATCAAGTTTCTTGTTTAATGTGTCGATTTATTTTTTTATAATATAGTCAGTTGAAGTATCAGTTGCTACAAGGATACAAAATACAGTAAGAGCCAAGTAAACAAGTGCCAGGAAGTTGCCCTACAAACTCAAGTTTGGTATATACCTACTCAAGAACCATCGAACACAAGTGTTTACTTACACGTGTTCTTCACTGTCTTCGTCAGAAGGGCATCCTTAACAGTTTTTGTTTGATTTTCATTTCCAATTCGCAATAAACAAATAACTTACCTTCTTGAAAACTAATTGCCTCCAACATCAAAAGGTTGAAATTAATTACGAATTGTGTAATGCTGGCAACCACACTAAACAGTCCTGCTTTGTCTAACTTCAATTAATAAAAATAAAACGAGCCATCCGACATATATACCGACACCCATAAGCTTTTATCAAAAGGATCTCTGTTAAACTTTTTGATTTCACATGAAAATGCTCTTGCATTTGGAATCCGGTGTACGAATGAGTGTCTGAAACAGTGTTACGATAAAATAAACCTGGTGCTTCCTTAGTGCGCCTCTTGAACGATGCGCTTCCTTTTCTTTACCAGGAACAATACAATAATTGCAACTTTTTAGAATAGTCTTACGCTCAATAGAAGGATATATTTTATCTTGCTTGATGCCATCAGGATGTGAGTCCCATCTCGGATGCGGTTGAGAAGAGGTTGGATATCACAAATGTAAAAATGAATTCATGGGGAAAATTACTTACAACTGAAAATTTACTACTAGACACCATAATAGTCGTCCTGATGCCACCAGATAACCGGGGGGCTTCTCAGTAGGGATGAAGAAAACAATTCTCAAAAGCAGAATTATTTTCCTTCCTGGCTTCTTCGAGTAGGTATTGCTGCCAAGTGATTTGCTTGAATGCGTATTCTGGGTGTGTTCATGGCTCTATCGCCGGGCTTAGGTGTGTATAGTGATGTATACCACGTGATCGGTTATTACAGATTTGTGCTTTGTACATTTTGTTGTTGCAAGGATGAATCGATGATGGTTTATCGAAAGGAATAAATAAATTTACGTTCTAGTGGCTCTTTTGCTTGATACGTATTCTGTAGCTTTTGATGCTGTTTTCTCCGTAACGACGATGAGATGATGATGATGATGATTATGTAATCCGATTTGCATCCGATATGGTTGTAAGGATTTGGATTTTCCTCGTCGGCGTAGAGAAGGGATATGTAGGTACTTGTAAACGGACATGGAGCTTGCGAGCTCTTGTGTGCATCAGGATTTGTTGCGTGTGCACTTGGGTTACACAGTAGAGATCGAGAAAAGCAGATTAGTTGTTAGCCCTTGTGCTCTAGCGTTTATACGTAATTGGGTGGATGACGTGTATGATGCCGGTACTTACGTATCATATACGTCACTGAGCGGACAGTGGGTTCCGACATTTTGTTAGGTATTCGTTTTTCGCGGCACGATTTGCTTTTTTACGACCAGCTATGAATGGAAGCACATCGGATTATCGAAACCTGAAGGTGACTGCTTAGTTTCTTCCATCCTTTTATTCTGCGGTAAAGCCTGTGTTTACCACATTTCACGAGTAGCGCGCTAATCGGGCATGCGGCCCATTTGGATATAGCTTTAGGGAGCAATGTTTCATATACGTAGTTGTGATGAACTTTCGAATATAAGAGAGTTTCAAGTGAGAATCAAGTATCAGCTAAGAGCAGACAATTGTCAAGCAAAAAAATTGCTTACACTAGCTGATTAATCAATGCACTTTTTGGCCATTAATGTTGGATGAGATCTCTGCAAGCAATTTGAGCAAATAAAATTTGGAGGACTGCAAAAATACTTACTTTACTTACTTAAGGTGGCGCTACAGTCCGGGGTGGACCTGGGCCTCAGCCAACAAGCTTTGCCTGCCAGCTCTGCAAAAATAGGAAGGCTCACTCTCGTGTATAACCAATGCACAATCCTGGGCTGTAGATTGCTTAGATATCTTACCTAGATATCTGGTAAAGCTGAAAATTGCTGTAAAGGATTCTTGAACTAAGAGAGGAGCTGTAAATCCTGGTTGTTGAGATCCCGTCCTAGTTGAGTTCTCGGCGGGTTTAGCATGAATATATCTGCTCATTTTCCGAGCACGCTTATGTCATCTTCATCCAATCTACATCTTGAATGTTAATGAGGCAGCATCACAGCTTAGCGCAGATGAGTCTTCCTTTAAATTAGTCCATCTAGCAGCAAAAGTATTTATAAACTTTAGAGTTTTGGTTCATATAAGAATGCATAAGATTCTTGTTCTCAACGTCATTTAGGGGTGAACCATAGTATAGGGGTTAAATCGGAAGTCATACCAATATACCAGCCTTGAGCAGCTTTCGTACTACCTATTACATCAACAGCATTGCAAAACAGCAGCGTAAGGGACCCAGGGACTAAGTAGAGGTTGACTTTCTTTAACCAAGGGACGTTTACGAGAATAAGTTCTGTACCGCCTATTAATTTTAATATATTTAAAAAGCTATGGGCATCTTAAATATATTTTGCAAATATAAATCTATTTATTTCGGTATCTATAACCCATCCCGCAACAAGTAAACTTTACTCTCGCCCACTTTATACCACAGATGGCCCTACCTTGAATTAAACTCTAGCTGGCGCCGTGGCATAAGACCAAGCGATATAACCCCTAATCTCAAAATGTGGCCTTCAGTCACTTTGTGAAAGTGAAAAGACCAAATTTTATCACTTGGTATTGTGGCACTTTGTGCCATAAGGCCAAATTCAAAATAGTTGTTTTATGGATTTGAAATTTAAAAATTGTTAGGAATTATTAGGAATGTCAAAAGTCCTCCCTCTATCTCCAAAACTGTATAAAGTATAACTTTGAAATAAATAACGGGCATAGTCTATCTTCTGAGATCTTATGCAAAACTATAGCGAACTTTGAATATTCAAAAACTTTGAAGATTTGACCCGAAAACATTTTCGACAACGATTTTTTAAAAGTTGCTAGTTCTTTAACGGTTAAAAAAAAAACGTTCTGTATTAAATTAGACTGCAGTATGCAATGTTTACGAGGTAAGCTGTCTGCATTAAAAACGTTTTAAAATTACCGTTTCCAATCTCACTTTTTTCAGCCCACCTAAAACAAACGAAATAAAAATGCTAATTTCTCTTAAAGCTCACAGCCTTTTCCTTTTCCCCCAAACCAAAAACATGCAGAAACAACCAGCAAACACCATAAGATCGTACATTCAACAGTTAAATTTGCTTTGTTGATTGCAGACATATCGGCGGCATCATGACGTTATCTCGAACGACAAAAATCGCGAAAATATTTTTTTAAAAAACACGAATGCAAAAACCTCGAATAAACAGAAATCTCGAAAGACGAAATCTCGAATGCAAAAAAGTTTTTCGAGATTTTTTTTAGGTTTAAAGCTTTTGATACCTAAGGGGAAGTAAAAAAAAAGTCAGGCAGGGGGATTGCAGTGAAATATGTATTGTCCAATACATATTTCACTGTTTTGCCATATATTATGGAAATTCGCCGCCAATTTTCAAAATTTTCTCGAACATGTATGTGTATGTATAGGTACATTAATTCGAGATTTTTGCAATTCTAGGTTTTTTGTTCGAGATTTCATTTTTCGAGATTTTTGGTTTTCGAGATTTTGGTTTTCGAGATATCGTGGTACACCTGCGAAGTTCACATGCAAAAGAGCTTTTCAAAAAGTGGAAAAGTGAAAGTTAGCTATACCTTTAACTTTGAAGGTGTGAAAAAAGAAAAAAACATTTTCGTGCACACACTTTACTTTTTCCCGAATGTAGTTCAGAACTCGCTTTAAACTCGCTAAGCGGGCCACCCAAACATAGTCGCTTCAAGAGCATATTTGTTTACAGGGAAACTTGTAAAATTTCTATTGCTTACTTTTAGGTAGAAATCTAAAGTCTGATTTAAAGATGAGGTACTTTGTATACAAAAATTTAAACTTTGATTAAAGATAACTTTTGATCTAAATGAGATCGACAATAACATATTCGTAATCAGGACACTCAAATACATATATTAGCATAAAATCAGCAGAAAAATATCACTTGGACCTACGGTAAACTTCTGCAAAAAACCTATAGCAGTTTATAATTGGTTTCCTAGATGTGCTTTAAAACACTTTAGTTGACTGACTAAAATGAAGCTGCTAGCAAATGTGTAATGTGTACATTGTAACTTCTGGGCCACTTATTTTTCATCTACCAAATTTTATGCAAACACAACCACATACACGTTAACCAACACAACAGATTTGAAAAAGAAACAATCAACTTATTTATAATAGTCATTTTGAAATAAAAATTAAAGGAAATGTTTTTGTCACCCTTTTTAAAAGTCATCCAATTTAAGAACAGTTGACAGCACTACGAAAAAAGTAAACAAGATATGTCCAGAAATAGTTTTAATAAAAAAATAGTATTTTACACAAACTGCGCAATAAAGATGACATTAACCTTCAACAAATGACGACGGACCGCTCCGCGTATGTATTCATAATTGACGGTCGTTTCTAAGTTGATTTCAGGAGGTGCTTACACAAACAGCATTAGTTGGAATTCTCTGCTAATGGTTCTCGTTCATAAGAAGTTTCCAGTTTGTCTATTAAATATTGTCCTTACTGTTGCTCTACACACATCAATCAGTTCGAGTTAGAAGAAACCATATTTCCGTCTACCAAATTCCATCTAAAGGACTTAACTCTCGTAATGCTATGTATCTCTGCACATCTGGACTGCATTTATTGTGCTCTACAATTGCTTCCTTTATTCAAGCCCCTTGGCAAATTGCACTTGTATGCACTTAACAGTAACAGCATGGAGAGCATGGAAAATATTTTCTAACATTTTAGGCTTTGTCTAGCCCTTGGCGCACCTTTGTGTTGCTAGTTTACTACAGTAATCCGTCTACAAATTGGATTGCCCGGCTATTATCTCCAAAATCAATATCCACCGCCTTCTCTTTCCTATAAAAGTTATATTTGCAAAATAGGCTTTTCTAAACTTTGGGGCCTTACAATGGCTTCCAACACTTACAAAATAATCGGATACAATCAATTAAAATACACCTTACGTCATGGAAATTTATATTTCCTCTTCTTCATCGTGCAGACAGATACGAAATAAATTCTCAAGAACTTAATGAACTTTAAGTATAATTTGCAAATTGAAAAGAACCTAATTACGCTTTTTAGTAATTGTGTAATCCTCCCCAAGGATCGGATACTTAAGGGATCGTCCACCTAAAAGTGCTTAATCCGTGTTAATTAATAAAAGTCAGCCAGCATAGAGCAGCGCCGGTGGTGGGGGGAAAATCTAAAGTGGATTGTCCCTGTGACAGTTAACAAAGGGTCCTGCTTAGTGGTTATTATGTTATGCGTGACTTTGTTGTCCCTATGTACACAGCGCGAGATAAAAAGTTGCCAACATTTTCCCTGTTTCGCATGCCACTCGTCTGTGTCCACAACTGAATTATAAAAGTTCTTCGTGCATTTTTTCACATCTCGTGCAACAATGAATATCATTTAAGTATGCACCCAGACGAAAGACAGTCAACAGCAGATGTGCAAAAAGGACCTTTTTGTTTTTGCTCTTTCATGGATTGCAATTTACCACTAATATCAGCCGTTAAAAGACATAGAGAAAAAAAAATATTTCTACACGCTCTCCATGAAGCTAGCTGGCGCCCAACGATGGAACTTCTTCTCAGCGCGCAACGACCATGATGGTGCTAAAAATCATCACACCAGCTACCTGGTTGAACTTCTATGGTGCGGCAAAACTTGTGCACTTTTTAATGGGCTAAAGTTCAGCCGTGGGCCGGGCTTTCGCAGCAATAAAACGGATAATATGCACAAAAGTCGGCCGCCTCCTTTTATGGCTTTCCGACGAGAGGAAAACAAATCACCACCGCTTCCTTCTCCCTGGTGGGCAGTTAGTCAACCGAAAGTCAACTGTGTAGTTTCAGGGATAAATTTTAATGACTATAAACACTTCTTAAAAGTTAATGTGTTCCAGTGCCGGCTTCTTGGCTTCGCCGGCGCATCTACTGTATAGGAAATTGCTATCTGCTTTACTTCTCATGCTCTTCGCATATCCTGTCAGCCTTGGCGGAGGGGGAACCTTTTAAATGAGTTTTGCGGTATCTAGGTTCGTGCATCTTCAGGGTTTTTTCCCCTTCACTTTTGTGTGCCTTTTTTCGTCAGCGGCGGCAGTATCATCTTTCTCGTCGTTTTTGTTAGCTCCGAAGGAGTTTCTTTCTGAAAGTGGAATAAGGATGCGAGTTTGTGTGCCACGAAAGATACGTTAGGATGCTCGTGTACCAAAAGATTATTATGTTTCTTACACGCAATATATTCTGATGTATGAGTATCATATTAAGGATATTTTCATTTATACGCTGTGGATAGTTTGCTTGCTTTGTTTCTCCAGTTTAAGATGTAGGTATAGGGTATGGCGCGGAGTGTTTGTCTCAAAAATGTTCTTAACCAAGAACTAGATTTTTTCTTTTGCAATTTCAAAAAACTTACGATAGACAGTTCAAATGAATTAAATGGCAAAAAACTTCCCCATGTTCGTATCCAGGGCCGTCGAGAACGGGAGGTGAACTCTAACAGTCGCGTAAATTACTAAGAATAGGTACTTTTAATGTTGATTCAAGTGAAAACCACAATAAATTGTGATTTATTTGTTAAGGATTGGAATCAAAAATAATTTTTTAAGTAAAAATAAAATGTTGGTGTTCCTGACCCAAGTACGGAACACCTAAAAATATAATATATAAAAATCCTCCAAAAATGGAATTACATCATAGGCGGTGCTGCAACGATTTGATGTGTTGTTAGTCCCGCTCCTAACCATATCGATCTATTCGAAACTATTGAAAAAACAGGAGACCCGTACATGGCTACCCCGGGTACGCATTTTCTCTCGGCGTCCCTTATCCTGTCAGTTACCTTTCATCACCTTTGTGTATTCTCTACAATTGTCAGGAACAAGTGGGTCCCTTATAGTAAATTTAAAAGCTCAGCTTCCATAGACGTTGTAAAAAAGGTCGAAAATAGAAAGAGGCCAACCAGTTTGACCTGTTGCCTCGAAGAGAAGTTCTACGGACTACTATTGGCAGACTCTCATTGTGTTTTTGAATGTTTTCAGGAAACTGTAGCCATAAAAATTAAAATTTAAGAAGTTTTCGAAACAACGCTATTTATCCGTACTAAAGATTCGCAAAAAAATGCTTCAGAGGAAAAAATTATAAGTCTTCTTTCGACTTTTCAAGAAATCGCAAGAATTTCCAAGAAACTCCAATGCGGCCAAAAGAAGTGCTTAATTTTGACCCTTCTTAAGGTCCTTCAAAATGTTTAGGATTTTGAAATGAAAATAACTTTTTTGTTTAACTGTTGAATTTTTTTTTTCAAAATTTTCGCAACATGTCCTGCAGAGGTACACAGGTGGATGACAACCAATATCTAGGCAAGCATTGGCTCCAACGAGTGAACTTTGGACGCAATCGCAGGGCTTCTCTCTCTCCTTTTCGAAACTTAGGCTGTGACGTCGCTACCTGCCACACAGTGCTTAACAATGATCCCTATGTACGTTTTGCGCATTCCACAGTGTTTCTGTCTTTACAACTCAGTCGTTTTGTTTTCCATTTATCTAAAGATGGTTAAATTATCAGTGACGTTGGTGAGAACGATGACTACCGATTTTTTTTCTCTTTCCGCCTCATATCTGGATTGAAGATGGCGTGAACTATTGCCCCTTATTTAAGATGTTTCGTAGAAGTTCCTTGGCCGCCATGTTGTAACGGCGAAAAAAAACTACACCTCCACGAAAAGTGGTTCGTTTTGGGTAATGTGCTGATGAGGACAAATTGATCCGCGCCTCATTATACTTAGGTCTGCGTAGACCCATTGTGAGGCCCAGTGGGGGCTAATCCATGCTTAAGTATCGATGCCTCCAGTCCATTCCCTTTTTGTACCCGACTCAGAGTATTTTAATTTAAGTGCATAGTTTGTAACACAGTGACATAATCATTGTAGACCCCTGAGACATTTAGAGATATCACCGAGACCGACAGGTGAATTGATTAACCCATGTCCGTCGGTCCGTCCGTCCGTCTGTGTGTGTGAAGGTTTTAGGTCTTCAGAATCATGCCAAAAAGCTGAAACTTGGGACACGGCTTGGCTGCACAGACGAAGTGTGAGAATTTGCTCAATCCGTCAACGGCCACGCCCACTACTGGGCTCCAATTTTCTTACAAAATGCCTTTTGGTCGAGTTAGACATAGCGTAGGAGCTAAATTTTTGGTACTGAGCAATATTGGCCTAAGACCTTTAAAATGGACCGCCCACAATATCGACCATTCCCACTTTTAACATGTTAGATCTTTAGAAAACCCCATTTCTCGGAATGTTAACTCCAAATCGAAAAAAAATTCTATAGAATTGTTATATATAACAAATATTAAGATACATATATTACTATTTGCTAGGTTCATACAAGGTTTTGAACTCCGCCCACTTTTAAAGGGCGAATTTAGGAAAAAACTGTTTTAATCTGAAATAATTTTCGCTTTAACCATATTTGCTCATTATTTTAGCAAAATTACAATTAATTGATTTTGATTTTTAGCCCATGCCCACTTTTGGAGGCGTGGCCTATACAAATAATATATTGATTCGAGCCAAAAATTTTAAGTTTTGGTTTTACAAGGTACTTACTTTACTTTAGGTGGCGCTACAGTGCGGGGTGGATCTGGGCCTCAGCTAACAAGCTTCGCCAGCCAGCTCAGTCTCAAGCTAGCCCTCTCCAGTTTCGCACTCGCAGTTGGCTTAGGTCCCCTTCCACTTGCGTGCGCCACCTGAGTCTCGGTGCTCCTCTGCTGCCAAGATTTTCCGGGCCGTCTCTAGATGACCCAGTAGACGTTGTGTTTTAACTCTTCTGGCTAGGTCGGTGTCGCTGTACAGCCCGTACAGTTCGATGTTATATCGCCTCCTCCACCCTCCGTCTATGCAGACGGGACCGTAAATCGTCCGAAGAATTTTCCTCTCGAAGCAGCCTAAAGTGTTTTCATCCGCCTTTGACAGGGTCCATGCTTTTGCACCGTAAAGCAGGACTGGGATGATGAGGGTCTTATACATGGACACTTTAGTTGCTCGAGAGAGGGCTTTCCTACTCAATTGCCTTCTTAGCCCAAAGAAACAGCGATTGGCAAAAGTTATCCTTCGTTTGATTTCAGCGCTGGTGTCATTGTTTGGATTGATAGCGGAACCCAGGTAGACAAAGTCCCTAGCTACCTCAAAGTTATAGCTGTCGAAGTTTTGTCCAAGACGTCGGTGTTGGGTGTCTTGTCTTGATGACAGCATAATATTGGTTTTGCCCTCGTTGACTGCTGAACCCATATTCGCCGCTTCCATCCCAATACTCACGAAGGCTTCACTGACATCACGTGTTGTTCTTCGGAACGAAATTTTGAAAGATTGTGCCTCTGGTGTTGGCGCGGGAGTTCTGCACAATTCTCTCAAGTATGATGTACTACAAGGTATATAGGGTGACTACAAGGTATATAGGGTCGGGTATAGAAGTTTGTCCCCGATGAACTCTTGCACTAATTCACTTGTTGTACGTTATGTTTTTTTTTTTGACGGCCTCTGCGGGGGCACTTTATTGGCTTAGTACAAGCTTTAACTTAATTCTAACTTAAACAATCTAAACTTAAAACTAAAACTTAAGTATAAAGAGAGGGAGGAGGGCGATGGTAGAGGATGTTGCGGAGACTGTATTTGTTAAGGTGTAGATCAAAAGGGGAGGAGTTGGCGTTGCGCAACATTCTGGACATTGGCTCGTAGAAACCGTAGTTCGTGTGATGGAAGTTAATGCGGAAGAGGGGCATAGACCGTAGCTGCCGAGGATGTTTTGAAAGGCCTAAAATTGCATATAGGAAATCTGAAACTATATATCTGGATTTTTAATGACCCAAAGTGATACAAGCGTACAGTTTCCGAAATCTGCCAATCGACAGGCATCCTTCATTCATAAGGGTGAAATTTAGCCGCAGGAAAAATTGGTAGAAAATAGTCGCCAGAAATTGTTAATAGCATACAAAGCCAAAAATATTGCATCCGAAAACAAAAATAAATGCAAAATACACCCCCAGTGGACTTGCCTGCCTTAAAAAGTCTAACATTTAACTCATGGGTTCTCCCACAAAATTTTAGTCACGTTTTTCAGGTGTATTTTTTAGTGGGTCTTCCGAGGAGGCGGCAAAAATGTGGGGCTCAGGGCGGCGTTTTACCTAAATCCGCCCCTGCAAAGCTCCAAGAGTTGCACTTTGATATGCGAGCTTGCTTGGTCTTTGTTCTTTTGACTTTTACAGGAGCTGTGTGGATGAGGAAGAGGAATAAGAGAACACAGTCGCCCTCTTTGTACAAGCCCTATATTGAAATGAAATCTTCGTCAACCAGCACAATTCGTCTCTCATGCTTCATTAGTAGTTCAAAATGGACCACAAAAGACCTTTCCGGGTCTAAGTTTGTCGGTTTTCTAACACCCGACAGCCACTTTAACCTAACCTAAACTAGAGCTTGGTAAAATGCTTAGATTTTTTAAGTGTCAGCATATTGAATGTTTAGAAACGTGTAGAAACATTCCCTAAAGTCGACCAAATATACGAATGCGTTCAGCTATTGCTTAAAACATTGTTGCAATTTAAGATTATTTGTTTATTTTTTTTTGGTACAATGGCGTCTCAATTCGACAGATGAATGTCCTGCCGATTGAAAAATGACTAGAAAATATCCAGTGGGTGTTAAGATGTTTTTTAATTGCTTAGACTTTTTTCAATCGTTTTCCAGGAATCTTCCAGTTCTGTCAAATTAAGACAGAACTTAACTATGTTTCGAAGGTAATTGATCTTGAATCAAACTGCTTTCCGATAAGGTACCCTTAGCCATTCTTCCAAAGAGTCGAGTCTCCCAATCTTACGATTCCGACAGGAAAAATACACTACTCATTCGCTTCTTAAGTTATCCTTTAAGTGCTGCTTATCCTTACTCTTCGTCGTTTTGGATGGAGTATGAGGCTTGCACGCTGATGGAATAAATAAAAATTTTGTCTCTTGAAGCCAAGGCATAGACAAGGGTCGCGTTAGATGATTTGATGGAATGGCTTTCGACGCTGTCGAAAAAAATGCCACCGACGACGACGCTGTCATCTTTCCAGCGTATAGAGCACATTCAAAAGTGGGGATAATTTCAATTTTCTTTAAAAACAGTCCAGCAGTGAAAGCAGCGGCGGGCACGGTGCTCCCAAAGGAAATTGGATTATGATATGTGCGCTAAGAGGCCTCGTATAGATGTTTAATACGGCGAAAAGGCTAAGGCGCCCCGTCTATAGTATGAACTGAAGGACTTAAAGAATAAGTGGGACAAGGGTGAGAAGTATATACGTACCTATATACAAGTGGGGGTAAAGTTGCAAAACACTTAACGGTATGCATATCCATCCCCATTTGCTAAGGCTCTCATACTCTACTCGCTTTCATGTCTTACGCTCCAGACGATGTGGTTGCTTTTGCTCTATGATGAAACACAGAAGAATTTTTGAATGGTTAAAAAAATTTCATGTATATGTATAAAGAAAACCCCTCTTTGCCCGCCTTCTGTCGAGACGGTAAAGAAGGCATGTGTTTGTCGAAGTCATGAATTTAATTTACATAAAAATTGAAAAAAAAACAGAACCTAGAGAGAAGAACGAAGAAGAGAAAAGAAAACCAACGCGAAGGATTTATGTAAGGGAAAGCAACTCCTTAGCCAAAGTTCTTTACGGGATTTTTCCCCCAGCTTTTTTTGTATCGGAAGATGTATTTTCTTTCTCGTCCTTTGGATTTGGCCCCTCCCGTAAGTTGGTTAAGGATTGAGGTTCATTTAAGGTTAAGTCTCCTGAACTTATCAGCTTATCCTGTGGCTATTTAACATAACCAGTCCAGAAGTAAAGCAGAAGAGTAGAAGGCGAATGAGGATATCTCATTCAGCCGTGCAATGCTTTAAGCAAGTACTCGATAAGCCAGAGCTATTGTAATGAAAAGTGTTGTTGGTGGGTAGATCTGTATTTGACTGGCTGCCAACTTTTTAAGCTCAAATTATATCAAATTATATCGTATTAATTCTGCAGTTTGGGAGCAGCTCCCCGCAACTATTTCTAAAACGCAAACTTCAAAAAATAACAAACTTTGAAGGAAAATACCACCTTCTACATGAAAGTAAAAAAAAAAAAACTAAGTCGTCATACACTATATAAATATAAATAATAATAATAAATAATAAATAATGCAAAATACATAATAAATAATGAATAATAAATAGCAAATTATAAATAATAATAAATAATACGATATAAATAATAAATAAATTGTAGATGATAGACAGTACGAAACAACAACAAAGTTAAACATTTAGTGGTTTATAAGTGGATTATCGGATAAAGCGTTCGGTATTTGTTTTGGTATGCAGGTCAGCGGTTGATGATATGAGAGAGGATGGTAAAATTTTGTTTAAGGAAATTCGAAGTTATTTAAGGTGGCACTTTGCAGAGTTTCCCCATGCTGGGCAACCATAATGTAATATGGCCTGAAAGATTCTTAACGTACAACATCTTAATCGCGATATTTACTTTGTGTACCGGTTTAGCAGCATGCTTCTTGAGTGTTAGTTTTTGGCCCAGATGCACATCTAGGTACCTTACGGATGTAGACTACTTGATACAAGAGTTGTTCACAATCAATTGATTGCTTGGAGGGAAACTAAACTTTCATTTTCGACTGAAAAAGTTAGCTTGCACCTTCTCAGTATTAAAATTTATCTTCCAGCGGTTATAAAACCTTCCAGCGCACTGAGCATGAGATCGGCGATGCTTCGATTTTATAGAGACTGACACTAGGCGATTGATTACCGCATGACTTTCCGAAAAGATTCGTTTCGATTCCAATAATTGACCCTGCCTAGACCACTGAGCTTTTGTGACGCTTTCGTTGCGTCCCATACACCTATCTACTGCGTTTTTATATCCGACCGAGGGTATATTAATTTTAATGCACAGTTTGTAACACAGTAAAATAATCACCGTAACCCCTGAGACCTTTTAGTGATATGATCGAGACCGATAGGTGAATCGATTAAGCCACGTCCGTCCGTTCGTCATCTGAATGTGTGAAGGTCTTATGTCTTCAACATCAAGCTAGAGAGTTGAAACTTGGAACGCGGCTTGGTTCTTCTGTTGCACAGATAAAGTGTAAAAATTGACTCAATCCGTCAACGGCCACGCCCACTACTGGCTCCAATGTGAGATAAGCTCTATTTCACATTTTCTAACAAAATGCCTTTTGGTCAAGTTAGACATGGCGTAGGAGCTCAAATTTTGATGCTTGGAATTAGACCGCCCACAATATCGACCATGCCCACTTAAAACATGTTAGATCTTTAAAAACCCGATTTTTGGAAAATTCACTGCAAATTGAAAAAAAAATAGATGTTACTATTTGCTAAGTTTGCTCCATACAAAGTTTTGAGCTCCGCCAACTTTTAAGGGGCATTTTTAACGAAAAACTGTTTTTTCCGAAATAATTTTCGCTTTCACCGTGTTTTCTCATGATTCTTACGTAATTACAATTAATTGATTTTAATTTTTAGCCCATACGCACTTTTGTGGGCGTAGCTTATGCAAATAATATATGATTATAGGGTATATATAGGGTATATATGTAACACGGTAGATAGGGTCGGGTATATATATATTTTTTTTTGAATACTAGGGTGGACGGAGGCTTAAACTCCAAAATCTTTCAAAGATACCAATACGCCCACTTTAGCAGGTATATAATACCGAAGTAGCCTATATTGGTTATGCCCGATTTCTACGTGCTAAAAAACAACCCATTTATGAGAGACACTATGAAACTGCCAGAACGCACTTCATAGTAGTAAATTTTTGCTCTCTCGGCTACTTCTTGACTACAACTAAGTTAACTTAGCAAGTAGTTTACGCTTCCGTAGTGTTTATCGCGTTGGGTAGGTTGCTATCCAGTGAATGCACTTACTTAAGCCGTTCATCCGTGCGGCTTCACCCTATGTCGCTAGATCGAAGGGTCTTGTTCTTTATAGTCGTCGCTCGTTGTTTGCATCGTTTAGAGTCTCGTTGAGAGTACGGATCATTTCATTGTTGCAATGAACATGAAGGCGAGCATTTAGCTTTCGAGCAAAGTTTGTTACTTCTTCGCTCACGGTAGCTATTCCTAAATCTCTGTGAATATCACTATTCCTAATATACCATGGAGCATTCACAATTGCTCTTAGTGTCTTGTTTTGGAAAGTCTGCAACATGGACATGTTGCTCGGCTTGGTACAACCCCAAAGTTGTATACCGTATGTCCAGAACGGCTTAAACACCCGCCTGTACAAAAGTAGTTTAATATATAAATGCTTAATTTCGAAAATCTTCCGATAAGGCAACACATTTCCCTGAGCCTAATCTCGAGCTCGTCTCGCTTTTTCCTTACGTGTGGCTTCCACCTTAGTTTAGCGTCCAGTGTCATCCCTAGATATTTCGCTTCATTTCCATAAGGTATTTGTGCAGAATTTATGAACAGAGGTAAATTGTTAACCCTTCTGTAAGTAAAATTCGCATGCGTAGACTTGCTCTCGTTAGACACAAATTCTCTGGATTCTCGTCCAGACACAAATTCTGTCCAATGCTCGTTGGAGGTTTCTCGTTGATGACTCAACTGATTCACCTGTTGCCAGGATGGCCGTATCGTTCGCAAACGTGGCCACGATTGTCTCGTCATCTAGAGGTATGTCTCTTGTGTAGAGCAGGAACAGAGTCGGACCGAGGACACTTCCCTGGGGTACGCCAGCCCGAATTCGCTTGAAACTCGAGTATTCACTACTACACCTAACACGAAAGATTCTTCCTTCCAGATAGTTTTTCAATATTTTAAATATGTCTTCCGGCAAGTTTTGCCGTTGCTTTTATTTCAAGCCTTTGTGCCATACCTTGTCGATGGCTTGCGATACGTCGAGGAAAGCACTTGAACATATTTTTTCCCTTTCTAAGGCTTTTTCAATTTCATGCGTTATTCTGTAGACTTGATCAATTGTGGAATGGTTAGGTCTGAAACCGAATTGATGATCCGGGATCAAGCGTCTTTCTGCAATTATTGGTTGTAATCGCTTCAGAAGAAGTTTCTCGAATACTTTCGATATTATCGGCTGAAGCGATATGGGCCTATAAGATTTTTTATCATTTGCACATTTCCCCGGTTTTGGAACCATAATGACGTCAGCAACTTCCATTGCCTTGGAACGTATAGAAGTCTAAGAGAAGCGTTTATCATATAAAGTAGCTTGACTAGTGCCCTTCTTTGGTAGTTCTTTCAATATTTCGCCAGTGATCAGGTCGCAACCCGGGGCCTTATTATTCTTAAGTTTGCTTATTGTCTGTCGGAGTTCAATTAACGAAACTTTTTTCATTCTAAAGCTATCAGGTTCCGCGTTGTTGTTTTGGACGTTAGCCAACGGCGGACCATCGAGAGGCTTGAATGTTTCTTCTAAATGTTCAGCAAACAAATTTGCTTTCTCTTTGTCTTCTCTTGCCCATTTGCCGTTAGCTTTTTTTATTGGTGCCGAGTGGATTATAGGTTTCTTGATAGACTTAACTGCTTTCCACAGCGAGTAGTTTGAGCTCCTATCCGCCGACAAGTCTTCAAGGTATTCAATGGTCTCACGATTTTTAAAATCTTGCAACATTCCTTTCAGTTTGTTAGAGAGGCGGTTCAAGAGGGTTTTGTCTGGGGGGCCCTCGTGCCTTGCCATCTCCTACGCGCTCTTCTCTTTTCACGAATCAATTCTTCGATTTCGAGCGGATATGTTTTACGTACATGCCCGTCGGTGCTAACTGCGTTCTTTTGGGACGAAGTGTTGTTCCAAGCAGCGCTCTGAATTGCTTCAATGAATTTGTCAACTGCGGTTTCTAACTCGAAAGGAGTTCTCAATGGCACATTCAAGCCAACACCCTCCTTACAGTCCTCTCTGAAGGCGTCTCAGTTCATGTTTTTGTTAGCTAATCTGGGAGCTCTTTCTATTTTCGCCAGTCTTCCACCCATCTTCAAGATTACTCCTGAGTGGTCTGAGCAAAGATCATAACGCTCTCCGATTCGCGTAAGGTATTTGGGTTACCCTTTAGCGATGAAAAAGTCGACAAGGTCAGGCTTTTTATTCTTATCGGTTGGCCAATATGTTGGCTTACCCGTGGAGAAAAAGTCCACCCCACATTTCATACTGCTTTTGTACAGAAATTTGCCTCTTTTTGAATTGCATCATGACCCGCGTAAAGTGTGCTTCGCGTTAAAGTCACCCCCAATGATAAAATTGGATCCAATGAAGTCATACATACGATCAAGATCGTCTTTCACCAGTCTATATCCTGGCGGAAAATAACAAGATGCAATGTTGTAATCTAAGTAGTCAATTTTTACAGAAACTGAACTGCATAGAGTCTAGCTCAACTTCTGTGTTCTTGAATTGTTTTATGCAGTTCTTAATGTAGAGGGAGGATCCTCCTCTCGAATTTTGCGAAGGGTGATGTGCGTGATAGTCATTGTAACCTTTAAGTTTGGGTGTAGACCCGTTTTTAAGGTGAGTTTCCGTAATCATGCAAATATCAATATTGTTTTTCCGTAGAAATACTTCTAGTTCGTCTATTTTATTCAGAAGGCCGTTTGCATTCCATGTTAGTATTTTAAATAACTGCTTCATATTCATGTGCTCTTTTAATTTTTTCGAGGCTTAAACTCGAGCTTGCTCAGTTCGTCAAATATAAGTTTGTTGATTTTAGTCTGATCCTCAAATTTTTCCAAGATTACAGCGAGGATCTGAGACACTGCATCTGTTGCGAGCGATCTTGCCTTGTTTTCATTTGCCGCAACCTGTGCGTATGATTCGGTCCAACCAGCGGCGGTGTCTCCGCTGCACTTAAACTGGCACCTCTCTTTTGTGGAGCTTTTACGCTTTTTGTCGTCGCATCCTTTGCCAATCTCGCGCTTTTGATCGGCTTTGGCGTCTTTGGAGTCTTTGGCTTAGGAGTTTCAGCAGTTTTTGAGCTTCTCGTCCCTTTTGCAGCTCTATGGCTACTTCGCATCCTCGATAGTTTGCAAGGTGGATTCTGTTGCAATTAGCGCAAACTGCTGGAGCCTTTATGTCAACTTTGCAGTCTGTTGAGAGGTGTTTTCCGGCACATTTCACGCAACGAGTATTTTCCTTGAGAGCTTCTCGTCCCTTTTGCAGCTCTATGGCTACTTCGCATCCTCGATAGTTTGCGAGGTGGATTTTGTTGCAATTAGCGCAAACTGCTGGAGCCTTTATGTCAACTTTGCAGTCTGTTGAGAGGTATTTTGCGGCACATTTCACGCAACGAGGTTCTTTTTGGCAGTAGGCACTTGTGTGCCTGAATTCTTCGATCTAAACCCTGATGTTGAGTATCATTTTTATTTTATAAATATCGTTTATGGTCTCAGTTCTTTCAAGTAGAGCATAAAAATTGGAAGGCCGCGGCTGATCACTGTGTCTCTTTCTCCGTCCATGCGTTGCTTTTCCTTTTTAATGATATTGACGGCTTCAATAATTTTAAGGCCTTTAGTTTTTACGTCTTTAACAACGTCTTCTTTTGTGCATGATGGGTGGAGCCCCCTTACGATGACTCGCAGTGGTTTCACCACTCGATTCTTTCTGCATTCAGTCTAAGAGACAGCGCGCGATAGGAATCGGCGTTCTCAACATTTACTTTCCACACGTTATTTCACACGTTATTTCGGTCTTAAGTGCAAGTTTGTCCTCGTCCGTAAAGTATTCGACTGCTGGTCGGGTCGGTGTTACACACTCTTTCGTTACCTCACAGTCTTTCGTTAAACGAGTATTTTTAATATCCTCGTTTTCTTTTCGCAGAGAGTCAACTTCCATTTTTAGATAGTGGAAGAGTCGCTCCATTTCAATAAGCTTAGCTCGGAGTTCAATATTCTCCTTTTCTCAGCTCTTAACTTTCACTGAGTCCTGGTTTACCGGTGGACTGCTTTTTCCGGATATGTTCGATCTAGGAAGTAATCGATTTAGTTTTGTCCATTTCCCAAAAGGATTTATAAGCAATAAAAGGCTCTCCCCAGAATCCGTAGAGCCTGCCTCCGAAGAGGGTTTCCAGCATAGCTGGGCTGCCACCTGGGGTAATCAAATCTTTCGTTTTGTTCATTGTCATTTTTTTAACTAGTCGTTTTTATGAGAAATAGGTGAGTCACTTCTATTTTCATTTTTATAAACAGCCTCGAACCGTTGGTCGAGGAGCTCAATCCCTATGCGGTACAAGATAATTATAGAATAAAAACCGTGTCATTGGCTGAACATTTTCAAACGATAAATAATCTGAAAAACAACAAAGCCCCTGACTACGACTTAATTACTAGCGAAATTCTAAAGGAGCTGCCGAAAAAAGCTTTGGTCAAGCTACTCTACATCATTAACGCCTCTATGCGAATTTTATACGTTCCAAGGCAATGGAAAGTGGCCGAGGTCATAATGGTTCCGAAACGAGGAAAATGTCCGAACGACAAAAAGTCATACAGACCTATTTCGCTACTGCCGATAATATCTAAGGTGCTCGAGAAACTGTTGCTTAAAAGGTTGCAACCAATCATTGAAGAAAGTCGATTGATTCCGTATCACCAATTCGGATTTAGAAAAAAGCATTCAACAATCGACTAGGTCTATCGAATAACAAACGAAATCGAAAAAGCTCTGGAAGCGAAAAAGATATGTACTAGTGCTTTTATCGACACGTATCGCAAGCCTTCGACAAGGTATGGCACGAAGGCCTGAAGTACAAGTTAAGGCTAAACTTACCAGAAACTCTATAGAATCTTAGAGTCTTACCTTGAAGACAGAATCTTTCGCGTAAGGTACGAAAATGAGTACTCGGAATTCAAAGAGATAAATGCCGGTGTCCCGCAAAGAAGCGTTCTCGGCCCAATATTATTTTTGCTTTATACAAGAGACATACCCCACGATGAGGGAACAATTTTAGCTATGTTCGCAGACGACACTGCTATTCTCGCTATTGATACGACAGTTGAATTATCAACAGGGAAACCCCAGCGCGCTTTAGACAAAATATGCGACTGGGCGAAGAGCTGACGAGTCGTCCTTAACGAGACTAAGTCAACGCATGTTAACTTTACTTATAAAAATATAAACAACAAACCTTTATTCATTAACTCGGTACCAATCCCGTACTCAAATGAAGCGAAATATCTAGGAATGACTCTAGAAGCAAAACTTAAATGAAAGCCGCACGTAAAAAAAGAAACGCGACGAGCTCGAAATTAGGTTAAGAGAAATGAATTGGCTTATCAGAAGATTTTCGAAACTAAGCATATATAACAAACTGCTTTTGTATAAGCAAGTGCTAAAACCATCATGGACGTACGGTATATAATTATGGGGTTGTACTAAACCAAGCAATATATCTATTTTAGAAACTTTTCAAAATAAGACACTCAGAGCAATCGTTAATGCTCCATGGTACATAAGAAATAGCGATCTACACCGAGATCTAGGAATCGCAATCGTGTCTGACGAGGTAACAAACTTTGCTCGCAAACTTAGTACTCGTCTTCGCGGACACTGCAACAATGAAATTATCCGAACTTTGAATCAGACAAATCTTACGCGCCGACTACAACGAATAAGACCGTTAGATCTAGCAGCATAAGACTAAACCGCATAAATTGACGGTATTGTAGGTGCCTTCGTTGGAAGGCAGCCTGCCGCACGCGATTACTACAGAAGCTTGAACTACTTGTTAAGGAAACTTAGTCGTAGTCTGACGGAAAATGGGAGGTTTTTTAGTGAGTAAGAATCCCACACTACTATGAGCACGCGCGGCCGGTTCTCGTAGTGCCTATGAAGGTTTTTTTCTACCCACGGAAAAAAAAAAATACAGCCGCCCATTTGGAGACAGACGCCGACCAGTGAGCCGCACAATGTGTGACAGACGCTCCTGCATTTTAATTTAACCTTCAGATTCATCTATTAGTTAAAACCTTACTGCCAAAAGTTGCCACAAATGGAGCAGCATCGGCAGCATCCGTTGAAACATTAAAGATTACTTCTTCCAGTGGATTTTAGTCGGCTCTTACGACAGGCATACCTTACCTCAAGGCTATTCTAACCCCGACCGTGCAGGGGGTAGGGTCGGGTATATAAATAGAAGTATGTCACAGACGAACTCTTGCACTTACGCACTTGTTTTTAACTAAGACTGTAGGCAGGAGCTTGCCTTACATCGATTCTCTCCAGATTGAATGCCAAATTATCTTGGAAGGCTTTCCAATTCGTCTTTCTTGAAATTTTTTTGCAAATAATGAGACCTGCGTTATCTAGATCGATTAAAATTTAGAACATATTTAAATATGTTGAATTAGATTTTCGATTAAGATTTGTAATAGACTAAACACTTTTTTAACCATACCATATTTTTTATTACATATTTTAAAATGGCTTTTATAATTTGTAACATTTTGACTAAAGCTGTAATAGAATTACTTATAAATGGATTTTTAATTTTCTTTTTCTTTTTTTTTTTCTTTTGAGGTAAGTTAAGCCCTGTTAAAAGATTTTATAATCAAC
Organism: Neoascia interrupta; assembly: GCA_947623515.1. NCBI lineage: Eukaryota > Metazoa > Arthropoda > Insecta > Diptera > Syrphidae > Neoascia > Neoascia interrupta. The sequence continues at coordinate 134,222,845 of OX392463.1, forward strand.
AATCTAATTCTTAAGTGGCCGGTATGTAGAAATTATAATTATTTTTTCATAGTGCAAAAGCCCTTTGTAGGAGAAGTGGTGGGGATTTTTTTTAAATTGTTGTGTTGAGTATACTAAAACTTATGAATATTAAAAAAAGGTTAAGGATATTTTATATTTTTAATCATATTCATTTATTCAATTTTTCTTAATTTTAACATAGCTTTAAAAACTCAATTTATAGCATTTTAAAACTTAGTTTTTTCGTTTTTGTCAAATTATAAGATGGCGTCACATTTCTCTTCCTGTTTTTTTTTTGTGATAGACTTTTGCCTTTCATATTCAGTTCAGCCTAGAAGCACCTTCGAATTTATTTCATAACCAGTCCTTTTTTCTATTTAAACACATAATAATATTCCTTTGTGAAAAGAAAAAAAAACATCCTTAAGATGTGTTTCACTATTCCTCTTTTCACTTAAGGGGAAAGAGAAAAAATTTACCGACAGACCAATCTACTCGAGCTTCACTGTACATTGTACAACCTACTCATACATTTATTCATAGCTTGCCTTAAGATATCATCTTTTGTATGGAAATTAAACTCCATTGCTTATAATGCACATATTCATCACGAAGCCCCCACCCCATGTAGTCTCTGCAATGCGACTTAAAAATTGAACAGCTTCACATTTAACCGAGAAGTCCCTCGACTTCCTTTTTTAAAACAAAAATTCTGTACTTATGCACATATGCTCTCTTGCATTTCCTTCTTATCCTTTCTCAACCATGGGGGACTGTATAGTGTACATTTATGACAAGAACTTTTCACTTTTTAGCCCCTTGTGAGGTTCACCAGAACTGCGACCACGTAATTCCCCCATTTAAAGTACTCGTCTACGTAATTGAATTACGTATGCAAACAATTTCCAGGATACATACCACATTTTGGGGTATATCCTCGCGAACATTGTACATATGTATGTTTGCGTGTAGGCTGTCTGCCATCACAACACGTGTAGGTACACAAAGTTTTGTAAATTCAAGGAAGCAACTAAGAAAATAATTTAATGCAGCCCAGCATTGTCCAGGATAATATTCGGGACGAACTGTTTTAACAAAGCCATATGGGTAAACACAACTGCCGAATGATGGGGTCCTGCTGAATGGCGGACTTACGCCAACCCACCCACGCATTCAAATACAAAATGATTAATTTTCTGTGTATTCCCGATAATGATGATGAAGTCAGTCACAGACCGGAATATGTAGCGTTTCATAAATTACTTTCAAAGCCGGACTCGTTGCATCTGTGTGTTTGTGTGTGTACTGAGCAAAGTCAATTAATGGGCTCATCTGTCCTCAGAACGAGGAGTTGGAGGCGTTTCATTGTCCTTTAAATGCATTCAAAACGCGCTTGCATTCATACAGCATTCGTGGCGTGTCGTACACATATGCGCCATCAAATATGCAATTAATTTGTTCAAGAGAAGAGGACCAGGACAGGACTAAATCGATATTTGCTTCAGTGAGACACACGGGGGCTAACTCTTTTATTTAAGCGGAAAGGGCTCTGTATTGTTAAATAAAGTGATTTTCGGTGCAGAATCAGAATTTTGATTGCGTTGTGTGCACCAGCTGGCCAGGCGAAATTGCTTCCCGAATCCTGGGCTCGGCTCTTTCTATTGCGCGAATATGGTTAAATGGAAAATTTACAACGGAATAGCTGGTGACAAAAGAGCAGAGTAATTAAGTGAGCGATGAGTCGTGTAATTAGGAGGCATTTACTGATTTTTGCATAAAGTTCTTATAGAACTTGTTGGAGTATAGGTATTCTGCTCGGCATGTTAATTAAGGATACGAAATTGAAGATTTTCTATATATATCATGGGTGCGCCATCTTTTGTTTCGGTATTTACATAAACTTTTAAGAATGTTGACTTTTTTGTGTGGGATTATCTGAAAATCAAGTGTTAGTAATCCAGCAAGCGCTCACTATTGTTGAGCTCAAGGATATCTTTGAAAATCATATTCCGAAATCATCGGAATGATGAAAAACGATCGACATGTTTTGCTGTGGTCAGTAGAGAGACCACTTGAAACCTGTGCAAGGAATGTAGTCCAAATTAATTGTAAAAAAAAATTGAAGGAAGGAAATTCTGAAGGATTGCAATTTCTTTATTATTATTTTTTATTTGGAGTCTTTGTATAACAATAGTGGTTTTATCCTATTCTACCCACTACCCTTTATTTCGTTGATAAAACATAAAAATCGACCTGCAATTTTGATACGGCCGCCGCCGCGTCTATCTGCCGAATTCTAGAGCTTCAAAGAAGATTTTTGAGTCTATTGCGGCAGCCAGGAAACTCGTCATCACCTGCGACAGTCTTTCTCTTCCATTACATATTTCCGGTATCGAATCTCGGCTAAAAAAAAGCGAATGTCGAAGGTAGGTGACTGCAGTATCTTAAGAAGGACACCACTGAGTATACAGATAGGCATGTCCATTTAGTCTAGAAGACCGCATTCCGGATTTCCTTAGACGGACAGCTGTTTAAGCTGCCTTTATGGCTGCAGCCTGCAGTATATGTCCAAGGGTTTAAGGTTGAGCAGTACCCTTGTCCTCAATGTTGCGGTGGGTGTGGTCCCTTGAAGTTTTTTTATCCCAAGCAGGCTGCCCTTTGAATTTTGGTTAGGATCGACAGATGATACTTTCTTAACATCCATGTATATCTTATAACCCTAAGGTATATAACTCATTTATCTTAGTGTTCTGAAAGGTCCAAAATGTCATTTTCCTTTTCGTAAACAACAAGTCTTGACAGTCCATCTTGATTCTTAGATGGATTCCCTCCAGTCCTCGACCCAGCTAGCGATTAACGAAATGCGTAGCTGAGTCGATCGCTGAGGACTGATGTATTTGCATGGGTTCAGGATTGTGACATCGCCCGCATATGCGCTTACAAGGAAGCCTTTAAGAGTTCATCCATTACCAGGATCTATATAAGCGATGAGAAGACACCTCCTTGTTGCGTTCCTCTGCTGACTTTTGCTCTGGCACATATCTAACCCAGGTAACTTTTGGTCCTTGTACCTTAAATGAGCCCAATCCATTCGCATAAGCTGCTAGATGAGCATTGCGTCTGCTTCGATGTTCGAACGCTCTGTCTATGTCATAAAGTGCATCCAAAGTATACTCCTTGTAGTATCTGCTTCTCATATACGCATGCTGTGGTTTTGTTACGAGCCATAGCCAATCACCTGTCTTACTTTCACGCCGATAATCCGCTCCATCATCTTGAGTATAAACGAGACCAGGCTTATGGGTCTTGTGTGGCTGTAGGCTTCCCTGTTTTCGGGATCAATTTCAAACTTAAGTCTGACTTCTCTCCAAGCTCTGCCAGCAGCATAAACCGTGGATTTATAAATTTTCCTGCTTTCTGGAGCATTATTGATCAAATATATTCCGCCTCTGGTGCTAAGAGGAGCAAAGGAGTTGACTGGACAAGCCAACCTTTTTATATCCGACCCAGGGTATATTATTTTTAATGCATACTTTGTAACACAGTGAAATAATCACCGTAGACCCCCAAGATCTTTTAGAGATATGACCGACAGGTGAATTGATTAAGCCATGTCCGTCCGTCCGTCTGTATGTGTGCTGGAACTTGGTACACGGCTTGGTTCCTTTATTGCACAGCCAAAGTGTCAAAATTGGTTAAATCGGCCAACGGCTACGCCTTCCATTGGCTTCAATGTGAGAAAACCTGTATTTTACATTTTCTTTCAAAATGCCGTTTGGTCAAGTTAGGAAAGGTGTGGGAACTCAAATTTTGGTACAAAGTTATATTTGCCAGAAATCTTTAAAATGGCAAGTTGGACCGCCCACACCATTCCCACTTTTAACATGTTAGACCTTTAAAAACCGGATTTCTTGGAAAATTCACTACAAATCGAAAAAAAAAAAATTATGACAAATATTAAAGATATGACTAAGTTTGTTACATACAAAGTTTTGTGCTCCGCCCACTTTTAGGGGGCTTTTTTAGGAAAAAACAGTTTTTTCCGAAATAATTTTCGCTTTTAACGCATTTTCTAATGATTGTAAAGAAACTACAATTAATCGATTTTAATTTTTAGCCTTCTTTGGGGGCAAAAACAAATAATACATATATGAATTCGGGACAAAAAACTTTTAGATTTGGTGTTATGGGGTATAAAGAAGTTTGTCACAGTCGAACTCTTGCAGTTACTCACTTGTTTTATCTTATATGGCCCCAATCTTTTCTGTTTTTCTATTTCCCTTCGAGAGCCCTGTGGTCCTATGTAATCGTAATCCCCTTTGGCGCCGCTCTTGTGCGGTCTTCCTGAGTTGTTCATCAGTATTGACGCTTTGGAGAGGAACGTCCTCAGTCGGGACTCTTGAGTCGTAGTTTCGATTGATTTACGGATTTTTTTGCTATGAATTCCTCTTTGGTAATCTGATGTCTTTTTCAGGATTTTATATGCTCTCCTTGTGGGTCGTCAATCCGATGAGCCCTTCTTTTGCCAGGTTCCATCTAGATCTTAAGCTCTTGATGAGCTCCGCGATCTTGAAGTTAGACCAGGGAGGGCGTTTTGCCCTTCTGTGCTGCTGTTGGGCTAAGATTTTTCGAAGGAGGCAGAGAGCAGCTCGCAAATATATTCGACTGTATCGGTAATCTCTCTTTCGGTGGCGAGATCCCTGTCTTAGCAGTTAACTAATAGTCCTAGTTCATTTATTCTCTACCCCCAGATTGTTCTTCTTAGGTTTTTAAAAATGTTCCTAACCTTGAAAGTAGACCTACTCTCAAAGAGTGTCCATATGTAGTCTGATAGTGAAGTCTGGAGACGTTCGTTACTTGAGCAGAGTTGTTCTGAGACATGGAAGTGACGTCTAATACTTTTTTGCTATTTGCTAAGGTGTAATAACTTCCTCTGTTACACAATTGAAGGTTAGAGTTAAGTACCTACAAAATCGAGTAATACCTTGCCTCTAGTCATCTCTAAGCTTTCGAAGATGGTATGATTCACATTAACCTTGTTCGGCTGTTACTAGCGCTTTGATAGATTCCTGGCAGGGGAGGGGGGAATATACCGTCGTTATAAGATAAGATAAGCGATGAGGCAACGTTTTTCTTTGCAGCAATACAGGTTCTGGCCTTGCATTTATTATTTCCTTGGCATACAATTTTTTCGACTTAAATCCTGAAGCCCTGTTCTTTTTGCTGATCCAAGGTTTCCGAAATAGCGCTAGCGACTCCGTCGTAAAGAACAGTTGTGGCAACCTTACTGTGATAGAGATTTATTTGGACTACCTTCATCCGTTTCCTGTAGTATTCGCTTCCATAGCAGTGTCCGCTGCCTGGATGCCTTCGGCAGTTCGCATGCCAGCCTGAGGGTAACCGCGATACAGCTGCGCCACAATGAGCATCTCGGTCGTATCACTAAGTTTCCACCTCCAATCAGGGACATAGACAAATACAGATTGTACTTTTATATATACGTGTTCCCGTATGCGGAACTTGGAGACACAGACAAATAGACGAATACGTTTTCCAGTCGATTTCGATTCGGGGTAAATCTCGGCCTAACTCGCCAACTTTGGTGGGTTAGTCCCGGATCTTTATTGCAGTTTTTTCTATGTGAAACAATTGAGAAAAACTGAAACTTCTTAGCCTGCTATTTTCTTTGTGAAGTGATTGTTGGGGGAGTCAATCATTTCGAGAGTCAAAATTTAAGCAATTTTATTGACGGAGTAAGCTCTGCACTAAAAAACTGCTCGGCGTCTGGGACTCTTGCACTACGGTTTCTTAAAACGGAGCCCTTTGTGCCTTCCCTGCTTAGATCCAGGTAAGAAGGCAAGAATCTCTTCTGTAGCATACTTTAAGCATACATCGTTACCACGGATGCAATGAGGATCGGGACGAATAAAACTAAGAGGGGAGCAATATTATATTGCGACAAGATAAGAAATAATATGAATAACCTGTCCTTATTAGCTGCAAAAGAAAACTACAACTGCTTGTCTGCCTTTTTGCTCAAGGGCATGATGCCTTGGTATTTATATTTTTAAGCTTCAAAGGTTTTGCTTTTTGCAGCTTTTACATGACGGATCCTTTCCGGAGCCCGAAATTTAAACGCAATCACATAAAAAAACATATTTTTAGCAAAATCCGCGGCTGACACGGATGACCCAGCCAATTTAAAATTTTTATACTTCAAGCAGCTTTTTTTCCTTTTCGCGAGACGAATGTAACCGGCTGCGGTTCAGTGGGGTTCCACCGTATTCCTTTTGCGAAGGAAGGCTAAGCTTGTTGCCCAGATAGCACACTTTATAACACTAACATGGCAAACTTTCAGAAGAACTGCAAGGTTGTACTCCATAAAATAGATATTTTGCACGTTCTGTACGGCATACCTGCCACACGCACACTAAACTCAATTTTAACTTTTAAACACCACATATTGGGCATATTTAACAGAGTATTACCAGAGTATCCTGAGCATCACGAACATTCCATTGAATTTGTTGGAATAACTTTAATTTAAAGATCCTAGAAAAAATTACTTTCCGTTTCTTTCCTCAAACACTTTCACCTCCTAAATCGACATAATATTCCCTTAATAATCCTTGCCGCTCATCCTATGTATTTTTATAATAATAAATATTCGACACATTGAAAGTCTCGCTTCCACTCTCTTCCTCACCCAATCTTGTCAAAATAAGAAATTAATTACTTTAACGACTAAAACTAATTTTAACTTTGTATACACATTTTGCGCACATTATCCTTGGCTGAAGTTAAGTTTTCCTGTTTTTGGAAAATTTTCCAAAAAACTATTGGTGACAGCGAACAGGCACAGCAGGAGACGACAAAATTGAGTCAAGTCAGGATAGAAACAAAAATAATAATAAGAAAAAACAACAACAACAGCAACAAGAAAGCACAACGTACGACGTCAACTGTAAACACTGGTAAAACGCCTGTTTATGAGAGCGTCTGGCAGTTTTAATTACGCCAAAGAGACTTTTTCTTAAAGGGAATCCTGTTTCCTTCTTGCTGTACGTAGTTATATGCGCCATAGTTTTCCTATGGCTGTTGACTGGTGGGGAATAAAGAAGAAGCAGGGAAATTTTTGTTACGATAACTTCAGGGTATGTTATTCTTTGCACTTATTGTGAAACGATGTTTTAGTGGGTGCACGCTAAGTGCAACGGAAAAGTTAATGCAAGTATGCAAACACATTCACACACACGCATATGTTTAGGGGAGCCAAATTTTCCTCGGTCTGCTTGATTTCCTATTCGTGGCTCACAGTGCAGAGAGAAATTGAATATGTAGTTATTCATCAGGAAAACCGCAATGCAGGGATAATAGGCCCGGGAAATTGTATTCTGTCCTGTTTTGTTAAGTGATGAGCGGCAAACATCCTGTAGATTTAGGTAATTGCTACATACATTAAAGGCAGAGTAGGTTGTTGTGTTATGTTATGACTTATGAGTAAGTTAAAAAAAATATTAAGTCACAACGAGAACAGGATTATTTTAATGCATGAAAATGCAGTCGTTTTTACTTTTCAGTTGAAGGCTTTAAAGGACAAGCTGTGTGTCTTAAAGTCGGACGAGTAGACTTTAGTTTTTAGGTGGTTTAGCATTTTTACGAAATTTGAAAATGTTGTATCATTTCGTATCTGAATGTTTAAATTGAGCTTTACGTTGTAGCTTTAGGTTAGGTTTAAAGTGCGGCTGCCACCTCCTCTTCTTCATCCCTGCAGCTCGCACAAAAATTAGTTTGAAAGCATTTTTCACTGTTATATTATTAAATATTAAATAATAAATTATAAATAATAAATAATAAATAATAAATAATAAATAATAAATAATAAATAATAAATAATAAATAATAAATAATAAATAATAAATAATAAATAATAAATAATAAATAATAAATAATAAATAATAAATAATAAATAATAAATAATAAATAATAAATAATAAATAATAAATAATAAATAATAAATAATAAATAATAAATAATAAATAATAAATAATAAATAATAAATAATAAATAATAAATAATAAATAATAAATAATAAATAATAAATAATAAATAATAAATAATAAATAATAAATAATAAATAATAAATAATAAATAATAAATAATAAATAAAAATAATAAATAATAAATAATAAATAATAAATAATAAATAATAAATAATAAATAATAAATAATAAATAATAAATAATAAATAATAAATAATAAATAATAAATAATAAATAATAAATAATAAATAATAAATAATAAATAATAAATAATAAATAATAAATAATAAATAATAAATAATAAATAATAAATAATAAATAATAAATAATAAATAATAAATAATAAATAATAAATAATAAATAATAAATAATAAATAATAAATAATAAATAATAAATAATAAATAATAAATAATAAATAATAAATAATAAATAATAAATAATAAATAATAAATAATAAATAATAAATAATAAATAATAAATAATAAATAATAAATAATAAATAATAAATAATAAATAATAAATAATAAATAATAAATAATAAATAATAAATAATAAATAATAAATAATAAATAATAAATAATAAATAATAAATAATAAATAATAAATAATAAATAATAAATAATAAATAATAAATAATAAATAATAAATAATAAATAATAAATAATAAATAATAAATAATAAATAATAAATAATAAATAATAAATAATAAATAATAAATAATAAATAATAAATAATAAATAATAAATAATAAATAATAAATAATAAATAATAAATAATAAATATAAATAATAAATAATAAATAATAAATAATAAATAATAAATAATAAATAATAAATAATAAATAATAAATAATAAATAATAAATAATAAATAATAAATAATAAATAATAAATAATAAATAAATAATAATAAATAATAAATAAATAAATAATAAATAATAAATAATAAATAATAAATAATAAATAATAATAATAAATAATAAATAATAAATAATAAATAATAAATAATAAAATAATAAATAATAAATAATAATAATAATAAATAAATAATAAATAATAAATAATAAATAATAATAATAAATAATAAATAATAAATAATAAATAATAAATAATAAATAATAAATAATAAATAATAAATAATAAATAATAAATAATAAATAATAAATAATAAATAATAAATAATAATAATAAATAATAAATAATAAATAATAAATAATAAATAATAAATAATAAATAATAAATAATAAATAATTAATAATAAATATAAATAATAAATAATAAATAATAAATATAAATAATAAATAATAATTATAAATAATAAATAATAAATAATAAATAATAAATAATAAATAATAAATAAATAAATAATAAATAATAAATAATAAATAATAAATAATAATAAATAATAAATAATAATAATAAATAATAAATAATAAATAATAAATAATAAATAATAAATAATAAATAATAAATAATAAATAATAAATAATAAATAATAAATAATAAATAATAAATAATAAATAATAAATAATTAATAATAAATAATAAATAATAATAATAAATAATAAATAATAAATAATAAATAATAAATAATAAATAATAAATAATAAATAATAAATAATAAATAATAATTAATAAATAATAAATAATAAAATAATAAATAATAAATAATAAATAATAAATAATAAATAATAAATAATAAATAATAAATAATAAATAATAAATAATAAATAATAAATAATAAATAATAAATAATAAATAATAAATAATAAATAATATATAATAAATAATAAATAATAAATAATAAATAATAAATAATAAATAATAAATAATAAATAATAAATAATAAATAATAAATAATAAATAATAATAATAAATAATAATAAATATAAATAATAAATAATAATTTTTTTTTTTTTTTTTTTCCGTGGGTAGGAAAAACCTTCATAGGCACTACGAGGACCGCCGCGCGTGCTCATAGTAGTGTGAGATTCTTACTCACTAAAAAACCTCCCATTTTCCGTCAGACTACGACTAAGTTTCCTTAACAAGTAGTTCAAGCTTCTATAACGCTTCAATAATCGCGTGTGGCAGGCTGCCTTCCAACGAAGGCACCTACAATACCGTCAATTTATGCGGTTTCATCTTATGCTGCTAGATCTAACGGTCTCATTCGTTGTAGTCGGCGCGTAAGATTTGTCTGATCCAAAGTTCGGATAATTTCATTGTTGCAGTGTCCGCGAAGACGAGTACTAAGTTTGCGAGCAAAGTTTGTTACCT